>CM032125.1:6731117-7118617 GCA_018894105.1 Jacaranda mimosifolia
CTCTCTCTCTCTCTCTCTCTCTCTATATATATATATATATATATAATAAAATATATTTTGTTTCATAATTTGATATTTTAATCACTAAGATAACACCTAAACTGAGGCGCCACTCTGATTCAGTCTTAATTTCAAAACCCATAAATTGAACAATAGGCCCATACTTAGCATTTCAAACCTATCAAAGTAGTGATGAGTTCAACTTAAACAAACCTAAACAGAAAATTTCTAAATACGTGCCATAGAGATCCTTTAACAGTTAACATAATATTTACATGCCTCATAATTCAATCTTAGCATTTAGGCATCTAATCTATTACAAAATATATTCATCGGTCCATGCCTGAGGTCCGAGTTCATCACCTAAACCTGTCTAAGAAAATCCAAGTGATATGGGGGGTAAGTCCAAAGACTTAGTGAGGGATAACCTTAAGAATAATCAGTAGGGATCTATCGAGGAAGAATCATCTCAACATATCACAAATTTACAATCAGATCAAGTACATATCAAGAAACATGTAGTAACAATTTAGTGAACAGGAAGCTCTCCTGCCTTATTGCTCTATGAACAGATTACAGGCAATCAGGATACAATCAAGTAAAGCAAACCCAAAACATATGCATTCCAACAGATTACAACAAAACATGCATAGCAGATTCACCTTATACCAGTCAGTCAATCAATTTACCAAAGCGTGACAACTTGGTACATGGCAAATGCCCATACGGAACTGTATAGCGCACTGCAAATGCCTAGGGGGAAATCCCTAGCGCATCGCTGATACCTAGGGGAAATCCCTAGTGTACCGCCGACACCTAGGGGGAAATCCCTGGTGTATCGCTGACACCCACACGAAACTGCATGGCGTGCCCCCACATAACCAAATATTTCGCTAGGATCGGCCTTTGGCTCAATAATTCTCCGTACATATAACAGAATCAATAACTATTTGTGCAGATGCCCAGGAGAAAAATCCCTAACACATCGCCGATACCCAGGGGGAAATCCCTAGCATATCACGGATACCAGGTAAACAATTATGCCAACGAAGCAAGCGATAACAGAACAAGGCAGTACAGAAATACCGACGAGGCAACACTATATCATTAAGCATATTTAGATAAGCCAACATGGCCAATTAACGTTGTACAGATAAACAAGTGTGCTGGCAAGGCAACAGAGAACGATACAGGACGGTACAGATAACATTACAGTCAGGCAACAGAGATACAGATTACAGGTAAGAGTTCTGGGTGCCAGAACAAACAGAATTCAGAATCAATAACAAGCGATAACCCTCACAGAGGTGTACACATCAAATAACAGATAATAATTGAGATTTCAAGTAATTTACAGATTTCAATAAACACGATACAGTCGGTACAGAAATAGGAACCCTCACAAGGGTTTATCACAATATCATATAGGTATGAGAAAGTGCCAGATTGGCAGACCCTCACCTCAGTAATCTCAAAAAGAGCAATCACAGTCAACATTCTATTGGTCAGCAGGACCCACTTCTTCGTCACCTAATCAAACTAGTACATTCATAGTCAAAATCCCAATTCAACTCTAATAATCCATAATAATTACAATTACACCATTAGCAGTCTAAAATCAATAATTGCTCGACTAATACGTTAGTTTTAGGATTCGATCCGTATTATCATTACAATACGGCTAATTATGCCCTTAATATGGGAATGTTTATGGGGTTTATATTGGTACTAGCAAAAGGCATAATCATGTCCTTAATTATTTAATTAACCTCATATCATTATCTCAAATCAAAATAACAGCTCAATCATCTTAATTAACCCAATTATTGTTACTTAGGTCTCAAATCCATAAAATTATGATTTTTAACACCTAATCCACTTTTTTAACCAAGATTATCACATAATATACTAAATCCAAGTCCGCTAAATAGTTAAAATCATACATGCATGGTTTATAGGTCCAATTCTTATATCAATTCTTCATCCTCTTTGACATATTAAGATTTAGGGTTCTCTTCCGATTAACTCAATTAATCCCAAGATTATCATGCAATAATACAAATCCAAGCTCGCTAAGATATCTAAATACACATGCATGATCGAATCTTGGTTCCATATCATATTTCATATTGCCATTTGTGCTACAACATATGATTTAACAATAATAAAACAACACGAGAAATTTAATCCCCAAACTCCAACTTTTACCCAAATCTTTTTATCGAGACGTCAAAACCACAAACTAATTCCATCATTGGAACCACCGTAACGAGATGAAAAATCTATCTTGGAACCCCGTCGCTGGAATTGAGTGTTGCTACCACTACTAGATGTGCCTCGTTGAGCTTTATCAAACCCCCCAACTTAATTTCAGCTTTCTCCTTCACTATGTTGGCCAATTTTAGGCAAAACTGCCCAGGTCAACCCAAAACCACCGTGCGCCTCCCTCTTCAATTCTCCTCCTTTGGTGGTCAAAACATGAAATTGAAGCTACCAAAACGTTCTACTCTCCAAGCCCATCAGAAAACAACCCTCGTTCCAACCTTCAACTGCCGGAACAACAACTCCTGCTACCACCGCCATGACTCCAATTTCGATCATATTTTTTGGTGTTTTCGCCGATTGTGGGGGTGCAAAATTTGTAAAATGTTGTTCCTTGTGCCAAGAGGAGTAAAATGGTGTATAATGTGAGGGGTGTTGACGTCTGCCAGAACAGGTTGTCGGAAGAGGGTGAGGAGGGCTTGTGTGTGTGAATTTGAATAATTATGGAGGATGATTAGTTATATAAAGAAGCATTTTCCAGAAATCATAATTTGATCCCAGTACTTTCTTCCATCATTTAATTAAGTCCTTCAGCAAGTCAACCATTTCCCAATCAACCCCCAGCTTAGTGAGTGCCTCAAATTCACCCATTTGACCCAAAATAATTTCCACTTTAACCCGCAAAACTTTCAATTGTTGGTCAATCAAGTCTTCTCAAATTACGATTTGACCCTAAAACTTTCAATTTTCATACAATTAAGTCCTTTTAATTTATTTTTTGAGCCCTAAAATCCGACCAATTAATATATTGATTTCTAAATTCTTATTTTCTGAAATACCAAATTTTAGGGGCGTTGCAAAGATTTAGAACTTTCTTTGTAAAAATTATTTTCAATTGATTTTTTCAAATGAAATTTTATTACTTTTCATATGTTTAATATTTACACTTTTATAAATCCAATTATTATGTGACAATGATATGGATAGGTTATTTTTATCCCATTTTTCCATCTCAATATTTTCCACATATAATTTGCCATAAAAATGAGTTATTGTATGATTAATACAAAATATTGTCTTAAATAATTTTTTAGTAACTCCATATCTAACATTGGTAAGTACTCAATATATCTATATGGAAAATAATATATATATATATATATGTTTATATTAGTTTATGTATGCAATTTACTAATTATTGTATGGGATTTAATTTTATAGTTCTCTCTCTCTCTCTCTCTCTATATATATATATATATATAATCCGTAAAAAAGAGGTGAATCTACCTTAATTTGATATTATTTTTATTATATGTATAATAAATACCTTTTCATATATGTGTGTGTGTATATATCTTACATTAATTTAGCATTTCCTAAAATAATATTTTATTTCATAATTTGATATTTTAATTAAGTTATATTTCTTAATCTAAGCACAAAATTTCCTAAAAGTAATTTATACTAAAAATAACCGAAATATACAGTAGACTAATATTTAAAGATACAAAATCATTATCTTTCTTTTTTCTTCACATTGTAAGCTTGGTGAGTTAAACTCTAATTTTTTTTAATATGCATATATTTTGTATTTTACATATGATTTTCTAATATTAATAAATTTTTATGTTTATGGACAAGTCAATTTGTAAAAAAAAATTGGAGCCTCAATTTTGTGGTAAGTTAACAATTTTATATTCTACTAACTACATTAACTTTTTGCTTTTATCAATTTTTTTCACTTTTTTTGTGTTGTAGATTTCATTTAACATGTGTTTTTTTTTTTTTTTTTTTTGGTTAAATGTTTTGGCGGTGGCTTATGGTTTATTTTTTTATGATTAGATTAAACATTATCAATATTTAAATTATAAATAAAATTAAATAAAATAACTTTTAAATTTAATTTTTTTGTCTATAAAATGTATGGATTCAAAACTATTTGTTTTATAAAAATAAACTATATTAATAGAAATTTTTCTTTTCAAATTTAATAATTTAGTAATCTTGATTCAATGATTAATTGAGACACGCATCAAAATCTTTTTTCTTTTATTTGTATGTGAAATTTATTTTAAAAGGTTTAGATGGTGCCTAACCAATGTAATATAAATTATTTTAATTTTTATTGTATCATATATTTATTCAAGTTCTAAAATTTTCCACTTCGTTTATTCCAGAACACCAATATTTAGATCTTGGCAAGTCAAAATTCTAAGTCTCCCGTGATAAATTTTCTTTGCTTTGAGTTTGCATTTATTAATACCAACACAGCCATTCAACTTTGTAAAAATCCATAATGAAACTCTCTCTCTCTCTCTCTCTCTCTCTCTCTCTCTCTCTATATATATATATATATATATGAATGGCCTTGTGGGATAGAGTTCAAATGATGAATAATTTTACAACCCGTTGTCCTTCGCGTGTGCTAATCTTCAAAATTAGCATTTATTATATTGATTGACGAAAGTGAAAAAAAAAATTGTGAGTTTTAGTTTTTTCTTGATTTTTTATTTATAAATTATAATCAATAAATTTTATTTTTTAATTAATATTTTTCGTTTAATATTTGTAATATTTATAAAAAAAATGTCGATTTCTAAATTATAATTAACATAAGATACAATAACTTTTTAAATTTAAAATTATTATCCAATGTAACAATAATTACTTTAATAAAAGTTTCATATTAATTTGATTAGTATATTATTTTTCTGCCCATATATTATTTTTATTTCCAACTTTAATGGAAATAAAATTATTCTCATAATGAGTTTTTTATACATCAATTTTAATATTTTTAGTCCATCTCATATAATCCTCTTAAATACATTAGTATTAATTTTTCATTCAACCTGGAGTTTATGCAAATTCAAATTTAAAATTCAATCTATATAATACTAATAATAATGAAATGGCACTATAAATAGGAGAGGTGAATGAATTTAGAAAGTGCTAATTATATGACGAAAGAGGTTTTGGTAAAATTGTGGAAGTGAACATGCTATATAGATATATATATACACACATTCATACATATATATATATATATGGATATATATATATGTGCACATATATTTATTCGTGTGTATGTGTGTTCGAGAAAGTTTTGTCTATTAAGTGTAAGTTGTATATGAAAGGAAAGGCCGAATACAAAGCTGGCTAAAACTCTATTCATAATATATTATCTATTATTAATTGATTAATCTATCACATTCAAAATTAAATTAGTGGTGATTATACTATATATATGGCATGAATAAATTACTTTTATCTCTTTTTGCTATATCAATATTTTTATATATAATTTACTATAAATAATTATTTTAATATTAATATAAAAAAGTATATTAATTCTTTTATAGTTGCATATTTAATTTTGATAAATACTGCATACATGTGTATGTCTCAATATATATGTACCTCATAATATTAATTTTCACAATTCAAATTCTAATAAGTTTGTAATATATTATAAATAATAATGCTTGTCAAGTCTCCTTTTAATTGTGTTTGACATGATTTTAATTTAGGTTTAAAATATTATTTCATTACATAAGTTTTTCTTAATTTTGTTTTCTTTTTTTGTTAATTTACCCATTGCTAGTATTCGTGCACTGCAATTGTCTTTAAAAACAATTTCGAGCAAAACTTAGGAAATCCTCATTTCAATGCATAAATCCTTCAATCAAGCAAAGTAATAATTAGATTGTTATTACTTATTTTACCGTTTTCATTCTATGTCAACATATCAACAATTATTTGAATACTAATAAAAATATGTTGAGAAATTTGCAAATAATTTACTTAATCTCTTAAGATATAATTGAATAAATTAAATAATAACAAATGCTAAGATTTGAAAGTTAGTAATATCAAATTTATAAAAAATTTCTATAGTAATTTAGTCAAATAATTGAAAATTTTAACTTCATACTACAACAAAAGAAACAATTGTTTTGGAATAGAGGGGTATTTCTCTATAATTGTTGAATCTAATCAACATTTAAAATTAAATCTAATTATGGTTTCTCGAATGATTTGTAATTATAAAATATAATTAGTTTTTTGTTTAATATTTGTAATATTTGTATAATTTATAAAAAATATAAGTATTTAATTATAATTAATATTAAATATATCATTATATATTATTTTAATATATATATATATAAATTAAAATGCTATTCAATCCAATTTTAAGAATGATTATTATGTGGCAATGATGTGGATAAGTTACTTTTATCTCTTGTTATATTCAATATACTTCACTTAATATATTCCTATTAAAGAAGTAATCAATCTGTGCTTAAATCATATATATGTTTAACATTCGATATGTTTAATGCAGTTCTGCAAACATATTGTTGGAGAAAAGATTAATGAATATGAAAGAGATATTGAGGTACCTATATTTTTATAAGTAATCCAGTAATTTTATAAAGTAATTTACACTCAACAATTTATTTATTTTTAATAGAAATGCAATAACGTATGAGCTTTGTGAGTTGTAATATGGATAAAAAACATACAAGGTAAGTTTTATATTTTTAGTATTTACATAATATAAATCGAATTATAGATATTAAAGATTCTATTTCATTATTCTAAATGTTGTTTTCTTTTAATATATTGTGATACCCCAGCCAGAGGTCATTTCTAACCTAAGGTGCCACTAATTCAAACTTAAAATATAATTCAAACGAAAGCTAGGGAAACCAAAATTTAGCAAAACCCAAAAGATAGCAAATCAACACTAAACCTAAAGATCATTTAAAGTGCACAATATGTACATATCAAGGTCTTTAGAGCAAACTTAATCATTCACATAACATTCCCAAGTCTAAGCATCTCGATTATGTGTAACCTGTAAATACAAACATAGCTCCTAATCGATTACAAAATATGTCCTTCTTCGGGCTTGCCTTGAGCCCTCAACCTTCCTTTAGTCTTGTCTAGGAAAAAAAAAACTGTCGAAGGTGCAGCAATTGATAACAAATTCAACAACAAACAAGACTTTACGAAAGGAAGCAATGATGTAACATAACACCTATGATACCAAATTTAATAGACTGTTGGCAATTCCATCCTTATTTCTCACAGAACAGAATATAAACGATAATAAACGATATGTGGAGTACAATAATCATAATAGATTTCCCCTATCACACCATTACCTAAACACTCGGCTCACAGACATGTAGCATTGCCAGCCGCATGCTAGATCCTACCACATTACTAGATAGCTACCTCCAGCTATCCGCAAGTCAGGATCTTAAGTGGGTATTAGCTGGGAGACCAGCCACCATCAGTCCATACCGCCCGATCGTCTTTTCGAACCTAGCCCTGGGCCCATCCCACATCGTGGTGTCCCATTGGGCGGTAACCCTCCAAGAGCGTCCTCAAGGTAACTCAGACATAATGCCAACAGATGTTATATATTCAAATAACTGATCAGAAACATTTATGTGGAGCCAAATGTAACATTGCAATCCGTAAACATTAGTCAGCAAGGCCATATAATAGTATTCAAAATGTTTCAACCAATAGTATGAAATAGAAGTGGTCGGCAAGACCCAAAATATCAACACGAAAAAGTGGAAAGCTAGTAAGGTTGTAGGGTATATAGGACAGAAACAAATAACAAAATAAGAGTTTTGGGCACCAGAACGAGTACAATTAACACCAATGAATAGACAAACAGAGAATGACACCAGAACAAGCATAACCTAGTACAAAGGAATAGGCACAGAGAATCATGAATAACAAAGATAGTTCGTTTCCCAGAAGAACAGACAGGTTATATCCTCACCTTAATTTCCCACAGAAACGCTACCCTTGTTCTACTGTCCTGCAAATCCCAGCTCCTCGTCTCCTATTCCAATAGGACATATTAAATGTCAAACGCTTGCATCATATCCTTTAACAATAATTAAATCATTTTTTTGGATATAGGTAACTTAAGTTAGAATATTCCATGCATCTAAATTATTCTAACAAAATTATCATGCTAATGTTGCTACAGTATTAATGAGGGGTTTATTTGGTCCGAGTCACTGATCATTTCTTAAATTAATGCCCATGCTCATGTATGATAATTTAGCTAAATTGAAAGGAATTATCATATTTCATTAATAATGAATCCTTGCAATGTTACACAAACGTTAGGGTTTTAATTACATCAACTAGCTTAATTAATAATGGCTAAGATCCAATTTAGTAATATGGGCCCACTAAGTAAGGCATATAACTAACTCAATTTAATGATAATTAGCTTATAATTTACAATCCGAGTCTACATATACTTACAATCGAATTCCTATTTGATAATTTTAGTCTGTAATCACAATTCTTGGTCCAATTTACTTAAATTTATAATGAAAATTAGCTTTACAATTTAATCGAATCAAATCAAGAATCATTTAATCGATTAAACAGATTTTACCCAAATTAAACATAATTCAGAGCCAATTCACAATCCGAGATTAGCATGCATGCGTTTAGCTTGTTGCCCAGAAGAAATTGCCCCGAAGCTTCCAGAACACCGCCGCCGAACCGACGTCATGCACCGCCACGTGCCGCCACCGAAACTAGAAGCTGGACACACCGATCGACTCGTCTCCACACGTCCAACAAAAGATCTCAATCAATTTTGGAGTTTGCTACCATCTCGCTGGTGAATTGTGTCATTAACCTTTTTCTTTTCTTTTCTTTTCATTAAAAGGTAAGATTTTCTATAACCCTTTCTATGTTTAGTCCAAAAAATTTTACGCTAATTTAATGTTTCCTAAAATATATTTTATTCCATAATTCGACATTTTAATTAAGTTCCTTAATCTTAGTTCATAATCCATATAAATAATGTATTCTAAAAATAACTGAACATGCAAACACCAATATTTAAAGGTACAAAAATATTTCTTTCTTTTTTCTTCACCTCTATAGGATCAATTGCTTGGTGAGTTTAATTCTATTTGTTTTATCATGCATGCATTTTGTAATTTTAATATGATTTACTAATATTAATAGATTTTTATGTTTATATGATCAAGTTAATTTATAAAAGAAAATCGAAGTCTTGATTTTGTGGCAAATTAAAATTTTATATTTATTTTTTGCTTTT
Source organism: Jacaranda mimosifolia (assembly GCA_018894105.1). Taxonomy (NCBI): domain Eukaryota; kingdom Viridiplantae; phylum Streptophyta; class Magnoliopsida; order Lamiales; family Bignoniaceae; genus Jacaranda; species Jacaranda mimosifolia. Next base: position 6,740,500 of record CM032125.1, read on the forward strand.
GATTGAATTTTTTTTTTTTACTTTCTTAATTTATGGTTTTCCTGTAGCCCATGATTTATTTATTTTTTTAATTATTTTGTTAGTTCAATGTTTCAAGAATATTTACAATAAGATTTTTGTTAGGTTTTTATAAATTACTATTTTGTTCAATATTTGTAATATTTATAATTATTACCCAGTGCAACGCACGGGATCAAAACTAGTTAATGGTGAAGATTATGATCCTCAATTGAATTCATAATATCTGTATGTTTTTATTGAAAGTTCTTTTTAGACAAGATTATAAAAAATCTTAGACAACATAATATACATAATCTTGGAAATCTAAACAAAATTAAATAAAATGATGAATATTACAAATTCATAATTAAGAGTATCCATTGATCTATACACTAATATAAATTTAAGGTAAATATGAAAAGAAAGAGACAAATAATAGACAATACACATAGCATCAATCTTAGAAATATGGCTTTATTATTATTATTTTTTGGTGACCAACAATTAACCACCAATTAAAAGTTGAAATTTACACCCCTTTTTCAAGTGAAGGTGGAGAATTGGCACATTTGTAATAACAAATACAATAACTGAATTTGTCGGGGGTTGAAGGGATATCTATAGCACGGCAGGCAGTGTCTATAAGCAACAAACTTTTTGGCCCCAGATAATCTCTGCATCTGAGAGAACAATCTCCATGGATATTTGGGTTGCAAGGCCCACCGGCAGCAACATCACATATCTTCCCCCACAGGGGTGCCTTTCTTCCCAAATTAAGTGCAGAAGTACCTGTGTTAAAATGAATTAATATAGGTCCATTCCTTAAGAATTTGGGAGTGCAAAAATTATTTTATCAAACTTCTCTTAATATTAAATTTATTGTTTAATTGCTTGTAGTCCAGCAGTATTAATCTCTCCTATTATGTGGGAGATTTTGTGTTCGAATCGAATGGGCGTTGTTGTACACGTTGTATGCATTTGATTATGTAGTTTGTACTTGGATTTACTTGATTTGAGAATAGGATAATATTGACTTATTGAAAGGATAAATTTCGTCATCTGTAATGTTCTCTCAAAAATATATATATATTGAATTTATTAGATTGTTTTAGAAAAACAACCCCCAAAAAAATTCAGAAGAAATTTTATTTTTGTAGGTAAATGTCGCTTTTTATGATGGTTATGATGTCTGGTTCTTTTCAGGAGAAGCACTTACAGATTCATATTTGATATCAGAGAAGATAAAAGAAACATAGAGAAATAAATATGATATTAGCTTCATCATTAGAGGGCTGGTCAATGTTTGAAATCGTGAGATTGATGCTATAAACTCATACCTGAGATGAGAGTAAAACCCAAAAAATATAGAACAAAAAGATATGTCATCCTCTTCTCAGCCATTGTTTGAAATTGTATGTTTGCTAATGATGATTCTTTGTGAAAGATTACAAATTCATGATGCATATACGTATTTATTGAAAGTTCTTTATAGGATCATCAAAGATCTTACACCATAAAATGCGGGAAGATTATGTTGAATTCATAATATATATATATATATGTATGTATTTATTGAAAGTTCTTTCTATAATCATAAGAAATCTCATACAATAAAATATACCTATTCTTAGAAACCTAAAAAAAATAAAAAATGAAATAAAATGGTGAAGATTACAAATTTATAATGTGTATATTTATTGAAAATTCCTTTTAGGATTATAAAAATCTTACAGGATAAAATTAATGGTGAAGATTATGATCATGAATTAAATTCATAATATCTATATGTATTTATTGAAAGCTCTTTTTAGACCGGATTATAAAAAATCTTTGACAATATAATATACAAAATCTTAGAAATCTAAACAAAATTAAATAAAATGATAAATATTATAAATTCATAATTTATGTTTTTATTGAAAATTATTTCTAGAATCGTGAAAAATCTTACACAATAAAATGGTGAAGATTATGAATTGAGTTCTAGGATCATAAAAAATCTTAAACAATAAAAAACCTAATTTCAGTAACCCCAACAAAATTAGTTAAAATTCATACCCATATGTATTTATCGGAATTTCTTTTTAGGATCATAAAAATCTCATGCAATAAAACACACCTAAATATGGTATATATGCACAAAGAATCATTAGTAGCAAACTTGCATTTCACAGATAATTAGCCCTTCAATGGCGGATATCTCAACATATTTTTATAATATTCTAATTTTTTTATTATGATATATCTTTTGCTAAATTGAAATAAAATGTGAAACGGTTATCAAATTCATCTCAGTTGAAAAGTATGAAACTTTAGTAATTTCTGAAGTGGTATTTAATTTCATAGATAATTGATTTAATCTATAATTAAACCTAAGTAACCAGCACGTCTTAACCAAATAAAAAAATACAAATTATTAGTATGTTGTTTAATACCCCATCTGTTCGAAATTTATTGCTTCAATTTTATTCATAACATCCTAAAATAAGACTTTATTTTTAAAATAATTTTTCAAAAAAATCATGCTCACAATTAAATTAATAGTGTGGGAATATTAAATCTCAACTCACTTTTATGTGGAATAGCGTAGAAGCATTTAAAAAAAATGATAATCATAATCTAAAATTTCTTATCTAATCAAAATATTACATGAGAGTCGGAAAAAAAATATATCAAAAATATTACATGGGAGTAAATAATACATTATGAGTGTTTTTTTTAAAATATTATTCTAATAAAAAATAATTCCCAAACTATCACTCTTTCAAAATTATTTTCCATATTATTACCTTATTGCCACATGTATTACTATGTAAATACTTATCTGGTGCATGGTTTCATTTTCTTTACTTCCATTCCCAAACTCACTCAATAAGTTTTCTAATATACACTCTCCATTGTCTAACATATTCAAAGCATCACTTATATCAAAGTCATAATCTAACACTACATTTTATTGGGTGTGCAGTTGCGTAAAAGAGCCACCACAAGAATTTGGAAGTGCATTTGTCACCTTATCAGTATTGCCAAGCATTGCCTCCAAGTAAAATTCCAAACAACTGGCTCCAAGTTGTTTTGTTACATCAAAAACAATACTCAACGTGTCATCATCTTCAATTGGTAAAGCTATGTACTCGCGAAAGTTACTTGGATACCTGCAAGTGATCTTAATCCCAAAATGCAGTTGATTGAAACCTGTGATGTGATGACATGCATTTTGTCCATCAACTCATAATATTTGACTTTGTTGCTTATTCTAGTTGGTTACGGACTTGCATCTTCATAATTAATTCCATGTGAATTATATGTTATCCTTCCATTCCAATAGAACAAGATTGTTATATGTTCATTAGTCATTTTAATCAAGTTGAGCAAAAATTCTATCAATAAAGTCTGGAGATAAATACATAAAAAAAGAGTTAAAAATCAACCAATAAATAAGTCTTAAAATAAATCACATGGTAGAAAAAATATCAAATTCTGTTAGTGTCAACATTGAAAATAAAAGTTAATATCTCAACAAATTATTTTATTAGCTACATAAATCAAATAAATTAAGCAAGAATAAGCACCCTAAAAGTTTTGCAGCATTAATGAAATTTTGTTCTATAAACTCTTATTATAATTTTATCAATTCTAAAAGGCAAAAAGAAAAAAAAAATTAATGATTGGCCCTTATCTTTACCAGTGTTGAGATGTGTAGATTAATGATAAAAAAAATAATTAAATTTATTTGCTACTTTTTGAATCTAGAAGATGGTGAAATTCCATCAAAAGATTCGGGGGTAAAATTCTGGTGGGGCCTTTAAAATAAGGAAAATTTATAAATTCCAAGTAATAAATTTTTACTTGCATGACAATACATGTAGCAATAAAGTAATAATATGAGAAGTAATTTTGAAAGAGTGATCATTTGAGAATTATTTTTCATTAAAATAATATTTTGAAAAAACACTCGATATATTATAGTGATGATGCAGGGATCCATCGCCACACGGCGGCCCACCCGTGAGGTATTGTCCCGCCAACACCCGGTGAAAGGTGGGGGGTTTTGTCCTGAAAAGGTGCCTCACGGGGAAGGAGAGGACTCGCCGCTTATATGTTGGTCAAGACCCTCTACTCCAACCGATGTGGGACAGAGTCCAGGCATATCATCAGCTCCCCCAGTAGAGGGGCTTACTGGCCGTTCGCTTCAGGGCGTCGGACCTGCATGGGCCACCAAATGATGATGCAGGGATCCGTTGCCACACAGCGGCCCACCCGTGAGGTATTGTCCCGCCAACACCCGGTGAAATGTGGGGGGTTTTGTCCTGAAAAGGCGCCTCACGGGGAAGGAGAGGACTCGCCACTTATATGCTGGTCAAGACCCTCTACTCCAACCGATGTGGGACAGAGTCCAGGCATATCATATAGTATCAATTAAATAAGCTAACCTAAAAGCCCAAATTGTGTGGCCTATCTGGCTATCTTCGCATAAATCAAACTAGGGTCAAAACAAGTTGGGCCAAACTTGGCCCAAATCAAGACTAATAATACATAATGCCCTATACATAGATTAGGACTGTCAATAGAGCGAATTTTAATTCGAACTCAATTTGAATTCGATCCGATTATTTAATATTTTTAACCAATAAAAGATTTGATAGATATAATCCAATTAAAAAAGTTCATAATCCAAAATAAATGAAGCAAATATGGATATGGTTAGATTTGAACCATTAATAATCCAAACCCGAATATATTTAATATTATACAAATTTAGTATTACACATATGTATACACATGATCATGCAGTAATGCCAACGTGGATATTTGGATGAAGTAAATAATGAACTCCTATGCAATATATCAAATCAGGTACTTTTCATATAAATTATTAGATTTTGAGTTTATTTATATCATAATTACATTACTTATTTTTCTATTTTTATAACAAAAAATGATGAGGAAAGTATAATGAGTAGGAGCTGAATGCCATGATATAACAATAATGAAATGCAAATCTCGATTTAATTAAAATGAGTTTCTTTTTTATAAAACTCTGAGTCTATAATTAGTTGATTAAAAAATCAAGTATAACTATATATTTATAATGACAAATAAATATTATTATCAGCAACGGAACCTAAAATGCAATAATATGATGAATGAATATGATTAAATTAAATTCAATTATTGCTTCTAAGTGATCAATAAACTTGAAAATTTATTCATTAATTTGTTGTGTATTTTTTGTTTTTTTTAGGATGACTGTTTTGAATTTGAATTTTACTAAATTTTTAGAAAAAAAATAAATATATGATAATTTTAAGAGTATTCGAATTTGGATTTTCTTGGATATTTGATAGATATCCGATTTTTATTTGAATTCGGATATAGTTATACCAACTAGAGATCCTATAAAATTTTGGATCGAATTTGGATATAGTATATTTTCATAATTAAACCATCATTAAGAGCTAATATAGTTTATTAATTAATTTCTACTATTAAATTGCAAACAACTAGCAAGGATATTAAAAGATTTACTTCACTTTTTCATCAGTTCAAATTCTCTATTCCATTTTATATTTACCTTCTAGTATATTATATTTCACAAATATATATATATATATATATATATGAAGTTCATTAAATATTATCTTAAAAAAGTATCTTCATCAATGCATATTTGTGAAAGTAATCAAATTGAAACAACATAATCTCCTCCCCCCCCCCCCCCCACACACACACACACACATATATATATATATATGTATATGGGTGTATATTATAATGGATAGAAGTAGGGAAGGCAATGAAATTAGGTCAAAGTTTGGAATCTCTCTATTTGGAGCAAGTTTTGAAACTGCAAAACAAGTTCAAGGAGACACTTTACATTTAGGGCCCGTTGGGTTTTATTTTTATTTTTAATTTCCATTTCCATTATTTTTAAAATAGTGAGAATTAGTTATGTGATGTAATGTGGAAATAAAAATGTATGTGGATGAAATGTTTGAAAATATAATAATTATGTTGAAAATGTAATGATTATGTTGATTTTAATAGGTTGTAGGTGGAGAGAGATAAAAATAATGGAATAGAGAGAGAGAGAGAGAGAGAGAGAGAGAAGATATATAGATTATTGGAAAAAGATATATAGGTTGTTGGAGAATGCGTTTTGAAAATAAAAATTGAAATTATGTTGGGTGAAAATTTTTAAAAAGTAATGACTTCTATTTCTGAAATAGTAAAATTGGTGAACATGGGGTTTGGAAATAAAACCAAACACCCCCTTAGTTTCTAGACTTGACCCTATTAATTAAAATGTTATGTTTGTAAAATTATTATGTAAATATATGTGTGTATTACATATATACTAAAATATAGATATACTATTCTTATGAATTAAAAACTAAAATATTTGAATTTAAAATTGTAAATAATTAGTTTTTTTACTAGCAATATTATTATTATTTTCATATTTCAAAAGTTATATGATATTATTTTTATAAAAAAAAATTCAATATTTTTCAAAACTATAAATTGAGCAGTGAATCCAACCAATGATATCCCGAATTAAAAATATATCGAGTCTTGAATTCATAAAGACGACAATGAGCAAGTTCTAAACTTAACAAACCTGTTTGGCATGCCTAATATATCCCCATTTCTGGATAAAACTAAGGCCTTTAAAAAAAATAGAAAGAGAAAAAACAAAAGATAAAACTAGGGCCTGTTTGTTTTCTTTTCCAAACCCGGTTTCCATTTTCTTTTGGAAATGAAAATTGGAATCTATCACTTCCTCACATTTTTTCTTTCATAAAAAATGTATTTTTTCTTCTCAAAACTTTTTTTAAACATACTTTATCATCCTACTAGCACATCAATTAAATTCAAATTTGATTTGACATAAAATATCTATTATCATTTTAAAATTAATAAAATATACATATACATTTTTTAATCGTTACTTTCCAACATTTCATCCGAATACGTCTCAATTTTCATTTTCATTTTATAACTAACTTTTAATATTTGAAAATGCATGAAAACTGAAAATAACTTTGAAAATAAAACCAAAAGACCCCAAACAATAATGAAACTACCATTCAAATGTATGCAAAAATATAATTTGATCTCATGCGTATGAAATGAAAAACACTTCTTATTACAAGAAACAAACATTTGATCCATATTATAACCTAGCAAAGTAAACAACACTAAGAAAACATAATTCACACAAAAACATAACAACTTAATATTGCTATCAAAGTCCACATTAACTGTTTCATAGAATTTTGCTAAGTAATTATATGAGGAAAATGTCAACCATCAGTAAATAAATACATACAATTTTATGAGGAAGCAAAAACCAAAGAGTCATATCCCCAACTCTCATCATCATATATCCTCTAACACTCTCTCTCTGTGAACTCTACTTAGTTGCTGCAATTTCCAAAGCCTAGCCCCTATACTCCTTACAACCCAACCGCCTGTCTTTTTCCTTCATTCCCGTAATATGCCCCTATCCCACCCTACCTCTCCCATGCCACCATCCTCTGTCTTTCATTCCCAAGGCAAGGCCCCTCTAGGGGCATTTCAGTCTTTTCAGGAATCTCCAGGCCTAACCCTCAGCCGCTACCTTCCATGTTTTCAGAGATGTTTCAGCACCAAAAACTATACGCATGCAAAACTTCATATCTTCACTGTGTGTTATGTGTGTGTTTTTTAGTTTCTTGTTTGACTCTTTGTTTATCTCTTTCTTTGTTTATATGCGTTGCTTGCACGCATATTCATGCACCATATGATTGGCTGATTCTTAGGCCAAAGCCCCTTTTCTCTTTTCATCCCTATAAAATGGGTACAAGGAAAAAAACCCATGCAGATAATTAAACCTAGAGCCCATATATATCTAAATATATATATGTGTGTGTGTGTGTGTGTACACACTCTCCTTATTTTCCTCTTCAATCCCGGAAAAGTTTTTTCTTTGCTTCATAGTTGAGTAGTTTTTAGTGGTAAAAATGGAGGGTGGTGATCAAAATCTTGGTAGTGGTCCGGGAGGGTCAAGATGGAACCCCGCAAAGGAGCAAATAAACATGCTTGAGAGCTTGTACAGGCAGGGTTTGAGGACTCCAACTGCTGAGCAGATTCAGCAGATTACTAATAGGCTTAGAGCTTTTGGCCATATTGAAGGCAAGAATGTGTTCTATTGGTTTCAGAATCACAAGGCTAGGCAAAGGCAGAAGCAGAAGCAGGAGAATTTAGCTTATTTCAATCGCTTTCTCCATCCCACTCCAGTTTTCCCACCATATCAGAATGGTAATTATATATATATATATATATATAATGCATCCCACAAACCCCACAAAATCATTACACATTTCATGATCATATATATAAATCTTGAAAATATTTGACATGTAAAAATGGTGTCTTTTAATATTCTATATATTATATATCAGGGTTCTTGATAACTCATCAGATCACTTTTTCATGGAAAAAAGAATGAATTTTTTATTTTTGTCCTTTCCTTGATCTTACATTTGACAATGAAGCATATTATCATCTTAGGTTCATTCTTTTTTCATCTCCTTTGATTTTCATAAGAAATTATTATAACCAATTCATATGAATATCTTTAATCAATAAATTCATAAGAAAGTGTTTTTCTTCCTGTTATTTTATCTCAAAAATTAAATTTTCTCTTTTTTGATTTTCTTCTTTGCATTAAAGTCTCTTTCTACATAATTATCTTGAGTGGATGGCTTATGCCTATCTATATTTCCCCTTATTCTCCAGTTGTTTGTAGCCCATGTTGCATAGCTCCAGCAAAGAATGATGTAAGGTTCTATCAGCAGTGTCCAAAGGTACCACTACTACCTGCATTGGGTGGTCTTAAGAGGACTAGAGTACTAATCCCAGAAAGCATTGACACAAACAATCAGCAGCCCATATTTCAAAGGTACAACAAATCAATGCACCACCCCAGAAGCAAAAATGAGGAGTTTGGCTCGCAATTCATTTCCACCACAAAACATGATCATCAAGAAACACTGGATTTGTTCCCAATTCACCCCACTGGACTTCTACAAGCAAGAAATGGAACTGATAATGAAAATGAAAGCAAGAACTCTTCTGAGAATGACTGCTCAGTTTTTGGTTATGAGGGAGATGGAGATAATAATGGGAATGATGATGATAATAATGATGATGATGACCATCCCTTTTTTGATTTTTTCTGTGGGAATTAATTTGAAAATATGGTCCTTGTCAAAAGTCACTGAATTCTAGGGGTTTTTTTCAGACAGAACTGACAAGATCTGTGATTGTGGGATTGAGATTGAATTTTTTCTTGACTGAAGATTTGAGGGGTTAAATTTTTTGCTGTTTTGGGGGGGCTGATAGTACTGACACAAGGGGTTGCTTTTCTCTTTTGGCCATGGACAAATTATGCTGTTTGTGTTGTAGAGATGACTGACTTATGACTTTGCTTCTTTTATTTCAATATTGTCGTTCCAAGATTCAGTTTGGATTTTTCCTTGGTGCATTCTTGGAATTCTTGTTATTACAATTAATAATTAATCTGACAATTATGCATGTAAGCGGGAATTCCACTTTGCTTCTCAACTGTATTTATGTGATATTATGTCCCCTTCAACCAAGAACATATCAACATGTTTTTCAATTTTCCCTCTTTAACACTGAAGTTAAAATATTAAAACTTTGAAATTTAATTTGAATATATTAATATAAACCAATTAAGTTAGATCAATAAATGACAAAAATGGTATGTTGGAGTAAATTTTGAAGTCAGTTGTTATTTAATTATTTAATTTTTTTTTGAGTTATGAGAAATAATTTTTAAATAAAAAGATGAGTTGGATAAAATAGTGAAACTTCAAAAAATAGTAGAGAAATCAAAATAATAAAACTAGTATTATAGTTTGTCAAAAAAGTAGGCTACAACAAAGATAATAAAGTAGTAGTTTGCGAGCTAAGTGGCTTTTGTCCAGTGGTATAAGTATTATACATAAAGCGATGTTAAGGGTTCAAACTTAATGAACTTCCAACATGTATGTATAAATTATAAAAAAATATATTAAAAATTTACATTTATGTCATAAAACGTTACGTTGAGAATTCGAATTTAGCAAACTTCCAACATGTATATATAAATTATAAAAAAATAACAATAATTTATCAAAATTTGAGCATATTAAAAAGGTTTTTAGGCAAATTTTCACGTCGGGCTAAGGTTTTAAAATTTATTAAAAAGTTGGACCTAACCTCAAAAAAAATGCCTATCATAAATATGTTAAGTTTAAATTTGTTATTTGCATAATAGACATGACGTATTTAAGTCAAAACTTAGCCTACCCTACCCTATTTCCAAATCTAACTCTAGCAATAGTAGAGAAGTTTGCCTATCGCTTCAAAAACCATAGGTCACATACACATAGGTCATGGCCCAAGTGTAAAGCTACTTATGGAGAGTGACACGTAGCCACTATCAATAGAATAGAGTAAAAAAATCAAAAAAAAATGGTGGCTTGCTTACCGCTCATTTATAAAACTTAATACTATTCTTTTGTCAAATATTGATTTCATTTGCACCAGCTTTACAACTATTAATTATTTATATTAACAGAAATGAGCTTGACAATACACCCACAAAAGAATAGATTAATTTTAATTTGTTTTTAAATGAGAGATCTAAGATGACTCAAACTAAGCGTATGCATGTAATACAAAACCAAATATTTTTTAAGAAATTATCTAATATAGCTAGTATTTATTTGTGAGTGGAATAAAAGGCAGAAATATATTGAAATTAACTATCCAAAATGAAAAATTTATTGTGCATGCATACGATGATGATGGAAGTAGTTACTAATGCTGAACACTAAATATTTTGAGGAGAAAATTGAGTTTTGGCATGCAAGTGAATTTTCCTAGCCGTATTTTGTGGGGTAATTTTCAAATAAACAAACAATTTCCCCATCCTCCCAAGTTTTACAGATTTCTCAGATCTACTAGTTTGGTGGATATCCCAGTTGCCCTGGATGATACTCAGGCCCCGGGGAAACAAAGTGGAATTCAAAAAATTTAGCAGGAATCAGATCTTTTAAACACCAAAAGCAACACTGCAATCTCAATTAGATTGGAAACAAGGCAGATTTTATTCAGATTGAATCATAGTTCTTTCCCATTCATATACATTCAACTTGTCCACATCCTTAAGCGGAAAAAAATGCGAAGATCCGGATTTCCTTGCGAGAATATTAGAAGCCACTACCAGAAGTCTTTCACAAGCATGGATTTCATCCAGTTTCTCAACATCACTGAGTTTCATGGATAGGTCTCTCCAGGGCTGGTAATATGACCTGTGCAAAATGCAGATTACCAATTCAGCCACTCACTTAGTGATTGATTATGATAACTATTTACTGGTATTGAGAGAAAGAGAGAGAGAGAGAGGGCAAAGAATTAGGACACTCCTAGCTGTAGAAACCCAATATAAAGTCGAAAGATCCACTTTTCTCGAGCAATGTCAGCGTTAGAACGAGATCATTACATGGAATCATGTGTGTGAGCTAATAGACCAGTACATGTACCAGGATTTTGAAAGTAACATAGTCATCCATTTCTCTTACATTTCTCGTATTCCTTATTTGTATCCTTGGAGGGGGTTCAAATGCAAAAATCAATAGGATAAGTGTCTTACCATCTCCAGGCAGGATTTGCTTCAGCAGGACAGTGTATCTTTGAACAAAGTGATGGCAAGGAAATTCCAGGACCAACCAAAGACTCCAACTCTATATAATAAAGAGAAATAGTTTAGAGAGAGAGAGAGTAATTGAGTAGTAACAAGCAGCTGACAAGAATTCACCACAGCCTAGATAAAAGGTTACTGAATGATACAAAGGTAAAGAAAAGGGAAATCACCAATTATGGGAACAAAATAAAAATAATTGATCATTAATTTAAGGCATTGGTTGCATGATGTAATGTTGTTTCCTTGTAATAGTTCTTGAGCAGGTTATTCTCACAATTTGCGACATTTTAATATATTGCTCACTGATCATATGTGATTAAACCAAAATTTGAAAAAAGAATTTGAAATTTCCAAATTTCCTCAACAATATGAGAAACAAATTAAAGTTGACCAGAGGAACAATCATATGATTAGTTCTCCATGCAAATGATGCTCCAAGAGGCAATTTCCTGAACAACAGACATAACAAATTAAAGGAAGTACTAAGACGTTAAAGTAACCTGAGGAAGAATCAGAAAGTAGGAGAGAAAGTGCAGAAACAGCTGACAGAAGAAATCTATGGTTAAAGCCCAGCAGCTGTAGCAGGTAAAATATTGATGCAGCTAATACATCTTCACAGCCATATCCTGTATTTTCTCCAATGCCTTTCCCATGGCATCCTAACCAAGACTGCAAAGCATAGAGGCTTGATCTTTCCAAGAAACTATCATGGTTAAGTTTGCTCAACTTATAAGAGATTTTTCCGAGGATCACTGAGGCAGTCAGCCAGCGCAAAAGCTTTGATAAAAGGGAATCTTCAGGTGGTTTTTTCCCTGCGACTGCTAGGAAATGATAATTAGAATCTTCAGGCTGAAGCATTTTTTTTGACTTCGATTGCTTAGCAGTAGTAACTGCCCATCTCAAAAACTTCAAAAGCTTTTCCTGATCCTGCAAAATATATATGAAAACATCAAATTTTAAGTACATAAAGTACAGGAGGAAGGTTCTAATAAGGCCAAATTCCTGACTCTAAGGTTCATGTTAGCAGATCGAAAATTTGATCAGGTAAAAACTTATCATTAAGACAGTCAAAATCCAAGAAAAGAGAACAGAAATCACAAAATAATGTCCCAGTATCTCTCAAGTCACTTAAATCTCCTCGAGAACGGAGAATCTACTTCACATGAGCAAAAGAATTACCCAGGTGAACATTATGGGCACAGACTAAAAAGGGCAACTTTTTCATGCAATTCATTGAAAATGCAAGCCTTGGGAACTTTTTCTCAGATAAAACAAAAGAGAACCACAGCAGATAAAACAAAAGAGAAGCACAGCACGTAACAAGATGTTGACTTTGTTAAATAAACATCATCCAAAAAGGCCGCTGCTAATACTCTTATCATTATCTTTTATCCACAAGATCATATAGACAAGATAGGAACAATAGGATAAATGCTACTGCCTGCTCAAAGAGGAGGTTTAGAACCTAAACATGAGAAAACAGACAAAAACACAAGAAAGGAGATATACCATCTGTAGAATAGTGACAGGAGGAGTACTCATGAGAACAGCTTTGAGTCCCAAACCCATACTCAGATTGCACCTTGTTTCGGAGCATACTTCAACAGCCTCATACAGCTGAAATAAACCCTCCGCTGTCAATGTAAAATGTGGTTGATATATCTTCCTCTTTTGTGATATCTTCAGCACTAATGTGAATATTTTCAGAATTGAGTTGCAAACAGTGCTTTGCTCTTTAATGAGTTCAACACGACTGACTAGGAGTTTGTACAAATGTGACGAAAGTTCCGAAAGCTGCTCCATAGCATGCTTTTGCAACCACTCAATAATATTTCTGGGTGATGTAACATAATTTACAACCTGTTTTGAAAATTGAAAAAGAAAAGATCACAGTTAGACAAACAATTTAGTCGCCACCAGCATTCATGCTTTTAGCAGCAGTAAAGAACAGATAAAAACACAAACATAGAAACATGTTAAAAAAAATATGAGGCCCTATTTGAAATCTTAGTTGTTTCAGTGGAAATATTTCAGGGGGATGCATTTTAAGGATTCGTACCGCAAAATGTATTGAAAATAAAAATGTGTTTTTGGATGGGCTCTTTTTAATTGTTAATTGGATGTTACTTCTGAAGAAAAATGCATTTGGTTTCATTTCTAGAGATGATAATTTCTACTTAAATATTTTCTCATGTTCGATTTTATCTCATTAATTGTGTCATATCAAGATTTTATATTATTACATGTTAATATATTAAGGTAATGATTGGAAGATACATATTTATATTGAGGTTTTGATTGGAACATATAAGCACATATATATGTTTACGTATTTATTTCATTTGTAATAATTTGGGCATTCTCAAAATAATTTGGGAAGGGGGAACATCATTTAGTAAATAAAAATGTTGGTTTACTGAACACGTCTTCATTCAGGAATGAAAATTTGTGCCTCCAAAAGGAAATCCTTGCCTAAATAGTTTCTCTTCTTGTTCAGATTTCTTTTTCATCTATTCCTCACATGAATCCTATTCTTTGTGAGGAATCAAATTAGGCATTTCAAAACATATGGCAATACGGAAACCATGTCTCGCTAAACACACAATTATTTTTTTGAATTTACAGCAGTGATATTAAGTCCTACCTTATCCACACACACACAAAAGGAAAAAAATTTCATCAAGTTCTTAATTTATGTCATCAATGCATGACACAAGATCACGTTTTGGTACTTATTCCATTATTGTCAAGGGTACTTCAAACAAAACCCTCTTTTCCAATTACTACCTAAGTATTTACCTATGTTCACTTGTTATGACTGAATTATACTATCTGTGTCCCAATTTCTTTCCATGTCCCAATTTCTTTCCAGCCACAACCCCAGCTAAAAGCAGGGAGATGCAAGCTTCTAGACCTTACAGTTTACAGTTTCTGGCTTGAACTTCCAACATTGGTATAGGCATCATGCCTCTCCATCATCTTCTTCTTCTTAAAAGCTAACATTCAACTAAGAAATTCATACACCAGGAAGCCATACCAAGACTTCCTGGATTTTCACACTCCCATTTGGGGAGGAAGAGAGATCCATAAAGGTATTCTCGTGAAAAAAGATTAGGACAATTTTAATGTTTATAAGTCAGTGTATAACTACACCATCACTAAAGAAACAGAACCAGGACCAACCATACCAATCAGATAATTTGACAGTTTTCTATCAGCAGAACAAGTTGTACGGAGCACAAGAAGATGACACAACCTTCTACGTAAGAACATAAGAGAGGATGAAAGAAGAAATCAATACCTCCAATATTATAGGCAATTGTGTGAGGGTAAAATTTTTCCAGTCATGGCATTCACTCCGGTTGAGAGATGAAATAATAGATGACAACCATAAAATCAGACCACAGTGTGCAACTAAAAACCAAACTGCTTTATGTAACTGGACAGCCTTCTTCACTATCTGCAGCAGACATCATTCATTTGGATTTAGCTCTTTACCGAGGTAGATAGTTATAGAAAATAACATAACCAGAGAAGGTATCCAATCATCATACTAACTTCATGTAGACAGCAGAAAGAGCAGGTTTTCAACTACTCAGCACATATTCAAGAGGAGGAAACCAAAACTACATAGATTGAAGTTCAACAACTGGCAATTGATATTAAAGCATGAGATGAGAATTTTCTTATGAAGTGAATATGTGCATGAAAGCATGATAAGGTAAAGCAGAGTTGAATTCTTTTTCATACATAAAATTCCTCAAACATACAAGAGTCGACGTGCATGTAAAGTTTTGCCCATCCAATGTCATTCAATGACCATTGCCTAGATTCATTAGCAAAAGGTGAAATTTCAACCAAGTATTGTACACATACCATTCCATTTGCATCCATGGATTCACCTATAGAAGCCGCGGCTAAAGTTGCAGAAGTAAAAGCTTGAATAGCTCTTATAAATAATTCAAGGAACATGATAAAGATAGGATCTAGTGAAGGTACTAAAGACTTGAAAAACAGAACAACTATTAATTTATGCACTAAGATATCGTTAGAAAGTTGAATATGATGGGTACACTAATCAATAAGATCGATGAAGTAGCAATTAATGCAAAAACAGTGAATTGGAAGACAGTCATGCTTTTCATCCTCCAAGATACATATAGAAAACTATACCATTTGATCCCTCTATCACCCAAAAAATTTTAAGAAAATATATCATCAAAGGAGTTTGGTTTACCACAAATTGATTGGAATTACTAGTACCCCTTTGACCACTCTATTCGTACGTGGAGTCAACGGAATGGAATTTTTTATTTCACAAATGGACATTTTGGATCCTATATAAGGATAGATCGATCCATAGATTCACACCTAAGATCTTTCTATTTTCTACAAATAGCTTTTCTAGAATCAAGTGAATTTTGTTGTCTCAAGAAAGTCTCTAAGACAAAGCAAAGAGTTAAGTACAATGCTTTGCTGGCTATAATAATGAATGAGCATTGCCACAAAGCTTCTAATTTTCTTCTTCGACAGACACGTGCACCCACATACAAACAGAAGAAACGTGAGATGGAATGAGAACTAAATGTTTTATGTTTGCATAGTTTCATTTATGCATTTGGATTAGCATCTAAAAGAGGCAAGAGGTAAATAGAACGGAAAGTGATAACTCCAGAGGTTGTAGTAGCAACAGATGATAGTTCATGCGATCTATGTAGATAAGTTAAAATACGACGACATATATGTTCACATCTAAGCAAAGAGAGACAACAGGCATATCCATCAAAGTAGCCAAGCAGACCTGAATAATAAGTTCCTTTGAATCATTATCTGAAAGAGGAGAAGAATAAAAACTCATGAGGATCTCAAAAATGGAGTTTCTGATGTATGTTTGAGCATCATCTTCTGTATTCAGCCCCACATACAACAGTCGAAGCATCCACAACCTGTCTGCTCTAAAGCTAATGGAGCTACTCCAGAAAAGATTCTGGAATAATGGTATAGCCTGTCATTATTTAAGAGAATGATAGTAGGACATTAAAAGTTTATTTGAAGCAAATTAACACAGAAAAAGTAAAAATAGATAGCGCTCAATGTACCTTCATGTTCGCACCAGGAGAGTTCATGAGATACTTGCTTATGGTTGAATAATTGTCATGTGACGGGTCCAACAGCACGAAAGAAGCCTCTGCAGCGAATACAGCAATAATGGATGGAATCCTCTGCCATGGTTCTTCTATTCCATTTTGCAAGTATGACAATAAGAGACGAAGTCGTACCACATCCTTCTTCTTTTGACATTTCTGTTAATGATGATTTAAATATTTCAAGCTGGTAAGGGCTTGATCACATAAATCCATAAGACATGCTCTAAAGAATTTTCAAGATAGTTAAAAACAAGTATGTATCAAGTGCATGGCTAAAGAAGAAGGATCATTTGCACTTCAAAGTGTTCTTTTCTAATTATTTGACCAAGTCCCTAGCCCAATTTATCCACAGATTTATATCAATATCAAATAATTATTCAATCTATACAGATCCTTAACACGGAACAAACAGATTTTGAATGACTAATCAAAAAAAATTTGTACCTCTAGATGATACGTGCAAATTATTTCTTAATCAGCAAAAAAAAAAAAAAAAGATTAAATTTAATATTTAAATTGTTTATTTGTGAATTTAAATAAATGTACGAATAATAAAATTTCATACTTAAAAACTCTAACTAAAATATATTTTAATCAAACTTTAAATAAAATAAAAAAAAGGTTTAAATAATATAGCTAAATTATTTCTTAACTCATATAGTTCTCTTTAAAAAGTCTAGTGAAAAACAAAAGGATAAAAAGTTAGGAATAAACAGAAAGAAGGAGAAAGAAAAATCGTCATCTTCAACCCCACCCCACCCCACCCACCCCCAAAAGCCTTATCAATTACCCTGTCACTTAGTGCCCCCAACCCCACACCATCCAGGCTGCAAGATTATTCTTCTCTTTGCCTTGGCAACTGGCTGATTCATTCCAAAGTGCCGAGACAATGTAATTTATCAAATTGTCACGGCGTTCCTTGCAATATAACACCTCATCCCTTCAATCTTCATTCGCATCCATTTACTATCGTCGTGATGGAACATTGGCATCAGCTCTGGTTCCCATTTATCGCATGCCCGCGAACCATGGGAGTGACTGATCTCCTTCAATATTAGCTAGTGTTCGTGCTTTATCCTTTCGTGTGGTTTACTTCAGTCAATTGTAATTTATGATTTCAACATGGGCAAAACTCTTACCGCCGCAGCATCTATCAACATTTCAAGCTACATGCAAGGCCAAGGATATAACTTTGACTTGTTATTTCTCAAAATAGCTACCACAACTTATTTAAGTGGCAGTAGTTTTGCAGTCAACATAGCATCGTAAATGTCATATGTTAGGGTAGAAGTAGTAATTATGTTTTTGCAGATCTAACTATGTTGAAACAACATTTAGAAGGAAAGCATTTCCAAGTTTACATTATTAACAGCCAACTTAAAAACTAATATTGATTGCTACCAAAAAGAATTTTAGCAATCAGTTCACTCATTCTAATGAAAGATTATAAATGGAAAGCATATAGACATTTACTTTAGTTACACCAATAACATAGATACCAACATATGAAGTATCATTACAAATAAGAGTAGTAACTAAATAAAGTATCAGTACCTCCAGTGCACTCTTGAATTTTGCAAGTGCTTCATATCCCAATTTCCTCATATCATCATCAGGTGAAGATATACTGGCAAGTGTAACGGCTAGCAAGCCTGAACTAGCAAGCTCAATGGGTTCAATATAGCTCATTGAAAGACAGTGAATTGAGAAGCGGAGGATGAAGACAGGATCATAGATTTGCAGCTTATCAGTTGTAGAACAGGCCTGCACAAAGTATTACCAGTGCAGTCATGGGTAAGGGACAGAAGAAAATATATTATTGCCCCACCAGAAGAGTATAAAAGAGTTGAAACGGTGAAATAGCTTATAAATCAAATCAAAGTGTAATAACTAGTGCATTTCACTTGCTGGAAAATATACCTCATGCCTGACTTTAGAACTATCTTTTTGAAGCTTGTGCGAAGTTCCTCCATTAGCAAATCTGTTGTAAGGAAAATAAAGCACAGTTTGAGCACACAACTTAGGGTCAATTGGAAGATTCTCTCTGAATTTAATCTTCCGATGTTCTTCAAAGAATTCCATGTTTTTTGCATCAACAGACTGCATGTCCTTTTCCTGTTCCCAATCTTTCCTCAACCTTAAACAAGCAATGCCCCACAGGTAATCCATTTGAGCTACAGTTCCAGCACTCGACTTATCATTGGACTCAATTTCAAACATTAGATTATATATTTCCAAATCAATTTCAGTACATGTTGCCCCATATGAAGACAAAAGCAGATAGACCAATTCCCTGGAATTTATCCCAGTGTCCTCTCCGTAATTTACTTCTCTTTGCTTCACATAGATATGAAAAATTACTCTGACCAACTTAACAAGCTCCAGTATATTTAGATGTTGCTGAGACGTTAATTTATTGTTTTTGCTATCTCTGGCAACCAGATAAGTATGAGGAGTTACAAACGATCTTAAAATGCTCTGCATAGGAGTAAAAACCAAGCCAAACTGAGTGGAACCAAGTGATTGGCAGGCCAAATGAATGGTCTGTGCAAATTGGGAGTGAGCAAGCAGCAGCTGAATTACTGAAGCACATGAAAACTTCCCGTCAGATAAAGAAGTGAGAAGAGTCCGCAGCATCTTCATTGTCGCAGGATCCTGAAACCTATTAAGAAGAAAAGCCTTTACAAGTTGTTCTACGAAAGGAAGAGAATCCAACTTGATAAGACCATTTTGCATCTTTGTTGTCAAGTCCAATATATTATTCATTACATAGATTTCCAAAAATCTAAACAATGAAATACTTTGGCCATCGATATCTCCCAAGTAATCAATATTCTCCGGAAATTTCTTGACAATCAATATCCAGGAATTGATCAACATCCTCAAAAACTGAATTCTTGACTTTTCTATACCAGAGGCAACTTCGGGACAAATCACCTTTTTGTCTCCATTATCCAGCTGATAATTACTTTGATTACAATCTGAAAATAACAGCATCCTGCAAAGGTTTATCTTTGCTACAACCCTGTTCACAAACTCTAAAGGTTGCTTAAGGGAATGAAGACCAGTCTCATCACAACAGAAGTCAAAAATATAATCTGCACTAGATGGGCACACAGAAGTAAATAGACTCAACCTCCTCTCAAGCTTCCCTGTATTTTCGTTTAATGCTAGATGATCTTGTAGCATAAGGATTGCCTTTCCAAGAAGACTGTTCAAGAAAAGATTAAAAAATACTTCTGTGGATGCAGTCAAAGGTTCATCAAGTCCAATCTCAAAAATAATCCCAGAGACAAAGATCTTCCACTTAGAAAAACCACCCAAGAGTGGACGACCGTATACCAAAATTATATCTTCAACGGGCTTGCACAGCTGTCCCCCACGTTTGGAAATGACTGAATTCAAGTACAATAAGACAGTGGGCAAAAGCATCACTAGTTCTTCATCAGAAAAAGAGTATTGACAAGTTTCTTGATTCGCATTGGGATTAGGAAGCGATGATTTATCCAATATTTCAGAAAACATAAATCCAAAGACGGACATATGCAAGGGGCTCATTCCAGCAATAAGATACAACAACTCAGCTTTAGTTCTATTAATCCTACGCAAGCAATGAGAGAATATATTCACCGGAGTGCATGCCATAACCCTTGATAAAACCATAACAGAAGGAAGATGTGGGTGTTGAATGCCTTTATGCATTTTTATGACCTTGACAGCTTTAAGCAGACATATATCAGCAATATCTAGTTTAAAATTACAGACAATCTCTAATACTTGAAAAAAAATCTGTTCAAACAGCAAAACATCAAAATGTCTCTTAGTTCCACCCAGATAACTGAGTTTACTTTCTGGGTATGGCTGCCCCATATATGCTGAGAGAAAATCAAAAACATGACTGGCTAAGTGCAAACCAACAAAAAGAGCATTTCTTTTAGATGATATATGGAAGGTTGTATCGCTGAAATCAATCTGAGAGAACAACCAATTCACCAATTCAAGCAGCTCAAAGGGAGATATCAAATGAATCAGAGTGTGTAAAGCATAAAATGTTGGGACTAAAGGCTTAAAATCCATGGATTGGACGCATGCGTCAAACTTATTTTTGAATACCAGAAACAGCTTCTGTTCCAGCGCTTTAAATGCTCTTGATATACGCTTTCTGCCATTTATAACCTGTTCATATATTTGATCATCACACATGGGAAATAAAAGCTCAGAAGCTGTTCTTATCAAATTCAGGACATGGTGATCCATTCTATGAACTCCCTGTTTAGCTAATTCAAGAAGTTTCTCCAAAGTTCCCCCAAAGACTGAATCTGAAAACTCTTTATTAGCAGACAGAGGACAATTCAGTGTTGCTGTCACAGCAGGATGACTAAAGATGGTTTCTGCCACTTCCACTGCATAATGTAGTGTAAGAGGAGCCTTAGCGTCAGCTGGACTACCAGTGTCCATCTTTTCAACCAGTAATTGTTTCAACAAGTGCTCTGCAGTTATGAAGGATATTTCAGAAAGCATCTCGAGTTCATCCAATGATCTGACTCTGTAGCATGAGCTTGCATGATTAATCCAGAAGAGTACATTGCATAATGAAGAAAGCAAATGATCAGATGGCATCTCAGTCACTTTATCAAGAACCAACTTTTGAAGCACTGACTGCTCAAATAAATGCGAGCTGCTACACTGTGCAATAGATGAAAAGAGTACATAAAATGGAGCAGTTTTTAAGTAACGAGCAAATGCAACAGAAGCAGCTTCAGTTGAATCAAGATCAATCATTTCCTTTTCTTTACGATAAATGGCTCTCTCCACAGCAGCAGAGAACATTTCAGGCCATAATTTTGAAACATCAGTGAGACAACTTGACTCAAGGAAAAACATAGATGATACAACTGAGAAAGGGACCTCAAGTAGTTTGCTTGAGATGGACAAGACTAATGGGAAATTCTGCAACAGCTCAATGTGGCTTGTGCATATCAAAGAGAAGGAAAATCCCAATGTCAATCCAACAATTCCAATATCATACTCACTCCTCAAAACTCCTTTAATGTCCCTTAGAGTATTGATAAAAGAATTATTCGATTTTTTAACATTTTCAGTAGTGGAACAGATGCTATAAGTCTGCTTATGCAAAACATCACGGGCAAAATGTAATAGTGTCTTCAGTGGCCTCCACTCACACGGGCATTCAATGAGATCCAAAATATCAACTCTGCTGCTAAAATTCTCAAGTTTCTCAGATAACACACGATCAATTACAAATGATAATGCTCCAGCCTTCACCTAGCACAGTTTTTGCATTGTCTCAAATTATCAAAGATCAGTGATGTTGAGAAAGAAGAAAAATTATGTGTAGCATGAAGAATTAAGCAAGCATGCCATTTTACCTGTGTATCCAATAGATACTTGATAGTGTTGCAAACATATAGTGATATCAACGTTTTTTGTGGTATTGTAAAGGACCTAGAATCGGAGCTGAGCAACCGTAGACACTTCTCCAGGACACATATACTAAAAGAGCTTACTTCAGGAGATACCTCTGCTAGAAATATCAGGAGATAATCAAGATGCTAATCAAATATTATCATAAAACAGGGACAACAGTGCAAGTATAGTTATAAAACGACAAAAGAAAACAGTCGCCAGGAACGTTGTCTTGGAAATTTTCACACAATAACTTTTTCCTAGCAGATTGAAGAATACTTCAACTAATATATCAGTGTGTTAAGCATCAGCAGAGTAAGGGGAACTGATCTATACAACAACTATGAACATTAAATTGGGCTCCCATTCAATTTAGAATCAGGCTATCAGCGTGACACCTATCTTTGAGAATATGAAAATCCTCAGCAAAAATTTCATGGCAGATATAAGGGAAAAGGCTGTGCTTGTACTTGTCACAAATTATACTACCACCAAGACAGAACCCCACTTCACCGCAATAAGTTAAACCGAAAACCATTTCAAGTATCACACTGCATGGCCAACCCAACAATAAAAGAAAGCAAATGAGGGAAATTGCTAATCTTAACACTTCGACGACACAACATGCAGCATATTCCCACCCAAAACTTTCATAGAACAGTACAACTTCCCAACCTCAAGCCTATGCATATTGGAGTTAAGGATGATACTAACTTCTAAACCTGAAGCATAGTAGTGTTTCTGCTCCCCTTTCTTAGTTATTCACTGAAGGATTATTGGAAAATAAAGTCTAGTGTAATTCTGTTTAAATTTTAATTTTTTGTCATACCATGGCATATACCTTTCTTTTCCTTTTCCAGGAGGAGCAAGATTATAAAGGTGATACTTAAAGATACCTCTTCAGACATTAAGGACCAAAATGCTATATGAAACAATCAAATGAAAAAGAGTACATAAGTTGCTTTTACACATCTACTTTATAAGGGGCAATATCTTTGTCATTTTACATGTTACAAATAATTAATTCTGTTGAAAGTCTGTTAAACCTAGTAATCAAGACCTGTTAAATTTTCAATCTCTTAAGATTTATAATCATCAAGGAGTTAGCTTAAAATAAAGGAAGAAATTGAGAACATAATTCTTCTGTCACCGCTGAACTCTTTCTGGACCTCTCAAGTCTCATCCGAACAACCCCCCCCCCAAACTGCAAACCCTGACCGCCACCCATTAACTTTCCAACATTAATAGTTCATTGATTCAAATCCGAGACCATTTATACTCATAAGCCATATTTCATAACCCTATCATTTTCATGAAACAATTCAGAAAACTAATTGTACATCAAACACGTCAGTCCACCTGCTTAAGATGTTAAGGCACGAGATCATAAAAAGATATTGATCAGGCTGTTCTAAAGAAAGATTTTTGGACACGTGCAATTCCAGTCCTGACAAAGTTGACTGCACGTTTCCTTGTTAGTCGGGGCGGTGGGGGGAAAACATGACTATTTGGTTAACATGCACAGCAACTACCGAGTTTGTGACCATATCTTTAACGGTGAATAATCAGAAAAACTAAATCGAGTAAGGGAAACCAGAGCAATTCTGAATCTGCTACTAATAAATGTATTTACATAGAATTGTTGCGGTAGACAAGGTGGAAATGTTTGTCAAAACACAGGCATGTATTATTGCAGGTACAATTAGCCTTATTTTTGTTGTTTTGAAGTGAATAATGATGAGGAAACTGTCGAAACTGGCACTTTATTAACCAAATTTATGAGGCAACACTGCATGGTGGAAGTAATAAAATAAATCACAACAGTATCTTGTATGCAGCCACCAATATCTATGAACAGATACAAACACTGAAATTATTAACAAGAACAATTGATGAAAAAAGATGTACAGGAATAAGGATATTGTGCATTACATAAATACCTTTACCATCTTCTGAATCATAGATGTAGTGCTTCAAAAATTCCATATACTTGAATAAATTATTTCCAATCGTGGTAATTGCATCACATAGGAAAGAAACAATAACTGATGACAACTTTTGGAAGCTTTCAACTTCCAGGCCTTGAACATAAATATGGTCACTGCTATAGCCAGGTATGAAAAAGAACCATGCACAAATTTCCTTTGTGTTATTGTCAAATGCACCAGTGCTTAACATGGCCGCCTTTGCTAAGGCATAAGCTTGTTCCTGAATCTGTCTCACTGGGGAGCCCATTAACAAGATGATAAATGGATGCAGGTGCTTGTACATTTGTTGCGGGGTTCTTATAGGGGTCACATCTTTAGAAAACTGACTGGCATGTGCATTAAGAAGTTGTAACAGAGACTGCTGCAGAATTATTGGTAATGCTAGAGGATTATTTGGTAGAAACTTAAACAAATCAGTTAATCCTTCCACGGCCATTGGCATGGCTCGCTGCAAGACAGTACAGAATCTAGTTATAAGCATGGACGAAAAATTGACTAAGAAATCAAATTTTGAAGAGAATTTTGTGTAGGGTGTGGAAGTGTATCAAATAAATAAGAATTGCAAATTTCCTCAGAACTTATCAAAACAAATATGCATGCTAACACAAAAATTTCATAAGAGAAAAGGAGAAGGTAAAAGAGAGAGGCGCAAAGAAAAATATTTTCATTACTATAAATAGCCCATTAAACATATGCCCTCTTCATTCATTAAAAAACCTACAGTTAACCCGCACCTAGGGCCTTCTGGAAGGTATCATGCATATAATTCCTCAAAATCTATCAAATGCAAATTATCAACAGCCTGTCTCATAGGAGACCCATTAGAGAAGCCAAGCGAGAAGAAGAAAAAACTAAGAAAGAAAGAAAAGCAGCTAAATCCACATAAATACCCCAAGCAACACAGTATTGACTGATTTCAGATAAATTTGAGGTGTTAATTTGAAAGTTAACATCGCAGCAGAATTTATATCAACATGCTAAAAGAGAAGCAATTTTAAGGGCCATTTATGAACTAAAATTAGCCAGTACCAATAAATAAATCAAGATATCCATCCAAACTCATAATTACAGCTCAAATCAGTTCAAGAATATCATGCAGAGCTTCGCAATTCATGTGTCCAATTCAGATAGTTCTGTAGATTAAATCCTTGGCCAATCAATTAACTATTAAATTACGGCTACATTCAGATCCACAAAACCAAACAACTATGAATCATTTACAAAGATGTTTATGGAGTTCCAATATTCGTCATGACTCATCTTTTCTAAAATATGCTTCCAAGTCGAAAAACTAATATAAACACAGGAGAAACAATTATTTTCCTAGATATTATAAATCTATAGTCCACCATAATAATTTAAACATCACAACTTACATAATAGATTTCGAGAGAGTTGAGTATCTTGGAGTAAAAGTATGAATCCCCATCCTTTACATCCATATCTGTCATGCGTAAACCCCACAGATCTGTAATACATTTCACTATATCAGCTCCATTCTCTGATTGTTGCTCGCTGCCTGACTCTGCAACTCCAACATCGCCAGACAAATCCACATCAGAAGAATTAACCCCACTTATAAGAATATCCAAGTCATCAGTTGCAGCAGAACTTCTCAACCTCTTACTAACATTTGTATAATGTTCTGATGCAACTGTTTCAGCCTTCCTTTTTGTAGCAGACTCTAGACTCTTGAAGTAACTATTTAGAGGAGAAAGTAAAGACAACAAAACTTGGGGATCAGGAAGTGAAATCCGGACTCCATTTTGAATCTCTGCCTTTAAAGCTTCCCAGCTATGCATCATTTGATAGTTTGATCGAGAAGAACTGTCCAAAGTTTCCACCAAAGAATCCAATAACTTTAACACCTCCACTACAAGCTTTAACGTCCCATGTTTCACAAGAGGATTAGTGTGAAGTAACCCTTTATTAATAATTAATCTGGTGAAAGGGCGCGATGCTATGCATTTTAAAATATTTTGCACATGTTGACTGTCAAATGCAGGTGGTTTGTCAGCAAAGCCAAATGAGAGCCCATCACTGACTGAGGAAACCACATCTGCAGCCAATGAAATAGCAGCAAACCTGCAGGTAACTCAGTCATTCCACATAATTGTATGATAAGACATACACAGACGAAGAATCAGGTTGGGGGGGGGGGGGGGGGGGGGTTGTCTCTGTATACATGTGTGTATGTTCAACCAGGTGTCGTGTGCATATCAGCATAATGTCATAATGAATCTCACAAATATAACAAAACAGTGCTTAAAAACTCTAACCAGTTATCTGATGCAAGATCTTCAAGGCTGTAGGGGAACTCATCCAAATACGAAGAACCAAATGAAGGACGTCCTTTTACAATGGCCAGAAGCAGGGCCTTATGGTACTCCACTTCTGTTGCCCTTAATTTCTTCATTAAACCCAAAAGACGCTTCAGATTCCCACGCAGAGGACTTGGCTGCCTATCCAAATCAGGCATCAACCCATTTACAGGGTTAGTACACACCATAACCAACACATTATGTGCCAACTCTGCTGCATCCCCAAAATCATGCCTCCCTGAAATGCTAACCAACTGTTCAAGAGTAACGCTCCCAAATAACACACTCCTAAGCCCCGGCGGCACCAGGGATTCCGGAACAAGCACCCTATCACGCAACATTGACAGAACATAAACCACAGTCTCCTCATCGTCATTCCCTAGCCCCCTCAAAACCCCTGAATACATATCCTTCTGTTGCAAAACCCCCCTCAACAACCTTGGATTCCCAACCTCCAAAAATGACATAGCAAAACCCACAAATGCTTTCCTTGTAGAATAACTCTTATTTCTTCCATCAATAAATTTCTTCGCCCTCAACCTGACTTCTGCCAACTTAGCAAAACCCGCAAGCTTGAAATCAAAAACCTTGGCCACTTCCCATGCCAACTGCGAATTACGCCTCACGATAGAGGCCAGCAACAAAAGCACAGCATTCTGTCTCTCGGCCTTTTTACTATTCAACTCCTTATATAAATCCCCCATCTTCTCCTCAACCACCGCTCGTGCAAACTTATCCAACCACCGACCAATATTAGTACCACCATCACCAACCACATTATCCTTCCAATGCTTCAAAATTGCAGCAACCAAATTCAATATATGCAAAAACCCGGGTTTATCTTTGCCAAATTCCCAAGCTTGGGAAATTTCAACTAGTTTGGAGGATGTTTGAACATATGCACGTAGGAACTCAGGGCCCAAATCGGATTTGAGGATTTTAATAAACTCTTTGGAGGCGTCGGAGCAGAGCTGTGATTCAACGGAGGTTAGGTTTCGGAGGAGCTCTTTGAGCTTGGATTCGTGGTTGATTTTGATAGTATATTCTGGGAGTTTTTGCTCTTCCTTTTCTTCCATTAAGGCTGTAATTCAAGAATAGAGCACGGAAAAGAACTGAAATATGCACACACACGCAGAGAGAGAGAGAGCGAGCGAGCGCGCAAAGTGATTAAACCCTAAACCCCAAACGAGCGCGCAAAGTGATTAAACCCTAAACCCCAAACCCCCACTTTTTAATTTTTTCCCCCACTAAACTCCTAATTCTTGTAGTTTATTTGGTATTTGGCCGTATAGACAGCAAAAGTGGATCAGACCTAACCTAATTTTTCCTAATCTATTTAATTAAAATAATCTTTATGTAACCTATGATTCAAATTCTTAATTGGGTTGAATTGAACCAAAAAGAAAATAATTTTGAACAACTTCTTTAATCCATTCGCTGTCAAAATTTGTATTTCATTGTAAATTTCATAAAATTAGTTTAAATTTAGTATTTCAAAAATAATAGTGAAATGTAACTGTCTTGAAATATATTAAATCTAATTAAATGACAATTTACTCATATAAAATTATACTAATATAAAAATTGAACAAATAAGATCGAGTTATTCTCATTAATCCATAATATGCTTCTTTGTATAGACTTAGGAAGTATATATATTAGGGAACTTTACAATTTGTTGTTTTTAGGAATAAAAAGAAAAGAGCTCTAAGAAATTAGTACTAGTTTGGAAAAAAAAAAAATTTAAAAAAAGTTGGGAGACTTTTTATACAACTATTGCATACCAATAGAATCTAGAATTTAGATAATAAAGACATCCTTAATAGTTATATGAAGAGTTTTTCTTTTATTTATATACATCGTGCTCGAGATTTGTTAAGTTTGAATATTTCGATTTTATATTTTATATATGAAATTTATATCATTGGATCAAAAAATATAATGCCTTAAATAATATATATTTGTACCATTTTCTTACCTTATAAAAATAATCTTGGTCGATAATACAACGCATAACAAGTATGTCCTCTCATATAGAATCAAATGGAATTTTTGTTTTTTTTTTGTTTTTTACTAAAACTTATTTTTCTTGATGTTGATGTCGAGTTAGAGGGTGTTTGGATAAACTTATTTAAAATATGTGATAAGCTCTTATATCCTATAAAATACTTTTTAAACTTATATAAGATGTAAAATTTTATTTTAGAATTAAGTTTTAAAATACTTGAATAAAATAAGATTTTGAACTTTATAAGATGTTAATGATAGTAATTATACAATTAATATGACTAAAATTAAATAAGTTTGTTACAATTTTATAAATAAGTTAGGAACTCGTCACTTTTTTAAAAGAGTTTATGAGATTGAAGCATTTTATTTTTTGAGCTTATAAGTGCTTTTATATAAAATTTTACCAAATACATTTTGACACCTTACAAATTTCCTAATATTATCATAAAATACTTTAATGAGTTTATAAGTTCAACCAAACACTCTTTTTATTTTTACTATTCCTTAAGGCTCCGTTTGGTTGCTGAGATTGGATTTGGTGTGATAAAATTGGGTTGGATATATATTCCATCTAATATCTGAGTACCACTTAATATTTTATTTGGTTGCTACTTTTTAGAATGTGGATATCCCAAACAAAAGCCCTTTTGTTGTTTGGTTGCAAGTATTGATTGGATGTGATATGCTCCAAATTACTATAATAACCGTTTGTTATACTGTAATGACTAAAGTACACATCAACAACTTTAAAATAAAGGAACCATCTCTCTTCTTCACAAACCCACCAAACACACAAAACCTACCATACAGACAAGCATCTCCATACTCTTCCCTAAAATATTGTTGTGATTGTTATAAAGGTGAGTGTTTTGGTTGCATCATCTAGTTAGATGTATTATTTATAATATTGTAAAATATATTCGAAACTTGAATTTTCTTTTGAGAATGTTAAAATAGTTTATATTTATATTTAATTTTGTACTGAAATTATTTTTGCTATATGGAATTATTTTATAAGTTACTAATGATAAGTTACTAACTTTTTTACTTTAATTTGTGATATAAAGAATAATTTATTTAATTATTTAAATTAAATCATGGCAAAAATGAAAGAAATTGCATCATTCACATGGTAATTATAATATTTAAATTCCAATTCTCTGTCCCTTAATGAAACCATAAAATTTTAAAGTACAATATAAATCTGATATCTTAATAGTTATGATTTCTTAAAGCTAAATTGGTCAACGTATGATTTGTAATGCTTTGTTCAGCTTTGGGAAAATAAACAAAGAAGAACTACCCATTATCAATTCGTTAGCCATCAATCCATTATCAATTTGTTAGCAGGGTGTGGAGTGAGCTGCAACGTAGAGAACAACAACTGACTTTGGAAGAAATTTCAACAATCTGATTAGGGCTTCTTCCTTCCTCATATTAGGGAGTAAAATAGACTTTTTGTTATTTCAAAATGCAAAAAATTACGAAAAGGATAGCGGATCCCACCATCTAGATAGGATGTGTAATCCTTTACTTTATTAGATTAAAATTTGCGCTAGAAAATAATATAGTGTCCAATATTTTTTAACCGAACAATAAATTGAGTTGGATAAACATTATATCCAATCCAATTCTAGCAACCAAACGGAGCCTAAGTTGATACATGTCTTTATTCTTATATGGCATTCTTTAAAGAGTGAAAGATTTGCGGTTAAAACACAAACCATCCAGTGATAGAAAAATTACTGAATTCAGTTCAATTTTTTGAATTGCGAAAATTATATTTATGTTAATGTTGATCATTTATTTAGCATTAAAGACATTTTGAATTCATATTTAATTATACTTTTTTAGTTAAAGATATGTAGATATAAAAATCACTTAGGACATATTGCTAGACATTTAAATAAGTGATGTTGAAATTGAGTCAAGTCCAACTCATCTTTGAGCATAATGAAACACTTCATGCCGACTTGTTGCCAATCCACTTTCCGACCTCATATGAGAATGAAAAACTTGAGCATTTTCCGCATTGATGGATGAAGAATCGCGAACATAATAATTTCTAGTTGACCATGTTTCCAAAAAAAAAATACTTTCAAGAAAGGACGAGCACGACTGAAATTGCTATACATAAAAATCTATTTACGTGTTAAGCACGCTCAATTTCAAACGAAATTTGGAAAATGTCAATTCAAACTCCACGGGTGATGAGACTTTTACTTACAATATTTCTATCTTGAAAATGCTGAAGTTTAGCCAAGTCCATGTTAAACATGCTCAATGCCCAATAAGATTTAGAAATTATCAAATCAAACTCCAAGGAAATTTGGATCTTAAATTTTACTAATAATAGAAGAACCAAAAAAATTATTTGCCAATATGTAATTTTATATTTTGTGACTCATATTAAAAATAATAATGCATTACTATTAATATTTGTCTGCGGTGGTTTTGATATTCATCCTCTTATAAATATATCAAAATTGACATGTCATGTCAATATTAACTTTTAATATATGGTTTTTAATTCTTAATATTGCATAAATACCATCAATTTTAATGTATTTTGTAATAATATGATAATTAAGTTTAATCATCAAATAAATAGAACTAGTAGTTGCAGCACACTATAAAGTTAAAAGTATTATTTTATTTTTACGTTTTAGTGAATTTTATATTTTTTGTGCATAAATATCCTTTACTATAATAACGATCTTTATAATATATAGTTATTATCTATAATTTTACATAATAATGAATTTTCCTATTGTCATTTCGATGTAATTTAAAAGTTATGTAAAATTTCACAGCCAAGGCATTTTTAAATACGTTTGTGAATTGTGAATATGAGTGCCTCTCTCTATTTATGTTTTGTTAGTACATTTGGCCCAATTTAACCAACAAAATTGACTTTTCATTTTTCCATTATAGTCTACAACCAAATAGAATGACAAAAACAAAAAAGAATTTTTCTTCTTTAAAGCGACTACATATTGGTAAATATCTCAATCAGTTAGATTTGTACATGATTCAATTTTTCAATATTTTCATTTCTATAAATCAAGTTTCAAAATAACCATAATAATAATATTGATGGAGGAAATGCCAAAAAGGACCACAAAATGATTACGTAACCCTTGGAGTCTCCGTCTTTTTCACTCATGTATGATAAGAACCCAACCCGATCCGACTCGATCCAACTTATAGTGAAATCAAAATCGTTCTTTGACAGACACATGGGAGAATTTTTATGCGCCACATCAAACGAATCGTTGATTGCCACTTCACTTGCCAACTACAAATACCTTCACATTTAATGTGAAAGGACATAGAATTTTAATCGAATTCATGACGTCATTGAAATCAGACCCGAACTATCAACCTAAACCTTGACTCAAAAGCTAAAAGCACTCAATTTGGGGTAGGGAGTTCTTCGTCTATTGCCAGTGTGACCCGAACCAAACTTTGATTCGATTTTTAATATGCTGAGGCTATGCCATTAGACATCAAATATAAAAATTTAAGATAAACAAAGAGAATTAAAATAGCACGCTTTTTTTTTCCCTCGACGGCGGGGGCAGATACGGCGGTGGCGCCACCGAAAGTGCCTCCAACAAAAGCGACTTCGTTGACAGTAACACTGCCAATTAAAAGCTCAACCAAAGCATCTGTCTTGGCAAGTTTTGGTGGGTAAAGGCATTTTATTGAAAGCACTGCCAATTATTGAATTATGATATTGAAATGTTATCTTATTTAATCTTTGAAAAATAAGTAAATAAATTTAATTATGATAGCTACGTGATGCATTTTTTGAATAATTTTTTAAGAAAACTTATATATTCATTAAAAAATAAGTTCCTAATGTTTATCTTTGATATATTAATTTTAGAGAAATAAGTGAGATGAATTAGCACTAGATAAATGGAATGATTATTGAGATAATAATGATGTAAGATAAAGTGTATTAATGGTTATAAGTAATGTCATATTTTTTATGAGAAGTTGTTTGAATATGAAATAAATGGAAAAAAAAAATGTGTTGAAAAAATAATAATAAGATAAATATGTAATGATTACAAATTAACATAATATGTCTTTTTCTTAATTGAAAAATTGATTCGATGATTTCCTTAGGTATATTTCAAAAGTCCACAAGTGAACAATAAATTCGAAGAAAATGTATGTGAAATGCAATTTTTTTAGAAAACTTTCACAAGCAATCAATAGTTAGAAAGGCCGTCATTTTTATCACTTTACATATAGTATTTGTGACGACTTTATATCATCACATAATACCTCACCACTTATATTCTTATTTTTAATAGTAAATTTTTTATTTGAATAATTATCCTAAAAAAATTAATATATTTTATTTTTTCCTTACATCACTACAGTCGAATCCTAGCCTCCAAACATAAGCTAAAAGACTCATTGCATCGTAATAAAAAAAAAAAAATCAAATACCACAAAATAAATTCTTGACTTCACAATAGAACTATTTTAAAATCCAATTCCAATCATGCATCTAAACTTCAACGACGAGTGAGTTCAGTTGATAACTTTTATTCCAAGAATTTGAAAATTCTACTTTTACAGGTTAAAGTACTATAAGAAAAAGATAAATTGGTGACAAAATAGTAAGTGAAA
Source organism: Jacaranda mimosifolia (assembly GCA_018894105.1). Classification (NCBI taxonomy): domain Eukaryota; kingdom Viridiplantae; phylum Streptophyta; class Magnoliopsida; order Lamiales; family Bignoniaceae; genus Jacaranda; species Jacaranda mimosifolia. The sequence continues at coordinate 6,773,804 of CM032125.1, forward strand.
ATGTAAAAATTGTCACTAATTATGTATATTATGTGACAAAATTAATAATTTTTACAAACTAAATAGTGACAGAAATAGTATTAAAGTTGTTATCATAGACAATTAGTGATACACCTATGGTGACAATGAAAATCTTATCACAAATTGTAGTGACAATTTTTATTGTCACTAAGTTGTCACAATAGAGGTTTACTAATTGTTAATGGTGACAATTTAAAAAAACATTGATTTTGTCACATTGAGTCATTTTGTGACAAGATAAAGATTATTGGTACTTAAAAATTATCATTAATGACAAGATAAAAGCTATTGCCACTTTATGTATGTTATTAGTCACAAATTTTATTTTGTCACTCATTATTTTGTCACTAATATTATTTTTTTGGTAGTGTCATCTAATTATAAAAATAAAAATAATACTATTTAAATAAACGTCATATATATGGACACTATCACAACTTAACTTAGCTCAATTTCACCAATAGTAACATTTCATTTTTTTTAAAACTTGATATCATTCTAAATGTGCTTGCAGCCCGTCTATAACTCCATAATAATAAAAAACCTCACATGTTTGTAATTTAATTAAAATTAAAATATAACTTTTTATCTCATAAAATGAGTGTGCGATAAACACTATATCAAGTATTATTATCACAAAATTTTGTCCTATAAATTTGACTCCTCTCACAATTAAGAGATCATACTTAATGCCAAATAGCCTGTGGTCTAATAGCATAAATCTCTCAAATAATGTGAGAAGTTATGAGTTCGAACCTTAATGAGCTTTTGATATGCGTGCGTGTGTATAAAAAAAAAAAAAGACCGTACTTAATATAATATTTATAGTCTTTTTTATTATTCAATATTTCATTCATATGCAGATAAAAATAAAAATATATATTTTATTTGTCAACATTTGAATATGCAAAATTACTCATTACAACAACTAAAATCAGCGAGTAAGGTCTTGATTGATAACGCATTTAGGAGCTTATGCTTATAATAATCTGCGCACGGTGTCGCATCGGTCCCAAGAATACCTCGCGTTGATTGGTAAATTAGTAAATTGCAATCTCTTAATTATTTAAATATAATAAAATTTGTTTTCATATTGATAAGGTTAATTTTTTTTTCTTTATGTATATATACCGACATGTATACATGACATTTGTTAAAATTTAAATTCAATCCTTATTTATAAGTGTGAATATAATGTTACCGAATAATTCTCAATTCAATCTAATAAAAACTAAGGGAGTGATAATGTAATTGTATAATTCTTCATTCAATCTAATAAAAATTAAGGTAATATTTGGTTACAAATTGTATGTTTTGTATTATGTGTTTCGAGAGAAGATATTTTGGGAGTAGGGTTGGGAAATATAAACTTGTATTGGAGAATATGATAGATATTTGTTTATATTTTGCGGAATAGTTAAAAATTTATTTTGAGAAATAGTTAAAAAATTGTTTTAGAAAATTTTGATATGTTTATTTATATTTTGAGAAAAATAATTTTTATTATAGAGGTCAAATCAATAATTTTTTTATTAAATTTTTGAGGTGAAAATAAAATAAAATAATATTTTTATTATAAAAATAATAATAAAATAAATATAAGCTGTATAAGTGATGCGGGAGCTTTAATGAAACAAAATATGTCAAAATCAATGACTTGGGAGAATGTGAGAGTGGGAAGAGGTTTGGGGATTAACCCATTTGATGGGGGTTGTTCTAGGGAATTCCTAACACCAATTTTGGAGGCAAAACATGGGGATGTTTGGTTGCATTTTGGCAAAATAATTATATTTTACCAAAATGCAACTAAAGATAGCATAAGGGATTGTTTTGTTATGTTTTGTCAAAACACATGTACATATTTTTCCTTCAAAATACTAAAATAAAAATTTTCAAAATATTCTATTTTATTATTCATCATCCCCCAAACTCCACACAAATACATATATATATATATATTATTGTTCTTATAATAAACAAAATATTACTTAATTTTATTTTCACCACAAAAAATCTAAAAAAAATATTAATTTGATTGCTACAATAAAACATACTAAACTTTTCAAAACATCTTCTACTTATTTTCTTAAAACCTAAGTGAACATTTATCTCATTTCCAACTCCACCCAAACATTCCCTAACATGAATCATATTCCAACAAAAGATCACAACTTTCAAAGAAGATAAGTTATAAGAATTGGCCATATGTGGAATTTCCAGTCAAACAATCATAGCAAACTGAATATATGTATGTCTATATATATAACCTCCCCCGAAGGAAAAAGACTTCAGTAAATACTGCCAAACGGCCCAAACCTCATTTCCCCACCTGAAGACAAATCTCTCCGATCGTCCACACCGTTCCACGGGGCGGAATTTAGCTGCTTCGCCGCGCGCCACCGCCGCCACCACATGCCGTTTCTCAACCCTTCTTTCATTTCTAATTTGCAAAACTGTACCGTACCGGGTTTTACTTTCCTTTTTCTCTTTATTTTCTTGAATGATTTTCTCCATGTGCAAATCCAAGAAGAAAATGGCTAAACAAGTGATTGAACCCGCCAAAGCTCCGTCTTCAGCCGCCCGAAGATCATCTTCATCATCGAGAAAATCAAAGAAATCCGAACAGAATTCTTCGTCCGACCCTTCATACTCAACCGGCTCCGACAATTTCGTAATCCCAAGCACAGTTTCCACCTCAAGCTTCTACAAAGATTCTTGGAAATCCTCCACTTCAGGCAGCACCTCACAACTTAGCAGCCTCCGGGAGTCCATTCTCCCCGAGCAGCCCCACTTTTATGATTTTCAAGAAATTTGTGACGCAATCCACAATTTCTTGCTCAAGCCACACTCTAAGTCGTCCTCCTCCACCGCCTGGCGGTGCAGCATACGCAATCAGAGCGCGATAATCTTTCAGCGCAGGTTCCGCCGCCAGATGGACATCACACAGCTCGTTAATCGGCTTTCTGTGATTTGCAAGAGTCATCATTCTAGTTTGGTAAAGTTGAAAGGCGCTTCCACTTCTGATAGTTACATATATTTGGTTTATGAGTATGTTCCTGGTGCTAGTCTTGCTGATTGTCTGAGAAATGTGAAAAATCCTAACTTTACGGTGCTGTCTAATTGGACTTCGCGCATACGTATTGCCTCTGATATAGCTCATGGTTTGGATTATATTCATAATACAACGGGATTAGGATTTGAGTTTGTGCATAATCATATAAAGAGTAGTAGCATTATTGTCTCGGAACCAATACTGAATGCGAAGATTTGCCATTTTGGTACATCTGAGCTTTGTGGTGAGATTATGAGAGAAGATATGCCCATCAAAGAGTTGAAGAGATCAGATAGTAAGATTAAGAAGTTTGAGGGGACTAGAGGGTACATGGCCCCAGAGTTTCAGAGAAGTGGGATAGCAACACAGAAGTGTGATGTATATGCATTTGGGGTTGTGATTCTTGAGTTGTTATCTGGAATGGAGGCATTGACATATAGAATTGATGAGGATAGTGGAGGTTATGTGAGGATATCGGTGGTGGATGCAGCAAGGCAGGCGGTGGCGGGTGGTGTAGGAGGGATTAGGAAGTGGGTGGACAGGAGGTTGAGGGATTCTTACCCTGTGGAGGTGGCGGAGAAACTGGCACGGTTGGCATTGGATTGTGTGGTGGATGATCCTGAAAGCAGGCCAGATATGGGTAAGGTGGTGATTCGGATTTCACAGATGTTCTTGGAATCACAGAACTGGACGGAGAAGATGGGCGTGCTAACTGACTTCACCTTTTCTTTGGCACCGCGGTGACATCTCCTAACCTGATGATTTTGATGTGGTAAATTTCTGTAGGTCAAAATTTTAGTAATGAGTGTACATTTAAAGATAGAGAACTGACCTGTTACAATACCTTTTAGTTCTTTTCTGAAGCTGTCATTTTGTTTCCAGGTATAAAATATAGGAGTTGCTTTATTTATTTCAAACAGCAATTCATTATAAATTTTGTGGAAATGTTTTAGTTGTATGAAATGAATGGACATATAGAAAATTCTTTGTACCACTGGTTAGCCATATATTTTTCTCTAGTTTTTTCATCTGAATTGGAGCGGTGTAACTTAGTTTTCTTTGCCTGCTTGGTACCTTGGTGATGCTGGACAATGTTGTCCAAGTAAAACATGTAAGTAGCCAACCTCAAGGATTTAAACAAACTGAAGGTTGTTAAGAAACAACATTGAAAAGCCAATACAAACACAAATGCCTGAAAGGTTGATAGTAGATTTCTGCTGTTGAATGATGTTATAATCAGCTTGCTTTCGTTTCTTTGAGCATGCCGATGTCTATGAGATTGAGGATTCAAGAATTTTCACTCAAATTCAGTTCTAGTGCATCTGAATAGCACAGAAACTACTGCCTACTGGATACTTGGTTTAGGCCAAATATTTCCCACATGGCTGTTTCCATTTTCTAAAGATTCAAGAATATGCGAAATGACGGCTGGATGCCATGTGGATTCAGGCCTTACTGCTGTATAAGCAAAAGTTTAACCAATTACATCATCCACAGTGCATCAGACAGTTCTAATTCCTTCGCATCACTAAGACATACATATCATTCTAATATGCAATTGATTTTTGACAGGTACAAGATGTATATAGCTATTTCTCTTGCTCTAATACTTTTCTTTTGTTTGAAATAACTTGTGCAAAATCTTGATTCCAAGGAAGTGTAGTTGGGGTTGACTTCAATTTAGATGTTCAAGATGCTTGAAGTTTTCCATTCTGGTCCATTCTTACTATCAAGTCTTGATTCCGAGGAAGTGTAGTTGGGGGTTGACTTCAATTTAGACGTTCAAGATGCTTGAAGTTTTCCATTCTGGTCCATTCTTACTATCAAGTCTTAATTCTTGATTCCGAGGAAGTGTAGTTGAGGTTGAATTCAATTTAGATGTTCAAGTTGCTTGAAGTTTGAATTAGATGTTCAAGATGCTTGAAGTTTTCCATTCTGGTCCATTCTTACTATCGAAGTTGGGGTTGACTTCAATTTTAGATGTTCAAGATGCTTGAAGTTTTCCATTCTTACTATCAAGTATTTCTGTAACTATTTTGATGATATGCGATGTATTTATGAATTACAAGAAAGCAATACACTGATATCAGTTCATTTTCCTCTGGAAAGGTTGAAGCTGAAAATATTGTCATGTGCTTTTTCCTTTGGGCTAAAAAGTTATGAGGGTGTTTTATATGGGGCAGTGCCTTCCATTTATGTGTATATGTGACCATCTCTTCCAGCTACTTTCCTTCTTCAGACTGCAGAAAGAAGAATAGTTTTATCAATGCCAGTCCATAAAGATGTGCATCTCTAAGCCGATAAACTTCATTCAACGTTTTGGCATTTCAACGATTCAATACGTAAGCAATGTGATGTTCAAACCAGCAATCTAGGTATCATGTTGTCCTGCCATTGCTTTGCTGAATATTCTTTCTATAGTTCCTTGTCTTATTTGATAATCTGATGTATTATGATGGTGAATATATCAGAAGTCAATGGAAAAATGGCAGCCATGATGATTATGAGCATGTAATAAGAGGACTCTGTCAAAGATTTTCAGAGATATTCTATTGCAACCTAATCATGCACATTTGAACTTAGATAAACTAAAGAAATCTGAAGCCCACCGGATTCTGGTACTTTATTCTTTGCATCCCACCAATGAATGATCACTTCATCTGAAAGAATCTTGACAGCCCACCTAAATACTTGAATGGTTCTATGGTTTAATCATTATCAACTGATTCTCTTGGTATATATTTGTCTTATTTTTGCATAATGAGGTGTATTATTGTGGATCTGTCAATGTTGAAAGAGCAAGTCTTTTCTACTAAGATAAATTTACCTAAGCTTTTGACATCTACTAGTAAAAGTATGTATTCTCTTGGGATGTACAACTAAGCAATAACTGCCTAACTTTGATTCCAAGTAAGAAAGCTTTAACTAATTCCTATTTTCGTCCTAGTTATGGGTAAAATAATTTACTTCTGTATTCAAAACAATTTTTAGCATGCTTCTACGTTGTACATACATTCTGCACATACAATTTGATGATAGACAACAATAGACAACTCATTTTGATCACAAAATCTTTTGTTGTCATCGACATAATATAATCAAAACAATAATCTATGATTAACTTTTAAGGTAAAATTCACTTTACGCCCCTATACTCAGACTTCAGACTTCGTCTCACTTTACTCTCTATCACTTTACCTCCCTATACTCTTAATTTAACTTAAATTGTTCAATTTCGTTAAATTTTCTTCATCTCTTTTAACACCGTTAACTTTTTTTTTAAAGATGAAATTGCCCATAAATCTCGCTTACATGCACTGCTTTTGGGAATTTCTTTAATTTAAGCTCATTTTGATGTTTTTACCTAATTACATAAAAAAAGAAAAAACTCAATCCTTCTTCGCTCTTTGAGCACCTGGCAAAACAACAGTATTTGATTTTTTATTTTAACTAGTTAATGATGGCCTATGACACTACTTTTACTTCTTGGATTGTAATTATCAAAGTATTTGCATGAAAAATGATTTTTGAATTGAACTAATTGATAATGGTTTTTGAATACAAATTATATTTGCGAATTGACTTGCAATTATATTGTGTATGATGTAGTTTTGTTGCTACTTTGTGTTCGGTACTCAGCTTGAATCTTTTAATTTAATTTTAATACTATTTTTGCATAAAATTTGTATATCCATATAAGAAAAGAGTAGTTGGGAGAGTTATTAGCCAAAAAATATAGAGGTATGAGCATTTTGGATATATTAATATGAAATATGGTGATCCAACTATTTTTGCTTGGTTTGTTAACATAAATTAAAGAGGTTTTATCGGTGTTATAGTAAATAAAGTAAAATTGAGAGTATAACAAGATAAAGTTATGCAATTAAAAGTATAGAGGGGTAAAGTGAGACGAAATCTAAGTACATGGGGATAAAGTGAATTTTACCTTAATTTTTAATATTGGCTCTAGAAAATATCTTTCTAGCCATATTTTTCTCTTAGGATTGGCGTACTCATACATCCCATTAATAAGAAAAATGAATATTTGATAACAATTTCTATTTTTTCATGAATTTTATTCAACTAAAATTATAATCCATATAGTCTTGTTTTTTCTCATGCTAAAAGGATTTAATATTAATATCAATTCATTAAAGTCTTGATGACTCATACTAAAAGATTACATTTAATGATGAACGGGGTTGAAGGCCTTCATTCTAACCTCATTTAAAGTTCCTTTGCAAGATGAGGCTCAATTCAAACTGGACCGTCCGAGATGAATTTAGGATATGGAAGGATCTCATATCCCTCATTTGGGCCTTGACCAATTAAACTAAAGAGTTGGGCCTTGCTGGATTTTTTCTTATTAAGTATGCGAGTGTAAATGAGTCGAGTTTAGCGAAAATGAGAGGCTCAAACTCGAGCTCACGAGGTTGACACAAGTTGAGTTCAAGTTCAGCTCATTAAAAAAATTCTAAATCAAATTAAATATTAAATTATTAATATATATAATTTTTTAATAACAATTAATAAAATATTTTAAATTATAATTGTTAATATAATATATATTAAATTATAATATATATTATAATTATTTAATACTATATAACAAATATTTAAAATTAGACAAAGTAAATTATTAATATATATTATATAATTAATATATAAAAAATATTTAAAAATAGAAAAGCTCATGAGCTGACTCATAAATTTTGGAACAACAAAAGTAGAGCTCGAACTAGGCTTATATAAAAGCTCGAACTCGAGTCGAGCTATAATCGAGCTGGCTCACTAAGGTCCGACTCATGAGCTTTCGAACAACTAAAGTAGAGCTCGAACTAAGTTTCTATTAAAGCTCAATATCGAATCGAGCTGGCTTACTAGGGTCATGAGCCAGCTTGACTCATCTTATACCCCCTAACTAAGTATACACACTACGCAACTACCTTTATGCACATCGGCCAATAACTAATATAGAAACAAACTATTTTTTTGATTGAGGTGTTTTTGTCTATATATAATTTATCTAACTTTTGTTGCACAAATAAACAATATATTTAACTATCATTTATCATCCTACGTTTTTATCCCACCAAGTAAATAAATATAATAATTATAAAATAATCAAAGTCCTTCTTATCATCAAAGGTTTCATATCATCTCACTACTTCCCATCATATTACGAGAGTGTTTAGGTGAGCTTATAAACTCTTTTTAAAAAATAAGGATTTCATAACTTATTTTGAAAATCTTAATAAGTTCTTTTAATTTTAATCATATTAATTATAAAATTGTCATTACTAACATTTTATAAGCTTCAAAATCTTATTTTATCCAAACAATTTAAGAACTTATTTTTTTGGAAAAGATTTAACATCTTATAAGCTCAAAAAACATCTTATAAGATAAAGGAGTTTATAAAATCTTTTAAATAAATTTAACCAAACACCCTCTAAGTAAATGAAACCTAAATATTATGAAAAATCAAACTTAAGCACCAAAGTCAAAGTAAAAGATAAAAAACCACGGGCCCTAAGTGCAAACGAATCAAGTTAAATATAATATTTAAGTTTTATTTAAACTATGTAAAGAATTTAGCTTTTGCTTTGTTTGTTTGTCAACCTCCAATTCATTTTCCAACTCCCAAAATTTAAACAAACAAACACTACATATTCTTCAATTTCACTCCCAAAATAAAAATTTTATTCCCAAAAAATCCCTACAATTCCCAACTCCACACCATTCCTAAGGCACCACACATTCTTTCATTATTACAAATATATACATATACTACCACTCATATAATATATATATATATATATAAATAATTTAAAATACTCATTTCATCCCACAAATTCAACAAAAAAGTCACTGATGTGACATCTTGTCTCCCCCAACACACAAACAAATCAACCATTTTCTCTCAATTCATTTTCCCAAAATACAAACAAACAACTATCACATTCCCTAATCCCACCACCAAAATCCATTCTCCCAAAATATTTTGGAAGAATGACCCAATTCTCAACCAAACAAAGCCTTTGTGTATGGATATGATAAGGGCAAGCCGTCCGTTCGAATCCATTCCGTTAGGCATTAGCACGGTTGTAAAATAATTATAGATTATCAGCACAAATAAACATCACATAGTATATATATTGGTATTTTAAATAATATTTTAGAATTTTCACCAATTCAAAACATCTAATCATTGAGAATTTATAATAATAAAGTGATTATAACACGCACTTATTTTATTTTTAATTCTTGAATTATGGTTGACGATTATGTTGAGTACGCATTCAATATCGTATACGGTTCGTTTGATTTTATTTTCAAATTGTATTTTTTTATATGTTTTATTATTTAAAAAGTGAAATATATAACTTTTTATACATGTTCATTCGATATTATTTTTATTTTTATTTTTATTTTTAAAATACATTCTCCAATAACCTATATATTTTGTCTCTCCATTTTATTATTACTATCTCTCCACCTATAATTTACCAAACCCAACATAATTATTATTTTTTCAACAATATATTCAAATACAAATTCATTTTCAATCTATCTTCACTAATTATTTTTTCAAATTTTAAAAATAATAAAAAAAAACAAAAGGGCCCTTATTGTCTTTAGTTGTTCATTCAAATCCACTTCCCAAGGGGGGATTGAAAATAAAAGAAAGAGAGAAAAGGCCATGGGAAAGGAAACAGAGAAAAAAAAAAAAAAAAAAGAAAAAAGAAAAAGTGGGCTAAACGGGTCGGATCCTATGAAAAATGGGGCGTTTTAATTTAAGCAAGAGAGTACTACTACACAACTGCACTTATGACTAAAGCTAATCATCTTTTGAACTTTTTCTCTCTCCTGTGAACGTCTCTTCTGCATATTAACAGCCATGGCTTCTTGTTCTTCTTCTGCTACTAATTTTACGTCTTTCAAGCCTATGGCTGTTTTGGGCAATAATTATCGTTATCCTCACTCACTCAAACCCCATTCTGCCCCTTTCTTGAAATTTAGACCAAGTTTCAGCTCCAGTTTTTTGTCTCTCGCTGTCACCAGAAAAATGCCCAGAAAAAAATTTCAAGGTAAATCCTTGAATTCGAAGCTTAATTTATTTTTCTTTCAATCTTCGGAAGGATTAATCGGTAAACTTTTCTTTTTAGTTATTACTGCATAGTGGGTTTCGCATAAAGTTGGTTTCTTGATATCTCTATGTGCTGTTCTATGAATTGATTAATTCAAAATGGTAGGGGAATTAATTTGTTCTGTTCATTTGGTTTAAATGCATTCATTTTGGTGATTAGTAAACTAAAAAAAATTGATGTTTTCGTTGATTTTTACAGTTTAGGTAGTTTAAATAAGTAATCCTTAGCGCCCGTTTGGTTTTATTTTCATTTTCAGTTTTCATTTCCATTATTTTTAAAATTTAAAAAAGTAGTTAGTGAAAATGAGTTGAAAATGATTTTGCATTTGAATACATTATTGGAAAAGTAATGATTGTGTTGGATTTATTGGGCTGTAGGTGGAGAGGATAGAAATAATAAAATAGAGAGAAGATATATAGGTTGTTGGGAGAAATATATAGGTTATTGGGGAATGCGATTTGAGACTGAAAATGAAAATGATGTCCGGTGAAAATGTGTAAAAGTGATGTGTTTTAATTTTCAAATAATAGAAAATTTGAACATCGGGTTTGAAAATGAAACCAAACGGCCGTTTAGTTTCTTGAATTGGTGGATGCTGTTATACGCGTGATTGATTGCCAATTGGTAAAGATTTTTGGCTTTCTTGTGTACGGGGAGTTGTTGATTTAAGTGTGGATTGAACACTGATTTCCCAAGAGAGAGGATTCAACGGACCAAGCTTGGGAACTCATTCATACTGGTGTTACCGAAGTGCATTTCTGTCTCCACTTGCATTAGGAGCATTGGTTGATAAATGTGCAGTACAAGATCATATAGAATCTATTAAATGTTGATTCAACTAGCGGTTCCATAGACGAGGACTGAAAAATTGAATTCTTTGGGTTGGGGGAGGAGAAGATTGAACTATCAGCCAAAACAGGAGTAGTGTAGCTCATACAAATCAGAGAGTCCACAGTTAAGGCTAGATGAGCCAGTTGAAAATGTTTTCATCCTCTGCAATCATGACAATCAATGGGAAACTAATTGTATCTTCCATTTAGTTTCTTCTAGCTGTGGGAGGTGGCTTGTGACTGAAAAAGTGAGTCCAAATATAGATATAAAATCCATAAGACATGATTAGTATAACTATAGGCGTCATGCGAGAACAATGCTTAGAAGGAATTTAGCCTACCCTATGGGGTATTCCATAATACTCTGAATCTTCTGTGTACTGGAAGCTTTTGGTGGTTCCTCTTAGTTGGGAATGGGACACAAACCAAAATAGAGGTGCACTGTTGGCATCCTTGCTTAGTTATATATAGAAGTATTCAAACTGTCTAAAGTTTGGAGCTGCATGCTAATATGCTATAACTGACTTCCTTATGACATATACCACAAAAAAGGAAGTTTTAATTTAAGTGCATAATTTAGAATTACCAACGTGTTAATCTTTTCCCCACTCATGATGACCCTACTAAAGAACTTCAACTTAGTTGTCAAAAGTTAAAGCCTCTTGATTTCAGTTTACACCTTGAGCACCAAGAAGTTAATAAATGTATGTTAATTGTGATCTGCACAAGGTTTCCTTTTTGGCTAAACTGAGAAGGTTAGACTCTTATTCTGGCAGTGAAGTCAGTTGCTGCTCCAACAGAATCAATTGCTGACTTTGATGAAATGGTCTCTGGAACTCAACGCAAATATTACATGCTTGGGGGGAAGGGAGGTGTTGGAAAGACTAGCTGTGCTGCATCACTTGCTGTTAAGTTTGCAAATAATGGTCATCCTACCCTGGTTGTTTCAACTGATCCTGCACATTCCTTGAGTGATTCTTTTGCCCAGGTTTAAATAGTATTTGTTTCTTTTACATTTGATTTTTCAACAGATTTTTTGAGAAATGTTCACTTTCCTTCCAGAGTCTGTATGAATTTGCTCACCTGCAATTGTTTTTCACTTAGGATTTAACTGGGGGAGCGTTAGTACCTGTTGAGGGCCCCCTTTCCCCTCTTTTTGCCCTTGAGGTAAGTGTAGAACTGGTCTCTGGAAATGATAGTTTTACTCTCTTAACCTGATGAAATGAAACATCTCTTGTTGTGCCTTACATGGCAAAATTGAATGTGTTGGTGCGCAGATAAACCCTGAAAAGGCAAGGGAAGAATTTCGAAGTGCCGGCCAGAAAAATGGTGGTAGTGGAGTTAAAGATTTCATGGATGGCATGGGTCTAGGATTGATTGCTGACCAGGTAAACCTTGACCGTGGACCAAATATCATTTTTATTTAAAGTTAACAAAGCACTTGATATAAATCAAGAATTTGCTCATCTTTCTTGAGGTTCTAATATCTGTTTCATGACTTTATTCACCTGCAAGATGTGCAAACATCTTTCTATTTCCTATCGATAAGCTCTGTTGAGGATTGTCTTGACATTCTGTAGAGAGACAAGATCTTCAATGGAACTTACTGACTTATGGTATGCAAGAATGACATAAAAAATCACTGTTCTTCTGCTAACACCTAGTATAGCTATCAATGATGCCTAATGCTGTGTAGTTTGTGTGATCAGGTGTCTATCTAATGGCATGCTTTGCATATTGCACCCCAACTGCCTCTGGTTCGGAAAGGGGCATGTAAAATTTTGGCTGACTTCTAATTATAGTTAAATGATAAACTAAAGATGTCTATTTCTAATAGTCATATGAAGGCACACTCCACATGTTTTGAAAAACTTCAGTCATCTAGCCCCTTGGAATTATTTGTTACTGGTCATAGGGCAACTGTTGACTGATTACAAATCAAAATTATGGCCACTGCTGCTGCTGCAAAATGCAAAAGTTCTTTCCAGTTTTCAAGAACTCAACTTAATTGAGTTTGTTAACATTTTCAGCATATTTTTTGCCATTTTCTGCAACTCTGTTGTTTTAACTGAAACCTCCTGGATCTAGTTAAGGTTTCCTATTTGATTCTACTGGTTAAAATCATAGTGATGTCATTTTCCTTTAAAATCATCGCATTCTTGGTTGTGAAAACAGTGTCAGCGAATAATCAGTAAAAGTTCATTCCTGAATGCATGTATACATGCATGTTGGATGGATGCATGAGTTCTATAGTTATGACTGCACCGGCAAGCATTTGGATGTATTGATGAATTGCTTCTTGATACTGTTGGATTTGCATTCCAAAGTCAATGAACAAAGTTGACACTTTCTGAGTGTTCTCTTCATTGTATTGTCTTGTCTAACATTTTATTCAAGCTTCTTTCTTACCCAAAATTAATGAGATCTATTTTGCCATTGGGGTACTTGGATTTTCATGTAGGTCCTTGTCTTCATTTGCCTCTAAATAACTAATTAACTTTTGGAATTTCTATGGCCGTAGCTTGGGGAACTTAAGCTTGGAGAGTTGCTGGACACACCTCCTCCTGGTTTAGATGAAGCTATTGCAATTTCAAAGGCATGTCTGATGTTTAAATAAAAAAGTCTTGCTGACATTTTGTAGGTAAGAAACTTTTCTTTCTGCTTCCACTACTGATTTGAAGAAGATTTTCCAGGTTATTCAATTCCTTGAATCACAAGAATACAACATGTTCACTCGGATAGTGTTTGATACTGCTCCCACGGTGAGGAAAACAATACTTGTTTTGGCTCTACTATCTTGTCCAGAATTCCTTTTTGCTGATGTGCTGTTCTGCAGGGTCATACATTACGACTTCTGTCCTTGCCAGATTTCTTGGATGCATCAATTGGGAAGATATTGAAGGTATATATTTAAGATGGAATTATTGAATGATATGAGGTTCATATTCAGTTTGAATGTTGGGCCCTGGATTAGCTGTACGTGGTGGATAGCAATCTTTATACAGATGTGAATAAAATATGCCTGACATACGTGTGCGTGCAGAAGCATTTCCTACTGACCCTATTGAGACTTTTTGTTATCATGATTCATTTCTCAATATAGAAAGGAGATTGATTGTGCATTAGTTATTAGTTATTTACATAATGTTACTAAAACCTTGTTATGAAATATGAACTGGCTGAGAGCTACTATTGCTCTTAAATCTGGCCTCAGGAGTCTTTATTTAACTTATATGTTTCTTTCTTTTTACTGAGATTGTAGCCAATTAAGCATCAGCTATTCCTTCTCAGTTATGGAAAATATTTCTTTCTGCCTAGTGAATGGGATCTGATGTTAAGGCCATCTTCTTTTCTACTGATTGCTAATTGCAGTGTAATGTTTGTTCACGTGGTGCTTTTTTTCATTTCAGATATATTTTGTTGACTGGTGCTACTGCCGTAAATTATGAGCAAATAGTGGCTTATTTACAATTCCTTTAAAGCTATGATTTTTCTTCTGATTTTTAATTATTATACGGTGTTGGAATGTTTGAACGAGGTTAATGATTAGATATGTTAATGCTGAATTGTGATGTATATAAGCATTCTGCTTATGATGCAGCTTAGAAAATGGAATTACTGATATGCATGAGTGTGTTGGTATGCAGTCTTGTGATCAGGACATGAATCAAGAATCTGTAGAATGAAATTTTTAGTGATCAATAATCTCGTGTCTTCCGTGCCTTGCACTTCTAAAACCAAAGACAAAATCAAATGGCCAGATATGTCTTACAGAAGAGAACAAAATATTATCCTTTTTCTGTCTCTGCTCCTCGATTTCATTTATATTATTATTGTCCTCACCTTTTTTTGGTAATGCATGTCGCAGTTAAGGCAGAAGATTTCTTCAGCTACTTCAGCCATAAAATCTGTCTTTGGACAGGAAGAAAATCGACAAGATGCTGTAAGCTTTATTTTATGGATGCTAGCAACATGCTTTCTATCTGACCAGATCCCTAAAATCATTATTTTTTTTTTTCTTGTAGGCTGACAAATTAGAGAAACTGAGAGAGAGAATGATAAAAGTGAGAGAGCTTTTCCGCGATACAAACTCTACAGAGTTTGTAATTGTAACAATTCCTACGGTAATGGCATGTTTAAGCTGTATTTTCCTGCTGATATTTTCTCTTCATTTTATTGTATTGTAATGTTGTTTTTATTTGAACTAAGTCAAAAACTTAGTGAAGTTTGTATGTAAGTACTCCACCACAAATAGGTTTATGCACTTCATCCTCTCTTTTGTCAATGTGAGAATGGAAGCTTTATGCTACTGTCTGTGCAAAACATCAAAAAGCAGATTTATTTGTGATTAAAAACTATTACAATTCAGTTCTGAAATTATTCAAGTTATTTTTCAGGTGATGGCAATCAGTGAATCATCAAGATTATGCGCTTCCTTGAGGAAAGAAAGTGTTCCTGTCAAGCGTCTAGTTGTTAACCAAATCCTGCCACCATCTGCCTCGGACTGCAAGTTTTGTGCTATGAAGAGGAAGGTATGAACTAATTTACTCATCTTTTTGAGCAATAAGCTATTCGCCTGTCCTAGGAATTCATTTCTCATGCATCAAATTGGAATTAAGTTCTAGTCTTTGGGCATTATTGCATTCCGTTGGACTCATATTTTCTTTATGCTTGCATTTGCTCTTGTATTCTTTGTTAGTGATGTGTAACTCGATTTGGACAATGTTTCATCTCTATAGGTAATTGAAATGACTAAGCAAATTATAATTTATCACATCTTCGTAAGTAATTTTGAGAAGGGAAAAGATCGTATGATGTAGGTTACTCCTGCATGCAACATTTGTCACATGAATCGTAATTTGCCAAAAAAGGTTGCAAATTATAAAGATTACATCGTCCTTGTAAATTTTCAAATAAGTCTCCCAAAAAGTTCCAAAAGACTAAGCTCAAAGAGTAGCAAGAAAACATATTATTCTGATAAATCATGTAATCTCTACTTTATAGATGCAGCTGCAATGTTATTTAGTTCTTCGCTTTCTTTTTCCCCTTGATGAAATAATGTATGTTTCATTTTCTTTGAAAGTTATCCTTTCCAATGCCAGCACTTCATAGGCACGTGTTGAATTACAAAATAGAAAGAGCCCCGTTTTTGCTTCTATCTCTTCATATGAACAAGGAGATGTTATATTTCAGGATCAAACACGAGCTCTCAGCATGATCCAAAGTGATCTGGAGCTCTCCAGCTTGAGAATGGTCCAGGCACCTCTTGTTGATGTAGAAATCAGGGGTGTACCTGCTCTTCAGTTTTTAGGCGACATTGTCTGGAAGTAAAACCTGATCGCCATACCATCTATGGGGTAACTTTCGTGCAACTCGTATTTTATTTTCCTTTTATCTCTCATCCCATAGAAAGTCTTTGTCTGAATGCAGGTCCTTTTGCAGTCCCGAAGGTTGCAATTTGACCAGCTACATTATCTTGACAACCTCAAAATGGCCTCGTTTAGAACTGGACTCAAATGTTCGCGCTTCACTTCTGAATAATGGCCATGGGGGTGACCAATTTTCGCATCTTATCATCTATACGTAATGCAGTAAAAAGCAAGCCTTCCAAGTGGAAGTCCCCTAAACTAATAAATCATCAGGAAGATGAGTATAGCTTTATGGTGCTGTTTACAGGATCCTCATTTTTGGCAGAGGACAAACAAAGGGAAATAGGGTGACCGTTGAACTAATATCTTTCTTGAACAGATATATTTGTTTGTGACCAACTCATTGTACATTCATACATTGTTAGACATTTTATGTGGTGTTCTTTTGAATTCGTGTTCTTTCTTTCTTTCTGGCTTGTGAAGGAGTTTAAGAATTAGTATTGTTTTCGAGATTAAATTATGACAACATTAGTGTACATACATGGAACGAGGATTTAAGGAAATATTTTCGTTATGGTATTTAATATGTCCAGTATTTCTCAAATTTATATTCTGAGAAATGTAAAGATGCAAAAAATTAAAATATAAATTTAGTTGAAAATTCACAGTTTTCTTTTCCTGTGTTTCTTTGATAAAATTAAAAGAATTAAATTCTTATACGATGCTTCTACTGAGAAAAGATATAGGGGAAAAAAGAATACTATACATACAGATCATATCTATTTGCCTCAAGGCTCCTATACCTGATGTTGTCATCTAATCTACATTCAATAGTCTGTCAGCCAGGAGTCAATCAACCTCTGAAAAGAATGATGGATTTTCTCATCTCACTTCTTTTGTAAAGTTAGCATACCAATGAAAGCTAAAATGCGACAAGCTGCACCAGCAGCCATGAGAAGGGATATACAAAAGTTCCATTGATGGAGATTATAGCCCGTTCTTAGAAGTGCACCACACCGTTGTATCAGCCATACACCATAATATCTGCAAGTACCAAAGGTTCGGTTAACCAAAATGCCAATTTCATCATATATTTCTCTAAGAATTACAAAATAATGACGTAGTTTCACCAATCTTAATGTTAGCATTGTGAGTGCATGCATGTGTTTTCTTGCTTCCAGTTATTGCAGAAGGAGGGGAGCAAATGAGTTAGGTTGGCTTTGAGCACAAAAATTGAGCTCGAATCAACTTAACTCTTGTTTGATCGAATCTCTACTTTATAAGCTAATTTCGAGTTCTCTGTATTTTCCCAACAGGCCGATTCGGCTCGATGACACCTTCTAATATAAAAACCGTTAATATGTTGCGAAAGGTAATGAAGAAGGGAATTTCAACACACCTTTTTGCATTTGAGACTATAAATGCTTCCAAAGCCCAGCTTGGATAACACAAGCTTGACAAAATCTTGATGAATTCACTGTCTTTGGGCTGAGTTGAAAGAAGAGTCAAAACCACTGGTAGAAGCACAGAACACTGCACAATGGAAGCATAATATGGTCAGCCAAAAATCATGCCTAATATATAAAAAAAGATCAGCAAAACTGAATCAATAGCTTTGTTGAGCAGAAAGTGCTTAATTACCAGCTGAGATGGACCAGGTTCAAGGAAGATTGCGAATGCATAGCCGATGCCCGTCACACAATAAACAAGGCACAGCAAGACAATGTAATTGTCTAAGAAATCAGATCTTGGATTGCTGAAGAAATAAAACATGGAGAGATAGACTAATGGTTTAATCAGTGTATTGAAATGGTCTATTGTGTCTTTTGCAACGAAATGAGCAAGGCTGCTGATGCCAGAAGCACGTTCCCTCCGGTATTGTAACTTGTCCAGAGAAAACGTCCTCAGGGCCGCAATTTTGCATAGCAAAGCTGAGCAGATGTGAAACAGAAGAAACTGTAAATATTAAGACGATGACTACTGCATGAAATGTTAAATGATACTACTTGTGATGATATTATTGAAGTCAAAAGAAATAAGGGCGGAAACATATATAGCACGATCATCCTAAGTTATTCAAGTCAACAGAAGTAAAGAACTTGGAGGGGGTGTTCAAGTGAGCTTATTTATAGCTCCCCAAAACATCTTATCAGTTTATAAGATGCTGAAAAGTGTTTATTAACATTTCTTAAAAAAGGAGCTTATAAGCCGAAAATATGAGGAGTTCCCTGTGATTTTAACTATATCAATCGTAAAATTATCATTATTTTATAAGTTTCAAAATCTTATTTTATCCTATAACTTCAACAGCTTATTTCTAAATAAGATATGACATTTCATAAGTTTAAAAAATATCTTATAAGATGTAGGAGTTTATAAAATTTCTTTAAGCTCATTCAGCTGACTTAATGCAAGTACCAACAAGATATATCAGTGAGTAGCAAGCACATGGTGTAGAGCAACAAGAAGCAACTGGAAAATACACTGGCTAGTTAACGTTTTTTCAACTCACAAGTAGCTATGACTGTGTAAGTATAACCAGCTGCACCAAAGCTTTCGTCGCTTCCTTTAGCAATCACACCCAAACAAGCCCCAGCAAGCAACAATATGAGATAGTCTATTGCTTGGATTCTGGCTTCTCGAAGTCGCTGTTTAGCCATCCTGCGACAAAAGTGAAAATAGAGAAGATCAAAACTTGCACAATGATAGCCCTGAGAGATTTATTTTTTCAATCAAAGGATATATATAGTTCAGTATATACCTTCCAAGGAAGTGTTTATACTGTAGCAGAATGGAGGGAGTTCTCCTCCTGGACAAGTCTTTCGACTTCAAGAAGTTATTCCTTATAACATCACATTGTGCTTCCACTTTATATTTCAGATTCTGCCAGAATTCACCCCAGAAGGATAGTTGCTCAGTGCCAGAACTTTCTTGATTTCCTGAATAGCCATACATTACGGGCACACCTGCCCTAGAAACATTCCTTTGCATATCCGGAGGTACTGGATAACCTTTATGGAGCATCCATCTGAGAGGAAGCTCTTCATAAGTCACACCCGAGCTTGTGCTTAGTTTCACCATTCCCTCCAAAACGTCTATAAAATAGTCCGGTGGATTAATACGTTCCGGGACGTTTATGTCAAGAAGGGCAAAGTAGTCCTCAACATCCCTAACTGCACCATGGTAGACCGTAAAACCTCCCTTTGCTAGAAGTATCAAATCATCAAACATCTTGAAAAGGGAATAGCTGCAAAACAGAACATATACTTTTCAGCTCTTGAAATCACAAAGCATATAGAATACATTTCTTGGTTGATAACCTATGTAACGTTTGTTTATACACACGCATGCCAGAGGTTTGGTAGGTTCGAATTGCTGACCTCATAGCATATGTGTTGGTAACCTATGTAATGTGATTGGTGAACGTTACCTTGGTTGGTGGACGACCATGCAAATATTTACGCCCTCAAGTGCTTCACGCCTGAGGGCTCTAATGAGGAGCTGAGAAGATGAGCTGTCCAATCCAGATGTAGGTTCATCTAGGAATAAAAGTGAAGGTTCCATGACTAGCTCGAGCCCCACATTTACACGTTTCCTCTGTCCTCCGGATATGCCTCGTTTCTCTACAGTGCCAACCAATGAGTTCCGCACTGGCTGCAGTCCGAGGGACTCGATGACTCTTTCAACTACAAGTACCTTGTCTGCCTTTGGTAAATCTGCCGACAGTCTTCAAACAGTTTGGACATAACTATTTGTTAGGACAAAGAACATGAGAAAATTTAACTTTCATGCACACAAGAACATGTCAGAATTAAGACATGAGCCGGTATTGGTTACCTGCAATTAGCACTGAACCAGATATTCTCTTCCACAGTCAAATTTCCATGCACAACATCATCCTGCGGCACAAATCCAACGATCTTTTTGTATGAGCTGATTGACTCTGCCTTCCCATTTATAAGAACTAAGCCAGTTATGGAGCATCCGACAGTTTTTCCAGCCAGTGCTGAAAGTAGAGTTGTTTTTCCTGCCCCAGATGGACCCATGAGAGCAGTAATTCGACCCGGCCGGATTTCCCCAGTGACAGACCTTAAGAGATGTTTCTTTTTTTGTTTCAACGTGACTGTAAGATCTCTGAAAGCAATTTCAATTGTAGGCCGTCTCCTGGTCTCATTATCCATTACCATTGAAATCACTCCTGAGAACGTAAGGTCCCTGTTGCGCTGCTGTTGAGCTTTCTCCTTTTCAAGTTGAGAATATGCATACCTGAAAATTTGGGTATCACCTCGAATATGTTTCACCTTTAACTTTTTCTTCTTATCCTTATTTTCAGTTTCTGGATTGACACCTTCAAAACTATCAGTATGTTCTTCAATTTCCTGAATCGGAGGATAAACAGCCTCTATATCCTTTCGTCCGGATATAGCACCACGCTGCTGAGAAGCACTAGAATTGTGAGCTCAAAGATAGTAAGGCCAATTGTAATATGTTTTCTACTTCTGTTTGGTTCAGTATTCTGACCTGCTCACCGGATAGGGCGATACTTCTATGTGACAATGAGCGGGACTGGGACGCCTCAATTGCTCTCTTTTTAATTGCCTCCTTTGCCGCTAGCCATCTTGCTTGTGCTTGAGCGTTCTCCTTTACACTTTTCACTGCAACTTCCCTTGATCTAGCATGTCTCCTTTCCTTAATGGTGATGACTTGCTCATAACAATTGTAGAAGAGGAATAGAGTAATGCTAATACCAACCTGGAAAAATGAGAGTCTTCAATCTATCAGCTACTGAATTTTTGATTGACATCAAATATTCCTAATAAAACTATAGCCAATATGACAGTGTTCTAACTGTTCTAAAAGCTACAGACCAAATATGTAGAGAAGCTTACAATCAGCATTAGCCCATATTGAGTTATATTCTGCTTTGTAGTGTTAGAATCACATGTAGTCAACTTGAAGCATCCTGCAAATTTATCTTTGTGGATTAGACAATCAACAAAGCATGAAGTAGGAAACAGGTTTGCCAGCACAAAATGAACTGGAATTACTATTAGCCAAAGCCAAGCAAATGTTTTCTTGTTGCAAGTAAACACACTTTAAACAGGGGACTTACGTGTCTCATCAGTAGATCCCATGCGGCAGTAATGCCTGAAAATCAAAGACAAATAAAGATGGCCTTAAGGTTGCACTATCAACGGTAAAAGGAAAGAAGTAAAACTCAAAGAACTGTAATAAATTCGATAAAAAAAGTCGAAAGCACCAGCACATGATTACTGAATATGGGATAAAAATCAATACCCGCTGGCACAAGGAATTTCTTCTGTGTTTGACGGACAATATGATCCGGCTGAACAGAACATCGAACCACCTCTGCTAACATCTGCCCAAATATTAGCCCCTCCACAAGTATGATTCATCTTTCCAGGGGGTAATTGGTAAAGATATCTGCAAAGGAATCAATACATATAATGCACGAACTTATAATGTAATAAAACAAAAAAGTATTACACAAGTAACAAGAACATCAACTTACGGATCGCACAAGCCAGTAGTCACATTGAACTTTGCTAGGGGACAATACGAACCCAATGGACAGGCTTCACAAAAGCAAAAAATCATAATCAATACTTCAGTTATCATCACATTCCAAGAACTTCAAATCCAATTTGTTTTTTCCCTTTTTATCTGATTGGACTTATTTTATACACACATGAATTAACATAAACAAGTGCAGGCTCCACCCATTTTTCGTCTAATGTTCCAATGCACAACATCTGCAAGAATCATCCTAGAAAAACCTATAATTAACAAACAAAAGTCTTAAACTGTCAATGAAAATTTAAAATATGCCAGTTTATTTTACTTTTCTTTTTCTATGCAAATCTTTTGATGCCTCAAGAAAAAAGAGAAAAAAGGGTTCAAAAAAAGGTAGTCTTTTCACATCCAAATCAACAGCCACAATTAAAATAACATTACAGAGGGAAAAAGAAAGAGAAAAGAACAGAAAAGAAAGATTTGCTTGAAGACTTACGTATCATGCATGTAAGGCCCTGAGGGCAGAAGAAGCCCTCACAGCAAGGCTGACAATCAGAAGTTCGGGCTGGTATTTCCTGGGAGTCTATGAAATTAACTTGCTGAGTCAAGCCCGCGCTACAAGCCCATCCGGGCTCACAGCCCGAAACCCATGTCGTTATATTACAGTTCCTGTTGGGCTTTAGGAAAGTGGCCGAAGATCTTACGTTTGCAATAAAATTAGTGAAGTAGAATTTGAGCTCTGCTGCTGTACACAATCTCTGTGGCAAGTTTCCTATTTTTGCACACATCAAACCAAATAATTAAAAAGAAAAAAAGTATTTAGAAAAAAAAACTAAGTAAATAATATGATCACTCTTTTATTCACCAGCCTTACGAAAAAAAAGTCTAAATTCTCTATTTTATTTTTTATTTTAATTATATAAATATGTCTAATATTTTTGATATATAATTATTAATTTTATAAATAAATTATTTGATATACTTAACATATATTTATTAAGTGGAATATAAAATAAAAACACAAAATAAAATAAAGAATTCGAAATGTGAAAAGGTCACAATAAGAATTAAGAAGAATGACTTGAGTTTTTTGATATTTGCATTGTGTTATACATGATAAATGTTATTCAAATATTATTTAGGTGAAATATATACTTTATTTTTTTTTCAATTTTTTTATATATAGCTATTTATATTTTTAAAATTTAAAATTTTAAAAATGTGTATTTAGATATATAAAAAGATTTTCTTTGTTAACAATGCAACTGTATATCTCATTGTTTTATCATATATAAATGCATTCTACAAAATACAAATTTATTTATATAATTGAATTATAATAACCTAATTTTATAATAGGACTAAACCAACTCACACGTGTATATATATATTATTTGCCAATTATTATGCATACATATAAAATGTCATAGTCAAGAAGTAGGGATATATATAAATATATATAACATGTTATATATATATATATATATTTGTAAATGAGGGATGAATATATTAAAAATCAAATAATTTAATTATATTACTTCTACTTAACCAGGCATTCTTAATCAATCATCCGTATTTATAAATAAGAATATAGTTATCAAGTGGGAATAATTAAGAGGCTAATAAACTTACATAATGGAGTGACTATATATATAATATAATTATAATATAATCTATTAGAATATATATATATATATATAAATATTAAAACTTATAATAAAATTTTTCTACCATATTTGTACTTAAAATCATCGTTGTTGTTTCCTAAATTATTTTTCACTGTATATATACAGCGTGTTTACGTACGTGAGATGTATTGAAAGTCCATTAAATATTCATTTAAATACTTAGTCCATGAAATTGTTTTAAGAAACAAAAAAAATTAAAAATATCAAAAAGTAAAGCTAAAGTTAGATATATATATATATTTATAAATTTACTCACATATACACATTAAAAGTTCGTTAAAATTTAAATTTTAAACTTCACATTTATATGTATGAAGACAATTACGTCACTAAATTAATTGGTCACTCAAGATAAAAACATGATGTCAAGCACCTCTCCCTATACTATATTTAATTTATAATTCACACTTTTGAAGAAATTTTATCTTTCTTTGTTCAAAAATTTATAAAGATAATCAAAGTGCGAACTTGTTGCGGTATTTTTTGATTTTTGATTTATGAAATTTGATTTATTCTTGATTTATAAAATTTAAATGAATGTGACAGTTAAAATTTGTGATGAAATAAATGAGAATTTATTATAATATTAAATTCTTAATAAGAATTTCTGTATAATAAGAGAATCAAATTAAAATTACCACAATTTATAATTATGTTAGAATTACTTCAATTACAGGTCACACCTTATTGTACAATATAGATAAAGATATTAGTAAGGTTACAATTTTGCAAATAAGATTACCTTAAGGAATAGAGGTGGAAACTTAATAACTTATTATGTAATTTTCAAAATTTAAAATTAAAATTCATATCTTTCCTTCATTTATGAAATTTAATTGAAATGAAAGTTAGATTATGGTGGAGTAAATGAAAATTACCATAATACTAAATAATCATTAAAATCTTTCTTCATGACAAAAGAAATTTTAGATTATAATAATTCAAAATTAAGAAAAAATTATTTCAATTGTAGTCAATCATCCTCTTCCTATATCATATATAGACATATATTTTTACTATTATTTTGATTTTTAGTTAATATATATATATATATATATCTATGAGAAAAATAATATGGAAATTCATGGATTTTGACAAATTTATTGGTGTTTTTTCTTTTACAAAAATATTTACATGTATCATTATATCATCAGTATACCAATAATATGGTAATTAACTAGTAATTAACAATGTTCTATTAACAACTATTAATATTCAACAATTACAAGCCAACTAATTACAATTTTCACCTTATTCAATTTTTTATTTAAGATTTTTAATGCTCTCTGCAGACAACACAAATAAGTTAATCACAACGGAAAGTAATTAAGCATTAATATTTAAAATTAATCAAGCGTAACTTGATTGGCATGCACACCAAATTAAAAATGAGTCGATTGTCAAAGTTTAAATTTAATAAATACAAATACAATTAATGATCGCAAAGTCATATCTAGTTCACTTAAAGATGTACCTAACCAAATATGTTCTATATCTGATAAAATTAAGTCTACAATACCTTAAAAAGTTCAAGTATATAAGTTGAATATTATTAAATTTATTTATTTATTTCTTTTCATACATGTATAAACAGATCAAGAATTTTTTAGAGTTCAAATTATTACATCGTCACGCGTACACAGATGTGATGACGATACCGTTCAATCAATTAACCAGCTAAATTTACTTTTCAAAACTATAGTATTTGATTCTAGCTGTATGTTGATTGTTCTCATTACCTATTTTGCAATATAATTATATTTATGTGCAAGTTCAAATGAGTGCAAGCTCTAAAAAGAAAATAAATAAATAAAGATTATATATATATATATATATATATACACTCACTTTGTCAAACCAATTTATAAGCATTAATTAATATTACATAAATAACTTCCATATATATTCTTTCCACCATACAACATTGGTAAGAAGTAGTACGATACCTTGAGTAGAAAGAATGCACTTTGACAAGAAATCCAAATTTGTAGAATAATTAAAAGACCTGTTCCAATCTTCTTCCCTATTTAAAAAATAAAAATAAAAATAAAAATAAAAACAAATTCAGCCTCCTGATCAGAGTTCATCAAACAAAAAACCAATGAGGAAAACCTATATATACATACAACATGTATATGCATAGAAAGAGAGAGAGAGGGAGAGAGATTGATAAACTTACGGGTCGGTGACACAGAAGGAGGCCTTCTGAGCAATCTGACTGTGTATAAGAGTGGAGGTGAGGCCGGAGAGACGTTGATAGACAAACTCCGTGAACCGGTTCAGAACCGTAGGATCATTCAGCTGAGTTGTGTTGATGCCGTCGTAATCATTATCGGAAACTTGTTGGCACTGCACGAACTGCACCAATATCACTTGCATGAATATCAGAAGCCAACAAGCCTGCTTTAATTTTAGCAACCTCATTTTCTATGGCAGCTCATCAATAGTACAAACTCTCTTATCTCAATCTTCTTGCCGCTCTGTGTGTGTTTGTGTTTTCTGGGTGGGGTTGGGGGGGGGGGGGGGGTGATGTTGGGGTAGAGAGGAAGAAGAAGAAGAAGGTGGTAGACTATATGTATAGGGCAAAATGAAAAAGAGAGAAGAAATATATGTAAGGGGAATTAGTTGACTGGGCCCATTTGCAGTTTCATATTTATTTTATTTTTTTATCTTTTATTTTTTTGACTAATATTTTTTTTTTCATTTAATTAATCTATTTTGGATGAATTGATATTTTCTAAATTTCTTGACTAATTCAAGAGTCAATTCATACGCATATGCTACACTAAACTGAGTTCTTGTTTTTTTCCCTCTTTTTTAACAGGTAAAATGTGAGAAAGGATGACTAACATAAAATATGCTTTCATTTCTCTACTTTGAGTTGGTCATGTTGAATTAAGTTCGATTTTGTTTCAGGTTAATCTCGAGCCTTCTGTATCTAGGTTCCAGGCTTGTGAGGTGGTATATAATTTAATGTTATTTTTATTTTATTAATAAATCCATAATATACTATTATTATTATTAGTTCCAACTCGAGCCCATGATTGTCCAATACTCACTTGAAAATTCAAATTTAATTGAGTGGAGCTGAGCCAAACTCGAGTTTTCATTGAATTGAACTTGAATTCAAAAAATTAGGTTCGTGGAGTCCGAACTCAAACTCTAGCCTAATATTATATTTCGAGTTTAAACTTGAGCTCAAAACTTTTACACAAATTCGACTGGACTCAATTGCATCTCTAATTCTGATTTGATCAAGTTCAATTAATCACTTCATAAAAAACATTAATTTTTTTTACTGAACTTGATTCAAGTTAGAATTTTATAGTGAACCCATCAGTGAAGTTACTACAATGTAATAAAGCTATAGGTTTCTTGGGTTGTTGCAGTTGTATCAAATAAGTCATAACATATCATACACACAAATTGTATAACTTTTAGTTAAGAAAGATTCCAAGTGAAGTTACGTGTATATTGACTTTTCACTGGTTGTAGCTTGGTAAACCAATATAGCACACATAATTTAGAATTAACCTAAGGTTTCCAAGAAAATTCATGAGGAGAAATTTTCAAATGGGTAATATCATGGGATGCGTTGATGATTTTGTTTAACCATTTACAATTTACACTATGTTTGAACTTTCCATCTGAATGAGAAATTTTAGTGTCCGTTTGGATATGTTTTCATTTTCATTTCCTATTTTCAATATTTTTAGAAGTTAAAAAATTAGTTATAGTTTTTAAAAAGAAAATAAGGTTGTATTTAAATGTTTTGTTTGAAACAATGATTATAGGGTTGAAAATTGAGGGGATTTATATTTTTTATATTTAAATAGATTTATTTTAAAAATATATGTATATTTTATTAATTTTAAGATGATACTGAATATTTTATACCAAATCAAATTTGAATTTAATTTATGAGAAAATAATCTGAAATATTAAATTTAGTAGAAATTAGAAAGAATTTCAAACAGTATAAAAATTGAAAAGGGCATCTAAAAGTAAACCAAACAAGCCTTTAAAGCCATGAACAATGCTGCACAAATATATAATCAAGTAATAATATTTTTAGATTAGAAAACGTGTACGTAGTTTGTTGGTTTGATCCTTTCTTACAGTCTAAGGTTGTACAATAGTTTTAAGATTTTCCTTCTTTTTTTTTTTTTTTGGGTCTATGGGTAAGACTAGTTCCATTTCATCCCCCCTGGTTCTTGACTAAAGATAAGAGATTATAACTTTTAATATATGGTATTGATTAAATAACTATGATTTCCTTAGTTAAAAAGGGCGAGTTGTTTGCTGGAGTTTCGTGTGGATTTACTCTTGCATAGAAAGCTCAGTCCTCGTCCAACAACTTATGTGCCAATTAAACTGTAGCGCTGCATAAATATTTTAAGGTTGTTACAATTTTTTCCACATTTTTTAAGGTAATAATAAAGCAATAAGTTGCCGTTATGTTAGAATAAACCTTTTGAAATTTCAACTGTATATGAAATTTAATATCAAGAATATGGGGTACTGTCATATTATGTAGGGTCGCAATCAAATCGAGTCGAGTTTAGAAACAATTTTTGAGCTCAAAAAAATAAAATAAATAAATAAATTAGACTTGAACTTGACAAGCTAGGCAATTTTAAGCTTGAGTTCGACTTGAAAAAGCTTGAATTGACAAATGAGTGGTGAATAATAGGGCTCGAGCTTGAGTTTGAAATGAAAAATTAATAACATAATATATACTTATTAATAAAATAAAAAATAATATTTAGTTATCTAATAGCTCGTGAGCTGGCTCGAGATCGACTTGAGTTAGAGCTCGATTACGATTCAACTCGACTCAAGCTCGAAACAACATATCAAGTTCGAGTCGAGCTGGCTCAAGTTCGGCTCGCAAGCCGGCTCGACTCGTTTGCACATCCTAATATTGAGTAAAATCATATTCTTTTTATTTTTTAAATTTCTTATATTTGGAAATATGCCCTTTTTAAACTCAATTTGGCTTTATTAATTCTCCTTTTAATAATTTCCACTTGGTTGAATTGTATCTGGATAACATATACATAAAATTTCTTTTCAAACAATTGATACTCCTTCCATATGACGAATATATATAAAGTCAGAATGATGCAATAGTTTTAAATTAAAGTTTACAAGGTGGGATTGGATTTTAATTTTCGAAAGTTATATTAAACTCCTATAAAGAATTCACAAAAACTCACATTAGTTCAATATTAATGTCAAAATGATCTCATTATAACTTCTTTACATACGTACTGTATGTATTTATATAGTAATTAACATATATTATAGGAACCCTTTTGTCATTAAGTTTCCAAACCAAACTGAATATATATATGGTTTTTGAGGCTTGAAAATTGGTTTTATTTTATTTTGATTTTTTTTTTAAATCTGCTTTTGAAGTTACAAAAAAAAAAAAAAGAAAAAAAAAAAAGAGAAAAAATGGATCGCTTGGGAGTTTGTAGAAAATAAATATATGCTTATAAGATCAAGATACGGAAATAAAATATATTATTAAACTCTGTTTTCCCCAAAAATTCAATACTTCATTTTTAGTTTAGGATTTTGGTATTTTGCAAGTTAAATGAACAGTTTAATTTTTCTGTTTTAATTTATGTTTTATTTTATTTCATAAATATATGACACGTGTATTAAAATTTTTTTTATAAAAATAATTAATTGAGAATCAAATACACTTAATATATATATATCATATTAAAATAAAAAATGAAATAGAGGATCCAAAATCTCGTAAGGGGGCGTGGTTTTCTCTCTATCTTTTATACCTTCATCTTGAAAAGACAACTGTACCCCAACATTATTCTTTCTAATGATTGATTCAATAAATTTGTTTGTATATGTATACGTGTCTTTGTGTGTCATATGTGTATATATATTTGGGAAAATTGCTTTAACCTCCCCTTAACTATGGACTATTATTATCCACCTATCTAATATTTTGTCTTTTTTCCGTTAATTTCTTCGTAATTCGTATAGTTGACTGTAGTCTCGAGGTTAAACTAGTAATTCTGTAAAAAAAAAAAAATGAAAATGCGAAAGTCAAAATGACTTGACATTGCAACCAACGAATATTTTAAAAATCTTTTAAAATTTAAACCAAGTAGCAATTCACATAAATTGATTAATAATATGTATTCTTGGCTATGGTAGTGCCTCACTTGCATAAGGAGATATTTTTGTACTTCAAGGTGTAAATACCTTTGAGAAATTACAAATTTAACCTCAAGACAGATAGCCAACTATTAAAAAATTTAATGCAAACTGACTAAATGTTAGGGGGGTGAATACTAATAGTTCATATTGTAGGACACTTTAAATCCTCTATTCCATTCCCTATTTCATCTCCCATTTCAATTTGTTGTATTTATGCTAAGTGTATTTTATTCTCAAATAACTATTTTTATAAAAAAAATATTTAATGCACTTCTCATATATTTATGAAATAAAATAGGAGATGAAATAAAGAATAAAATAAAAAATTTAAACCGCAGTCAATAGAGGTTCAATTTCGCGAGTATATAAGTAAGAGAGGGAGAGGTTTGATTTGATGATAACAATGAGCTACCTATACGACTTCTTCACTTTCTTGACACCAGCAGGCACAGTTTAAAAAAGGCTGTAAAAACGTGTGATTATATGGAACTTTATGCAAGTGAGTAATGACGACTGCTAGTGTTAAAAGAAGTAGCAAACTTCTCTTTCGGTTAAGCAATCTTTCTTGCAGCTGATAAAAGAAGAGCACCCAAATTGAACATAGTAGTTTTGAGAGGGTTAAATATAATTTACTCCAAGAAAATTTATAAAATACAATCAAAGAATATATACACTATCATTATATACCTAAACTGGGGTGCTACAAGTATTCCAAAGAATCACAAGGAAAAAGCTGCACTAGTGGTATAACCCCCCAACTCCACCCCAAGCAGTTCCATATAGCAGGCCTTGTGCAGGTTTATCTAATATCTTTTGCCAATTATCATTCATATCCCAAGGATATAAACCTCGTGCAGGCCTCTCAAACTAGCAAACAATCTGCTTTGTGCAATATGGAGGAATGCAGTGCTAGACTTGCTTCTTTTAGAAATTGCTATATGGATGAAAGCAACGCCACGTTTTGAGAGATTTTCTACTCACTTCATTAAGTTACCTTAAGAGCAGGTAAACTGAAGTTCAACTCACTTCTTTTGGAAAGTTACCATACCAACGAAAGCAATTGCACGGAAAACTACACCGGTAAGAATTAGCAAGGATAGACGAAGAGCCCAATGATGAACATTGTAGCCATACTTTAGGAGAGCCCCGCAGCGTGTTAGGAGCCAAACACCATAGTACCTGAAATCAGAGTATGAAAATTTTCAAGCAGTACATGGTACTGTGATAGCATGGATCCAAAAGACT
Organism: Jacaranda mimosifolia; assembly: GCA_018894105.1. Classification (NCBI taxonomy): domain Eukaryota; kingdom Viridiplantae; phylum Streptophyta; class Magnoliopsida; order Lamiales; family Bignoniaceae; genus Jacaranda; species Jacaranda mimosifolia. Next base: position 6,804,887 of record CM032125.1, read on the forward strand.
AGAAGCTCTTCTACAGAGAGTGCTAATTGTTGTTTAGAGCCCATTTGGTTGTATTTTCTCTTTCAGTCTCCAGTTTCCGACATTTTCAGAAAGTGCAAAAGAAATTTTAGTCTGAGATTTAGAAATGGAAGGTAGTTCGATGTTTGGCATGGAAATGGTGATTAAGGTACATATAGGAATGAAGTTTTATGAAAGTTTATACTTTTATGCATAAAAAGACGCATCATGTATATTTTAATTGTTTTCAAGTGATTTGATTGATGTGATAATGAAATGGTAGGGTAGGTGTACAAAGAATTGGCAATAAAAATTAGCAGTATTTTTAGTGGAAATGGATACAGATAAATAACTTTCAATTTTCAAATAGTATTGGTGAAAAAAAAAAAAAAGGGCTTTGAAAGCACAAATTAACAGGGTGTACAACTTGCTAATGGAAAAAGGAATTGCAGCATACCGTTCGGAGTTTGCAATAACGAATGCTTCTAATGCCCACTTGGGATAACAAAAGTTTGCTAAATCTTTGACAAGTTTGCTAGCGTTCAACTGAGTTGATATGAGGGTCAACACCACAGGAAGTAGTACTGAGCACTGCAGGAAGTGAAAAGTCGGATATATCATAATTATGGAAGCTTAAAATAATAATAGCTATAAACAAAGGACATGTACATACCAGCTGAGAAGGGCCGGATTCAAGAAAGATGGCCAATGCATAAGCCATGCCGGTCACACAATAAACAAGACAGAGCAAGACAACATAGTTATACGCAAAGGATGATCTTGGATTGCTGAAGAAATAAAACATTGAGAGATAGACCACAGGCTTTATCAGTGTATTGAATAGGTCAACTGTGTCCTTGGACACAAAGTGAGCCAGGCTGCTAATGCCAGAAGCACTTTCTCTCCAGTATTGCAACTTGTCCTGAGAAAATGACCGCAAAGCTGCAATCTTGCACAGCAGAGCTGAAATTGGAAATTTATATATGTGAGCTACTTTTTAATGAACAAGGAGCACGGTAAAATTACGCATCTTCTAGTGTGTATATATGTGTGTGCTTGTGTGAGAGAGATGGTTTGATCATATTATGAATCCACAACATATCCATATGAACTTGTAGATATATGAGAATTATAGTACTCCCTCCTTTGCATTATCTTTTTCCACTTTGACTCGAGTCTCGACAGTGATTTTAAAATGAGAATTTAAAAAGTAAAAGTTTTGTGTATATTTTCAAATTTTTCCTCAAACATAATGGTTGATAATGGTACCACATCATTACTTAAGTGAGAGGGTATTTTTGAGGAAAAAAATTTCTATTTTAAGAAATGGAACCTTATTAGGGCAAGATGAGTTACAGCTGACTCATGAGCATAACAACCCTGCTAAAGTAAGGCTCAATTCCAACTTGAACTTAAATATAGGTGTTCAAAAGTTTGTTAACTTCCAATTTTTTATTTTTTATATTTAAATATTCAACGTTATTACTAATGATAGTAAAAAAATTAAGAATATTACTATTTTCAATAACAACAAATTAATATTTACTGATATATATATATTATAGTATAGAATTAAAAAGTACTTATTGAAATAAAATAAAAACAATTAGAAATAATTATATATTACAATGAAATAAAAATAATTTATATAACAATAATGATGATAAGGAGGAAGAGAAAATAATAATATGATTTAAAATAATTAAAGTATAATTCAAATTGATTAACATATTATATTTTTGTGTAAGCTAGCTCAAGCTCGATATTTCTGAATAAGTTTGAGCTCGATTTTACAAAATCGTTGAGCTTGAGCTCAAAAACTTTCAAAAGATTGACTTGAACTTCATTTGTTTGCACCCCTAGTCTCAAAAAGGAAATAGGAGATAAATTTGAGACAAAGGGAGTACCCTACAAACAAAACCCCATCTAACAATACGTAGGCTTGTCCAACAACTAAAGTCAACAAACAACATTCCTCTAGTTTTCTAAGGATGAACAATGTGAGCTTCAAGATCTGTAACAAAGTGCAAATGATTCATAAGAAATGGATACCAGCTCAAGTATAAAACATTTACGAACTTACAAACAGCAATTATCGTGTACGTATATGCACCAAAACCGAAGGTTGCATCGCTTGCTTTGGTAAGTGATCCCAAGCAGGCCCCAGCAATTAACAGGATAAGATAATCTACAGCTTGTGTTTTAGCTTCTCGCAATCGCTGCTTACTGACTCTGAGAGTGTCATCAGATAGAGATAATTAGACAGCAATTTTGTTGAGATAAAACGGTCAACAACTAAACTAAACACCTCTATTTACAAGGGTTGTTTCTATTACTGTCAGGTGTTATTTCAGATCAGTAAAGATTTTTATTTATTTACCTCCCAAGGAAGTACTTGTACTGTAAGAGAATACTTGGGGTTCTTCGGTCGGATAAGTCGGCTGATTTCAGGAAGTTGTGTCTTATCCTATCACGCTGCCGCTCCACATTTGCTTTAACGTCTTGCCAGACTTCCCCAGCAAAGGAGTGTTCCTCAGTTACAGAACCCGGAAAGTCGTGACCGTGATCAATATTCATTGTCAGCATAGCAGATCCAGCATTATTGGTTCTCATATCCGGGGGAATAGGATAACCGTTATATAGCATCCACCTAACAGGAAGTTCAGTGTAACTGACGCCCGAGCTTGAGCTTGTTTTAACCATCCCCTCCAAAATGTCAATAAAGTAATCTGGAGGATTCACACGCTCTGGAACAATGATACCAAGACTGGCAAAGTATTCTTCAACTTTTTTCGCGGGCCCATGATAGACTGTAAGGCCACCTTTTGCTAGAAGTATCAAATCGTCGAACATCTGGAACAGTGTGTAGCTGGCAAAGAAAGCACAGAGTAAATTAACGAGGAAAGCGCCAATTAAAAAGGCTTGTTTCTCAAGGAAAACAGATATAGCTCAAATTTCATACTGATTCCTTCTTTTGCATAAAAAATTTAACCTGTCTGGTACTAAGAGTCCGTTTGATTTCATTCCTGTTATTTTCGGTTTTCCACATTTCCAGAAAGTGAAAAAGTAGCTACAGGTTGGGATTTGAAAACAAAAATGTATTTGGATGTTTTATCTTAAAATTTGGGATAGTTATAGGTATGACATTTAGGTGACATATTTGTTTATGCTTAAATAGATGTGTCTTTCCAATATATATATATATATATATTTTAATTATTTTGGAGTGGGAAGGTGGGTATGCTTTTGTCAAATTGAATTTGAATTTGATTGATGTTACAATCGAATGATAGGGTAGGTATAGGATAAACTGAAAATGGAAATAAGTGGTATATCCAGTGAAAATGAATAGAAGTTGATAACTTGCATTTTGAAATAGTGTGGAAAATGAAAAAGCTCAATGAAAATGAAACCAAATGGTCCATAAGTTTTTCATAGAGGTGCAGGGGTACAAATTTCACTAACTACATAAAGTAGATAAGTCTTGTTCAATTCACAAAGGCTCAAAAGTATAATCCAGGGTGGTAATTATTACCTTGGTTGATGGACAACTGTGCATATATTTACCCCCTCAAGAGCTTCACGTCTAAGTGCTCTAAGAAGTAGCTGTGAAGATGAGCTGTCCAATCCAGAAGTTGGTTCATCCAAGAACAACAATGATGGTTCCATTACTAACTCAAGACCAACATTCACTCGTTTCCTCTGGCCTCCGGAGATACCTCGCTTCTCCACTGTTCCAACTAAGGAACCTCGTGTTGCCTGCAATCCCAAGGAGTCGATAACTCTTTCAACAATAAGAACTTTGTCTGGCTTTGGTAAATCTGCAGACAATCTTCACAATTTTAAAATGTAACTGCTGTTAATAAGAAATTTCATGTTGTAATGGTCTCATACAGTAAAAAGTGGAAATGAAAAGAAGATCTAGGACTTGAACATGATGTGCAAGTGCATTTGAGGGTTGAAACTTGAAAGTTACAATATTCTCTCACTAGTGCATGATCATATGAATACAAACAGAACCAGTTTATTGGTCTAAACACTCTCATCAATAGAAAAAATGCAACAGCATCCATTGCACCTCTTGTTTATCTGCTCCCATCAAAGACATTTGATATCTCTCAGCAGTCCTTTTTAATTACATCTCCCATAAATGAACCTACCAAACGTGATTTTCACCTTCCTCCATCCCTTCCGTAAGATTATTGTTGGGGGGGGGGGGGGCACAAAGGAAATTCATAAAACATCATTTATGTGAACTCAATTGGTATTGTAAAATTCGAAGGAAGACTTCTAAATCTCAAAAAGTAACTTGTTGGGGTGTCTGAATAGGCAAGAGTTAGTTGACATAGAAATGTCTAAGTATAAAATAATCAATAAGTCATTTGAGGTGGGCTAGGATGTGAGCGTGGAAAAGATAATCACAAAGAACATAATATGGTCATGGAATCGCATTGTCCCTTTGCAAATCTTATAGAGTTCTCTTTATGGCTTCAGAAGTCATAGAACTTCATAAGATTTCCTTTCAGTTCATCATTTTACTTTAAAATTTGTTTGGAGATATGCACATTGATATCATGGACACTGTACAATTAACTCGCAGAAATGAGCTGTAAAATAAACTTCTGCATTAATTTTATTTCCGTGGGTTTTACCCGATTTCGGTAATATCTTCAAAACGGGTTAATTTCCGTCACTTTTTATGTAGACATTGATATCCACAATTACTGACCACAATCATGAGAAAATACAGTAAAGGTTGTTATTGTTCAATCATCCCCATCACCACAAACAATTGAAGGTGTCATCTTAGCCAACCAAATTTCAATCAAAGATCTAATTGACACTTGAAAAACCCAAATTGTTTGATCACTTTGTGCACCTGCTTTGTTTCTTTACTAGATAGCACAATTTATACGTCGCTGTAGAATTAAATTCTTTACATAAGCATGCAGATGCAATAGATAAGTATATGCAGAAAGCAAGAGCAGCCAGCAAGCAAACAATCCAGATAGAGTGGTAATAAAGAAAGATATTGCATCTACAGCATATAAGTGCTGATCATCACATACCTGCACCTTGCACTAAACCATAGATTTTCCTCCACTGTCAGATTTCCGTGCACAATATCATCTTGTGGCACAAAACCAATGATTTTTCTGTAGGAGTGAATAGAAACTGACTTTCCGTTAATTAAAATCATGCCATCAACCTTGCATCCAACTGCTTTTCCAGCCAGAGCAGAAAGAAAAGTAGTTTTCCCAGCTCCTGATGGTCCCATGACAGCTGCAATGCGGCCAGGCTTTATCCTTCCAGTGACAGACCTCAAAAGGTTTTTATGTTTGCCTTTCAGAGTGACAGTTAGGTCCCTGAAAGCAATATCTATCAGAGTCCTTTTCCTAGTTTCAGTGTTTGTGGCCATTGAAATTACTCCTGAGAAGGTAAGATTCTTGTTTTGCTGCTGCTGAGCTCTCTCTTTCTCAAGTTGTGAATATGCATACTTGAAAATCTGACTATGAGTATGAATTTCTTTATCTTTTGAAACTTTCTTGTTGACCTTTTTGTTTCTAGAGTCTGAATCATAAATCTCAAACTTATTATGGTCATCTGTCTTTCCATATGTCGTGTCCGTATAATGGCTGGGTTCTATTTTCTTTCTTTCAGAGGCAGCAGTTGACAGCCCAGAGACAGGGGACACAGATGAACTTAAGTCATAGGTCGTTTCACTCTCTGTGTGGTTCAAAATTTTAACTTCGTCAGGAGTTGTGATATTCTTCTTAGAAAATTTGCCAGAAAATTGAGACTGTAATTCAAGAGCATGCTTTTTGGCAGCTTCTTTTGCAGCTTTCCATCTCGCACGTGCTTGTGTCTTCTCCCTAACAGTTCTTGCCGCTGCCTCCCTGAATTTGGCATATCTCCTTTGCCGTGTGGTAAGAATTTGGTCAGAACAGTTGTATATAATGAGCAGAAGTGTACTTAATGCAGCCTGCAACAACAATTGGTGACATCAAGCGCCAAAGCATAAATAAAAAGGAATGCCATGTGTCAGAAAATAGAATAAAAGATGCTTGGCTTCCAGTAGTGGGAATGGCGGCGGACTGATTGGGAGGTTCACAAATAGAATCTGGGAATGCTGCTTTCAAGGTGATTGATTTAAAATCAAGATAAAAATTTACTATCTAGAAGAAAGAAATAGGAGCTTGAAATACAGTATATGTCATAGTAATGTGAACAAGAAAACCACAGTGACATTATCATTTCTTTGAAAGAAGCAGCTATAATATGAACCTGGAACTCTCTCAAAGGAACCTAAAACCAACAATGATGGAAAAGAGAAAAAGAAGATGAGGTACATTATTGAAAGCCCAAGGAATGCCACCACGTTCTTGTAATTAATAATAGAAAGAGAACAACTTACAATAAGCATAACTCCATATGCATGAATATTTTGATTTTCTGTTTTGGAGTCGCATGTGGTCAACTTGAAACATCCTGTAAATTTAGCATTTAAGACAGAAAAAAAAAATGTTAGGATTGATTTCTCTGACAAGACACCCAACTGTCAAAATCCCTAGCAAAGTATTGTTTTGAAACACAGTGAATGGAAGGATACAATGATATTGTGCATTTTGACACAATTTGTCTAGGAACTTACGTTGTTCTTCCGTAGAACCCATTGGACAGTAATTCCTGAGAATTCAAAAGAGAAGTATTAGCACTCAAATGATGAAAAGCAGTTTTGTGGGTCTGAAGTAAATGATTAAAAGAGAGTTTAAAAGAGTTTTAGGGACAGAAAATTACTACCCACTGTTGCAAGGTAGACTCTCAGTATTTGTTGGACAATAGGAACCAGCAGAACAGAAAACCTCACTGTTTGTGCGAGCATCTGCCCAAATATTTGCACCACCACAAGTATGATTTGGCTGTGCCGGTGGAAGTTGGTAAGAATATCTGAAGAGTTCTATGAATAAATATGTTATGCACATCGGAAAGTACAAAGATCAAAAAGGTATGATAACAAAAGCTCAGACTTACGGTTCACATCTGCCTGTAGTCTTATTCAGGGTAGCAAGTGGGCAATAAGAACCCAATGGACAGGCTACAAAGTTCAACGAAAACAATTAAAGATGTCTTCATCCATTATTGAATGCGTTGTCAGAATAACATCTCAACACTTAATGCAATTGCATGGGATCTAAAATGAGTTAAGCTAAGCAGGAAGAGGCAGGAAGAGGCAGAGGAGATCAAATAGGGAAAACCAATTTATCCGTAAGAAGACTAATAAGTCATGCCAAGAACTGTTTCATTTAGTTTTCATTGATCTAATGGAGGCACAGGATGAAGTTCCTAGACAGTCTGCAAAGCGTATCAGAAAAGAAATGAGAAAACACTGACATTGTCAGGGATATGGGCGAGGGGCCCATGACCACAAAAGGAACTACAAATGAGAATTTAAGATAGGGAACCAGAACGCGTTAGATTTATTTGCACTTATGAACTATAAGGATTTGTATATTTGAAGTACTAACACTCAAATTCTTGTTAATTGATTACCAACTATAGGGAACTGTATTTTGACACTAATAGATTTAGAATACCATAGATGGGAGCATATATATATATATATATACATAGAAAATCACTTTAAAAGTCAAATATATCAAAACTAAAAGGTTCTCAGTGACTTACGTATCATGCAAGTGATACCATAAGGGCAGAAGAAACCTTCACAACATGAGTCGCAATTAGATCCTCTTTCAGGTATCTCACGAGAATTCTTTAGGTCAGGTGGCTCTTGATTATCAGTGCTACATGCCCATCCTGGCTCGCAACCGGAAACCCAATGGGAGGAATTACAGTTCCTGTTAGGCTTCAGGAAACTCCCCCCATTCTTCACGTTACCTAAATAAACTTCTACTTCTGCTGCTGTGCATAATCTTCGAGTAACATCTATTTTGACCAAGTAAGAGCTTCAGAGATGGAAAGTGCTAAGCTAATCATCAGACAGATCAATTAGCATGTTTAAGGTACTTGTAAGAAAGCTAAGAAATTTGAAATCAGATCACTGTTTTTGTAGTTTGACTAGAAAACTCATCAAGGATGATTCAATTTAACAGTCATTGTTCATTAAAATGATGCTTTTTAATCCCATAAAATCAATATTGGATCCATTTCCCGGTTCCCTTTGTTTCCATCATAAATTCAGATTGAAATCTTACTAGAATTTGGTCAACTAACAAGAAACACAGCGTCTCATAACAGCATAGGAACATAGAATAATATCCCGCAATTTTGTCTTTAATAAAAGATTGGTGCTGACAAACAGCATAAATTCTAACCATTAACTAGACAAGTGAAACTAACAACCTTTTCCCATTTCCCTAATTTAACTTTCTTTTCCTTGAAACCAAACAGAGAAAGTCGCATTACCTCCTCCAATTTTGGCCAGGCAAGCAGTCAAGAAACTCAAATCCGTAGAATAATTGAAAGCTGCATTCCATTCAGCATCCCTTAATAAAAAAATTAGAAAAAAAAAATCATGAATTTGTAGCTATACTCAACAAACACATCCATCTCTGATAAACAAAAAGAAAAAGAAACAAAATCCATTCTTCTATGTTTTCTTTTCTTTTCCTTTTTTTTTTTTCCAGAATTCCTTGAAATGCATAATAAAGATGGAAGAAAATGGGAAAAGGGATTACGGGTTCTGAATGCAAAAGCTGTAATCTTGGACGAATTTACTGGAGAGAATATCGGAGGTGAAATTTTCGAGCTTGCTGTAAGCTACTCCTGTGAGGAAATCAAGAGACGCGGGACTTGGCAACTGGGGTGGACTCAACCCATCAAATTGGCACTGCACCAACTGCAGGAAGCTGGATTGGAGTAGTAGAGTAATAATACAGGTACAGCAAGCAAATGTGAATGAGCCCAGCTTCTTCCTCCTCATTCTCTTGCAGATTTTGGAGCTAATAATTCTGAAAATAGGGAGGCGAATCCAATGTGGACGATTTGCTGGACGGGGGAAGGGGGGAATGGGACAGAATGGTTTGTGAAGATCCAGTACTTTTAGTGCAAAGAGGTGGTCAGAGGAGTTCGTGTAAGAAACGTTGGAACATTTTGCCTGCAGTTGGAGTTGCAGTTTGTCAATTTAAGTAATTAGGAATTTAGTATTTGCTTCCCTTACGCATGAGAGGTAGTTTATTTAATAATGGGGCAGTCTATCTTCATAAATTATTCTCAGCTAATAAAAAGTAATTAATAAAGTATCTTTATGGATGTTTGTGAGAGTTTTTGTCTTTTTAAGTGTAGAGTTATAGTAAAACTTAAAAAATTGTAGAAGTACTGATCAATGAAAGTTACAAGTGTTTGGAAATAATTATGAAAAATAGAAAAAAAACAAAAGTTGTTATTATTTATTAAAAAAACTAGGGGAATGTTTGGTTATGTTTTCTTAGAACAAAATTGTTTTGGGGAAATATAATCAAACATATCATTATTTTTCCTTCAAAACATTAGAAAAAGTTTTCCCAAAATACATTCTCTCATCCTTTATTATCTCCAAAACTTCCGCTCTTTTAAAAAAAAGTAAAGAGATCTTAACAAACTCCTTCATTTTTAATTATTTTAATTAAAAAAATTATAATTACTAATATTTTATAAGCTTTAAGATCTTATTTGGATTCAATAACTTATTTTAAAAATAAGATCTAACATCTTATGAGCTACAAAAACATCTTATGAGTTATAAAAACATCTTACAAAATATAAGAGTTTATGAGATATTTTAAATAAGTTTAACCAAAAACTCTCTTAATCAACAAAATAATATGATTTTATGTTGGATCAACTACACTAACTCTTATATTATAATTCTTGTATTTTACTCTCTAGCAAAGGATAGTGATCGTATTCTTGGACCAGACAAAAATTAATGCTACTTTCATTGGTCATTGAAAGAATTTTATACGAGGGCACCGTAGAGAGAGAAGACGTGGGAGACCACGTCCTAATTCGCCACGACCTGCCGGCACGCCAACAGCGGCGGCGGGTGCTTATGCTGTCCGCAAATGCTTAGTCTCTTTCGATAATACCCATACATATAACATTACTTAATATATTTTCTTGGACAAGAAAAATATTTTTTGTCTTCTATAATTGGGATCAGAAGAAACAAAAAATGGCATACATTAGCAAGAAGACTTACGCGTTTATGAATATATATATATATATAAATATATATGAGCTAATTAATATTTGATACTCACTAAAAAAATTCAATACGAGCTAATTCTACAAGGGCTTGTTTGCTTCATTGGATAAACCTTGATAGATCAATTTTCAAGCTTTATCTCTTGTTTGCTTCACATTTTTATGACCCATGATACCTTTGCAGCCCGACATGGTATCATGGGCCAAGCTGGTTTATGAATCAAGCCATTGTGGCTTGATCCATTTTCCATCCTTCCAAATTTGATCTAATAAAGAATGAAAATAACATTCTTACCCTCATAAAAATCATATCATCAACTCCTTCTGCCAAATTTTAAAAATTTACCTTATTAGAAGTTAGGATATTTTGGATATTACAAAGTATAATCACATTGAGCAATCTTGCCAACCAAATATTAGATAGTATTAAGTATAGGATATCACTAATTTCTAAAATCCAAGCAAATGATAGATTGCATAATTTTGGATACCATTTCTAGCTTATGTATCACTAGCATATTAATCCCTCCTAATCCTATATGCCCAAGCAAACAAGCCCCAATGGTATATGTTATAAATCATGCATGATGTGTTTCTATCAGTTGGATAGGCTCGCAATCGTGTCCGACATATCATTTGACATGTCTATTAATTAAATAAAAATAAAAAATTTCGACTCTTTTGGAAAATGTATATGACAAGCTTTGAATAAATGAGCCTTTTTTACATATGTTTTAAAAAGTATACAGGTACTAATAAAATTAGCTAGAAATTAATTTTTTCTGAAAAAACTCAAATAAGAGTGTTGCTTCAAATAACTCTCCTTTGTTATTTGTTTGTGAAAGTAAGACTTTTTCTCTCCTTAAAAACATACTATACAAATTACACTAATAAATCACAATACAATAATTGATATGAATTTTTTTTTCTTTACACTCGTATTGATATGTGTTTTTAAATTTATTATCAGTTACTTATCTACATATGTATATGTATATGTGTGTGTGTGTGTACTAACAGTTATTTCTTGAAAAAGTTTACATGTTAAACAATCGTGTTCTAAAACTTTTAACAATTACATTCATTTCTTTATATTACATCATATCGTGTTCGTTTCTTTGTCTTTGTATCTTTGTCGTTTCATTATATCCTGTATGTTTAAGAAATTTGACTATATCTTTATGAAAATATCACAAATTTAAATTTGAAATTTGTGGAGAAGAAAAAGTCGCGATATTCTAAAGTTTGGGAAACAAAAGATATTTACTTGGGGTTGGTGCAGGACTATTTAATTCTTGTCAAAGATGAGGAGGATATGCATCAATCTACTTAAATCAAGTTAGTTGAATTCCATGTGCATCTGACATATGGGGACCGGATATTGTGCCTACTTTTTTTTTTCGTTAACTATGGTAGTTTGCATAATATTATTTTAATATGTTTAGGTTATTCTATGTTATTTATGTTTATATTTTTAGTAATTAGTTATGTAATAAATTTCAATTTAAAAAAAAAACTTAAAAAACAAATTAAAAAAGAAATTAATAATTGAAAAAAATATTATTTAATTAAGCAACTTATCAAAAGGTACGTGCTTGAAGGACAAAAATAATATAAATATATTTATGAACCAATGCAATTTATTTATTTTAATCAAACATCCATCACATTGCCAATCCATTATCGTATTCTCTAAACTAACTTCCAAAGTGGTTTGATAATGATTCTTTGAATCACAACTTATGCTTTATCAAGTTGCTTTGCAATTTATGATGATTTCTTCTATTATATATTCGAAGATGATTTTGGATGTATATTTCATACTCAGGTAAATATTTTGAGAGATTTGAACTGTTGTATCATTAGTGGGCGTATTGTCATAATAAAAATTAAGTGTGTATACGTTTCGCTCATCTTCAATAATCATATTATGAATTATGACTCATGCTCTCATTATTTTACCAAGTGTTTTTGTATTCCACATACATGAGGGACCACCAACAATTGCAAAACGAGATTAGAGCACTCCAAAGGCTCGCTCGACGTCCTTTCTAACTACCTCTTGAGCTTCAGCAAAATATCTAGCCTTCGGTCCTTAAGGATGTGGGATTGGCTTTAGAAATATTGCCCAAGACGAATATATATCATCTGTAATATAACATCCCATGTCGCAGTTGTCACCATTTACAGTATATTGAATTATTGGAGCTCGTCCTTCCAAAATATCGTCAAAACTGGGGAACGCGCGGTCCAGCACATTCATGTCGTTGTACCTATCTGAAAGGCCGAAAAATGTATGCCATAACCATAGGTCGTATGAGCCACTGCTTTGAGTATGATTGTTGAAATCTTGTGATCTCCTCGAGCTAACATGCATTTCCATGCAGCTGGACAATTTTTCTAAGGCGAGTGCATACATACAGTTAATGCTGCCCATCATACCTGGAAAACCATGCATTGTTCCCACAGTAAATAGGCATTGAGGCCCAAAAACTTGTATCACCCCTTGAATAAACCTTCTTAAGCATGTTATTGCACTGCTTTCTTCTGTTCGCACATAGTTATCTACAACATCTGATGTATTCCATAAGCTAGCATATGAATTGGTGTGATGCAGTTCTGTGGTGGTGATAAGCTGGATCTACCCAATAGTTTCCTTCATCATCATGAAGTATCGTGATTTTGAAGAGCATTCATTATGTGAAGGAATATGTTTTCGCATTTTGAACCTTCATCTAAATTGAATTTCGATGTATATACTAGATTATTGGAGAAGTGGTCGTTAAGCAAATGAATAAGTTCTTCCTCATGACCTCCATCAATAAAGGCTTTTCCTACAATAGATCCCCATCGTGGCCTGGTCGAGGAAGAGCTTTGCGCGCATTGTTGTCCAAGTAGATGACAACAAAAGTTGGATGCTAAGTTGATAGAGACTTAAATAGCAGAAAATAATAGAAAATTATGCAATATTGAGGGTTGTGAATAATTAATTGGGAAGCATAGGCATATATATAAGTAGCCAGTTACCCAACGGCTAGTTTTTTCCAATGACTAGTTTGTAACAGTAAAACAAAGTTCGAAGAACTAAAGAAGCTTAATAAAACAAACTTTAAACAACTAATCAAAGCTTAAGCACATGGGAAAATAGCTAGTTTCTAACAGTAAAATAAAGTTCAAACAACTAATCAAAATTTAAATACATGAGGAAACAATTAGTTTTTAATAGTAAAATAAACTTCAAACAACTAGTCAAAGCTTAAATATATGGGAAAATGGCTAGTTTCTAACAGTAAAATTAAGTTCAAACAACTAATCAAAGCTTAAACATATTGGGAAAGAAATACATAAAATTATTCAAATTCGCTATCTAGCAACTTTTTAAGTAGTTAGGAGCATTTCAATACATAGTAGGCACGATCTTCTTCTAATAGTGAGGTGGTGTTTAAGATTGGGGAAAGTGCAAATTACCCCTTGTAAAACTCATAATTTCCACATAAATCCCGTGAAAAAAGGAGTCTAATCAGCACCTTTGCGTTTTTTCTAATCGAGTTGGAAACTTTACGTTGGCTAACACTCGCTGAAAATGCATGTTATGTAGGATATGCATATTTGGGTATACAGTGTCTAAAATGCCCTTTGTAAGTGCAAATAATTAAAGAACTCATTTTTTTAAGTTCTGTTTTCATACTTTGCGCTTTTTTGTTCAAAATGATTACAAAATTAAGGTGTTCATATTTTAAGTTTTGTTTTCCATGATCTGCGTTTTTGTTCAAAATTAAGGAAAATTCAAAGAAATCCCTCATTATTTTAAGAATATAAAAAAAATGAAGAAGAAGAAGAAGAAGAAGAAGAAGACGGCTTTTAGACAATAACTTATGAAGTTCGCCGTAGTTCTTCCATTAGTGAATCTCCCTGTCGGGCCTCTGTCAAAATCCATGCCATAAAGTGAATAGTTTTCTTTTGCATATTTCCATATGCAATTTGCAGCAACAAGATTGGCAACTTATTATTTTTTCTCGTGAATTAAAGAGAAACAAAAATAAGACAGTTTATTCAAGTGAAGTTTTGAAACCCATTTATACAAACAGGCAAGATATCCTAATAACCCTAAGTAGAAAATCGTTAGATAGGGGTGGGGTGGAAAACTAGGAAGTCCTTCAAGAGCCCGTGAATTTCCCAACCACCTTGGTCCCTTTTGAAATGGCGTGATGTTTGGCTTCTCATCGGGCAAGACCAGTCTCACAGCAGTCAGAATTTTACGAGAAGTGATGATCGGCTTCTTGTTGTACCGGGCAATGTGTCATAGCAGTGCCGCCTTCTGTTGGCAACTTCTTCCCAGCCTTGGGCTTCTTCTTTGTCGGAGCTATGTCGTTAGCCGGAGAATTCTTGGTGGTGATTTCTTCTCTGCTTTGGGTGCCATTTGCTTTTCGGATAGGAAGAAGATGATGAAATTTGGTGGAAATTTGAGGAATCTGCTAATTCTTGAGTATATTCATTTTTTCCTTCAATGAGTGAAAGGAAAAAGTGTTTTTGAGATGGATTTTGATTTTGGGTGTTTTTTTTCTGGAAAAGTACGAAGAAATGGAAGGAAGAGAGCACAATTTTTCTAAAACACACTAAAGGGTGATTGGTTAATTTCTTTTTTCAATTGAAAAAGTAAGTTAAGTTTTCTAGAGTCCCGTTCCTATAATTCTAACTAAAGGTGACAAATGAATGGGTTGGGTTGGATATGGTTGGATTCAATTGGATTGAGTTCAATATAAGTGGAGTCGATATGAGTTTTAAATAAGTAGGTTGAAAATGGGTTGGGTTGGGTTGAATATGGGTTGAATCGGATTGAAAATGGGTCCAAATGAAAAAAAATATTTTACTTAATAAAAAAAAATAATTCAAAAGATAATAGTAATATTAATATGTCTTTCATATCTTATATTCAATATGAAATTTTATAATATAATAGATTTATTAGATTGTATACTCATTTTATTAATTTTTTTCATATGTAATTATGTTCATAATTAATTACAATTTTAGTAGTTATTTTGTAAAATTTTTTATCATTTTGAAGAAAATGACACCATTTTGAAGTTACAGTGTGTTAATGTAAAACGCATAATATTGTTTAAATTACATATTGGAGTTTCTCTTCCATGGCAGTTTTGAAAAGTTATTTCATATAGGAATAAGTGAAGAAGAATTTGAGTATAGAAGACAGTTATGTCAACTGAGCATATGATATGAAATTATAAGAAAAAAAAATTCAAAATATCCTATTTGTATTAGATTGAATATAATTATTTAACAGGTAATTAAAATTAAAATATCAAAATTTAATATATCAATATTAAAAATCACTATGTATGAGTAGGGGGAAAAAATTCTTTTTGTATAGTAATATCAATGGAAATTATCAACTAAAACTTTTCATGTGGTAGAGTATTACAAAAATCAAATAATGAGATGCCAAATCTACATTGTATTAAAAAGCACAAATAGTTTATGCAATTAGTTTTTAATAATTTATTTAAATACAAAATTTTTGTAATTATGGTACTTATATGATAACAATAATTTTTTATTTCACAAATGTAACAATCGAAATGAAATTTTTATTTCATTTTGATGGAAATGAATTTTTTTCTATAAAGTCCATATATCCGCTTAATTTTTATAATTTTCTTCTGTATATTTTGGCAACTATATGCTTGTGTTAATTATTATAATTTTTGATTTAATCATACAGTATAAAAAATTTATGTCCTCATACTTGCATTGAGAGAATAAATGGATATTTATTAGAATTAAGGTAAAGTGGCAAAACCAACTGCATTACTAATTGAACAATTTATTTATAATCATATTCCCTAATTAATTGCATATTTACAAAATTAATTGCATATTTATTGCTTGAACCCATTTTTAGCTCACTTAAACCCACTTTGAGCCTAAAATCTAATAAAACCCACCTCAACCCAGCCCACCTCAACCTATTTTCAAAACTTTGGATTGGGTTGGACCCATGGTTCACAACCCATTTTGCCACTCCTGGTTCTAACTTATCCTCATGTATCAACTTTTTAGCCGTTCATATCAGTTTGATTTAATCTTTACCTTCGAACCATCATGATAAATGAAGAATCATGATTCTTCCATGATTCTTTCATAGAACTATATTCTTTTAAAATTAAATTATGAAAAATAAAATTTAAATCATTATCTTTGTGATGCTAAATGACCAAATTAACCTTATTAATTTTAAGAAATTAAAAATTCTCTTTTCTTCATATTAAACCCTAATTCAATCAAAATTCAATCATAAGAAATAAACCAATCAATTTCATACATTGGTTCTGCTTTGATTAATGTAATGGAGAAAGGGATTGAACTTAATTCCTATATTGGTTCTGCTTTGATTAGTATGTATCGGAAGTGTGGGGAATTGGAGTCAGCAAGGAGGGTTTTTAATTGCATGAATCCGTATTGGAAGATGATGTGTACACTCTAATCTCTAGTTGAGTGAGTTCTTCTGGATTTGGTTGGCATCTGTGTCCATCTCAGATCTCCATTTTGGTTGGTTGCGCAGCATCCGCCATGCTCGGTCGAATGTGAACTTTTTTCTCAACATCACAATATAATCATTGGGCATCCAGGATTTTATCATAATCGTTCTTCCTACTCTCATTTCGGGCAAGAATTTTGTCATAGTGCCCGGTAAATTTCAAAGTTGTAGCTTGTATCTTTTGCTAAGGACACTTGCTCATGTTAGAAGATCTATGCGGCAGGTGGTTTTGGTGCCTTCATAATAGGATGCTGCCTCACTCCAAAAATTAGCGGCCCTCCGATTAGTTCCAGTAACTGCATCGATGCTTGTAGTCAACCAACCGCTTATGAGTAGTTGGTCTTCTTCAAACTTCCAACCAACACCGCATTCCTTTGTCTGCTCATTTACTGGGGTAGTATTGTCGTCCTCTTCAATATTTTGAGTTGAGTATTTTGTATATTGCGAACTGGCCAACCAATAGATGACCTTGATGGTTATTGCTCCACTGAACATTGAGACATATTATCACTCGGAGATTGATATTGGTGGTAAGAATGACAAGTAGAATTAGAACCTTCATTGACAAATTTATTTTGACTATTCTATGGCATATTAAAAATTGGTGTGGATGGAAATTCGAAAATTATTGGGGATTTGTTGGTTTTGAGAATTATTGGGCCGAGGATGTTCCATAAATGGATTAAAATTTAAAATGTTAAATGAATTTCGATCCATTCAACTTACAGAAGATAATTTATGTGAATACTTCAATTAAGCGTTTGAGAGAAAGAGAAAGTGAGAATAAGCGTTTTGTGTGGAAAAAAAATTAGTGGCATGAAACCATATTTATACAAAATAATTTTACCTGCTAGCTTTTAAAATATTAGTAATGGCTAGTTTTAATGGTTAATTTATAAATTTTGCTCACAAAAAATTTCCTTAATGACCAAAAATTTCTATTAAGCCATAAAAATATACAATAAAATGTACACATAAATATATGAATATATATAAATTAAAATTTACATATGAATTAATACATAACTTAGTATAATTTTTTGAATATCTTTACAGCAATTAAAATAAATTATATAAAATAAAAATTAATTAAAATAATAATAAAAAGAGAACCTTTTGGCAAAGGTTCTATATTTAGAATCTTGACCAAAAGTTTCATATATGAAATCCTTAGTAGTACCCCCCCTCCCCCCAAAAAAAAAAATTTTTGGATGCTATTTCAAAAAGTAGCACCCTAAATAGCACCGGAATGCAGATAAGGTCAAAGGATTTTTTTTTCTTTTTTCTTTTTCTACACACACATGCCCAATAAAAATTTGTTGGGATTTAAATTTCGAACATCACACTTATAGTAGGGGTGGGCATCGGGTTCGGGTACCCCCATACCCGACCCGTCTCGATCGGGTATTTCCCTATCGGGTCGGATATTTTTAATCCCCCAATTCGATCGGGTATTTATGGGGGTACCCGAAATTTTGAGGGTCGGGTGTCGGGTATTCGAGTGGGGTACCCGATACCCGATCGGGTACCCCCATTCTATTAATAAATAAATAAAAATTATATTATTAGAATTATATATTTAATTGAAGTGCCAATATATGATGTATATCATATATTATGCATTAATGTTTATATTTAAGTTTTAAAATTATATTGAGTACCCCCATTTTATTTTTAAAAAATTAATTATAGTATTAAGTATTATATATTTAATTGAAGTGTTAACATATAATATATATATCATATATTAGATATTAATGTTTATATTTAGTTTTAAAATTATATATTATGTGGGATTTAGAACTTGTGAATAATGAATTGTAGTGTTATCAATTGATGCAAAACAAAAATAAATAATGAATTAACAAAATTTTAATTTTAATTTATTAAAAATATAAAAAAAATTAGTGGGGGTTTTGGAGGTACCTGATGGGGGTACCCCCATAAAATGGGGGTCGGGACTCGGGTATCAAAAAATGATACCCGAGCCCTCGTGCGGGTACCCCCAAGGGGGGGGGGGTACCCGACCCCCGCCCACCCCTACTTATAAGTGAGGATGATGCCACTAGCCAATTGACCACTCAATAAGAATAAACAAAATTCTAAATTATGTATACACACACACATGCACCTAGGTTCCCTTCGGGCTTGAATTTTAGACTTCACATATATAAGTGTGAGGGATGATGTCACTCTATTGATTGACCGATGGCTATTCTTCTTGACACACACATGCTCATGTGTATAGTTAATTTGAGTTCGAACTACCGACTTCATATATATAAGTATGAGAATAATTGGCCAAGTAGCAATAGTTATATATTAGTCTTGGCGGCATGTTGTCCTTGCATGCATAAATTTTGTTTCTCATATTATTGATATTAATTATATTAATAAGTAATAGACCACTCAATTTATCATATAATGTAGATAAACAATAACATAATTTTGACAATAATTATCTTGGATAATATACAATATTAATTATCGATAATTAACAACTCATATGTAACAAATAATTCCCAGACCAAAAATTCAAAATGTAGTATTTGCATATCTGCTTTCACATCCAATAATTTGTTATATGATATTTTGACCATCTTATTTGTATTTTTTAATTTCATATGGAATGATAAATACGCTATCGAAAATTAAGGATATAATTAGTAATGCAAAAATTTGGTATGACTTGGTATAATCGCCACTTTAACTGTGCAAGAGGTCTTTCTTTTTTATATGGTATATATAGATGTAGGTAAGTAACAACATACTCCACAATGAATAACATACAATATTAACTATCGATTCTTAAAACTCATATATAGAAATAATTCGTACATCAAAAGTTAAAAAATGTAGGATATATATCTGACTGCAAATTCAATAATATATATATATTATCATATTACTTGTGTTTTATAATTTTATATATGGAGTGATAAATACACTTTTGAAATTAAATTAAAAATTAAAGATATAATTGGTAACCCAAAATTTGGTGTAACGTGGCATAACCACTACTTGAGTGTGTCAAATGCCTTTCTTTTTAATTGGTGTTGCACGCAATCCCCGAATGCATAAATATTTTTTGAGTGTTTGAATAATATAATTCTTCTAATATTTAAATCAAGGATGAAATTATGGGGAGTTGGGAGGTATGGTTCTTATAAGTGTTTGTGGGGGTTGTGGGGATGATAAGATGTTTGCAATGGTATGTTGGTGTGCTGGAATGAGATTAGAATGAAATGAGCATTTCTAATATTCCTAAACCCATAATTGGTGTAATTTAGATATAGAAATGCCCATTCATGTCGAAGTCCCCATTCCCAAAAGGATGGGTGTAGTCATTTCTCCTTTCCCCATGGATTGAGTTATTCCCAATTCATCAGGATATCACTCAAAAATTTAATAAAATATTTTTATATTTAAGAAAAAAAAATCTTCACTTTGTAAACTTTTATATTATATTCCAACTTATTTGATTGCTATTTTTTTATTTAATTATATATTTTATTCATATATATTTTTAGTAATATTATAAAAAATATTATAATTTTTTTATAAAAATATAAATAATAAATAATAAAAATAAGAATAATGATGCGAATCTCAATTTTTATAATAAAAAAAGGAGAAGTATTATCGACTTGGTACAAGCTAATAAAATATATATAGTTTAAAATATTATTTACATTTGCATATCTTCAAATGATTAAAAAATATATACAAATCTAATAAATGAAGAGTTATCCATTAATGATGAAAATGTTAAAAGTAATATTCCAACTCAATACCATATAAGTTAATTTTTGCTGTTACAATTTAACGAAATTTTTTTTAGAACTTTTTACTTTTTGTTATTCGGTTAAAAAATTAACGATGATAATTCTATAATAATTATACATATGCATTGCACGTGCACTTTTATAATAAAGACAAAAGACTAAAAATATATATAGTTATACTATAACACTATACACAATTGGTAACAAATGGTACCCACCACAACAATCTAAACACATTATTTTGTAATACATTTCCTTGAATAAGACCCGTGAAAATAGTCTACCAGTATAACGCAACCATGGAAGCAACATCGAGATTTGATTAATGAAAGAAGTTAACGTGTTATCTACTACTAATAAACAGGTGCCCGATCGGTTAGTACCTCAAAAACATGCTATATGATGGTTGGAAGCTTGAAGGATGTCATATAATATTTAGTAAATATTTTAGAATTTTTTTTTATAAACTCTCAAAATAAGATGTTAATATCTTATAATTTTTCTTTTTTTTCAAATTCCTAACTTATTTTTAAGATTTTGACAAACTCTTATACTTTTAACCATGTTAGTTATAAATTATCAATTGCTAATATTTTATAAGCTTCAATATCTAATTTTATCTAAATATTTTAAAAGCTTATTTTTAAGATAAAATTTAGAATCTCATATGAAAATGGGAACAACCTCCACAACCAATATATTACAGGCTGGTAGATCAGTCGGCCTCCACAACCAATGTATTACAGGCAGGTGAGAATGGCCTCCACAACCAGTATGAATTAGTAACGGCTAGTCGACAAGACTGCCTCACAACATTATAGATTAATAACAACTAGTTAGTACAACTACCTCACAAACAGTATCATAAAATATGGCGACTGGATCGAGAACGAATTAGTCAAATTGTAGTTCAGTTGACAAATTTAAAATCTAGTTTAGGTGAGATCACCAGAAAATTCCAAATTTCAAATGATACTTTTCAAAGTTCTTTCAAATGAAAACGTTATTCAAAATATATTATTTAAAATCATTGTTCAAGGGCATCCTTCGAAAAGGGAATCAAGCAAAATATTTAGCTAATACCTCGAGTCCAATGCAGGAGTTCAATTGTAAGAGCTCAAAGGTAAATATATCATAAATAGAATGATATGGAACAATGAATCGATTTCATACTTTCAATGCAAGAGCAAACATGCAGTAATATTATGTTTATTAGATATATGTTCTTTCCCTGCAAGGATATCTTGCACTATTGAATATAAACCTCATTGGTGATCTTGAATGGTGGGGCTTTTCTCAGTGAGCTTGATAGCCTCAACCCTTATTACCTAGTTAGTTCAACACATAATATAAGACAATATGAAATAATAGTAACTCAATCTCCAAATTACACAACCATGCTCATTTGCTTAAAATTTCATCTATATTAATTCCTTGGATATCCTCACTAATCCTAAATTTGAGTACTAAGATATTCTCCTGAGTCTATGTATTGTCTATACACTTAATTGACTAGTATTCATTTTATTCTATAATATTATCCAGATTCATCCTACACCTTAAATTGAAAATGCAATTGCTTATCTAAACCTAATTAACATAATTCTAATAATTATTTTGGTTCTAGACAATTGTTTTAGTTAACTTAAGCGATTTAGATAAACTCATAAATAATTTTACAAGACATATTATTCTTATCTATCCCAATCACTCCAACATTGACTATAATATTTTCATTTGAAGTTCTCATAGTTTTGATTTTTGAATCACTAAGCCAATTCATCTATAATTCCACTCAATTATATTTAATCTACATATATACTCTTTATATTTAATACATCTTAAGTCTTGTACTTACTTATTCCATTTGATTTAATTTAATGCGTCATCGGCCATAGACTCAATCAGTTTAGTAAATTAGGTCTAACTCAATTGATTAAGTACTTATTCTTACATTTTAAATTAATTAGTTCTCAATCAAATCTTACACACACACACACACATACACACGCGCGCACGCGCACGCACACGCACACGCACACTCAAAGAGCACCAACAATTGAAATCCTATTTCATAACTAATTACCTTAGTTATCTATACTATTATATATAGCATAACGGTGTGGGACCTATAATTACTCAATTTTGATTGTAATTTTGGCTAAGTGGCAAGTTCTTAGAATTTTGTGTTTTTTAATTAAATTATTTTTTTAATTAATTATTGGTTATTAAATTTTTTTTTTGATTTTATTTTTAAAGATATTTATTCTTATTTATCTCTAACCGATATGGATGTATTATATTTGAAAAGAAAATTCTTCATTAGATAAAGGATTTATTTTTTGAGTTTTCAGTTGATGAATAGAAATTGATATTATCTTTTTCATATCATTAATGAGATAATATTATAGATGTTTAAATGTGTTAAAACTTTTATATGCATATCTATACTATTATATATAGCACACTGGTGTAGAACCCATAATTGTGCAATTTTGACCAAATTTTAAATTCTTAGAATTTTGAGTTTTTAATTTAATTTAAAAATTAATTTTTAGTTATTAAATTTGATATTATTTATTCCTTTTAAAGATATCTGATTTTTTTAAATCAGTTTCTTGATTAGAACAATATTCTTTATTTATCTCTAATCTCAAAAAATAATTGTATTTTATCTACAAAATCTTTTCCATATCTACTTTCAATAATGGAAGATTTCTTGATCATTTGAACTCTATAGTTTGATAAATCTTTCGTGATTTTCTCTTATCTTTAATAACTAATTTATATTTATACTACTATATATAAAGTCTTGCGAAAGTCATTTCATTAATATTATCAAGTTCTAGCATTTTTTTCACTCTATTCTTTGTGTCCTCTCTATTTTCTAGCATTTTTTTTCTTCTATCTCTTTGTGTGCATCTTTAGTTCATTATTCAAAGCTTTTTATGGTTTATTTGATTTTATTGTTCACCTTTTTTATTTTGTTTTCTTTTTTTTGGTTTGTTCTAGGTATATTACATGATGAGAGAGAGTTTTTGAATTTTAATGCTATAATTTTCTTTTCAACCTAAATAAAGCCTATCATTTAACTTTTATTACTATTAAATTTGTAAATTTCTATATCTTTTTTGTTTATTACTTAGTTTATGTTATCAATTCATTTATTGTAAGATTTATTAACTATGCTTAATATTTTTAATTTAACTTTATATTTTTAGTTACATTTTTCTCCTTAATTATTGGTAAATTTTGTCATTTAATTTTTATTTTATTTAAAGTATTATCCTTTTACTCATTTTTTGAATCAAGTTATTAATTTATTGTTAAATTTTGTAATTTATTTTTCAATTCGCCTTTTTTTGCTCATCTAAGTTTATAGTTTTATAGGATGAGATTTATTTTCCTGTTTTAATATTTTTAAAATTTATTTCACTTTTTGAATATTTATAATTTTAGAAGTATGTCATTTAATTTTATTTTATATTCATATATTTGTAATTATATACGTATAAATATGTATAATTCGAACTATTTTTAAAATTTTATATACTACATCAATATATATTCTTAGATCATTTTTGATATATTTTAAAAAAATTACAAGATGGTTATTTCAATAGAAAATATACCTATCAACTTTTTAAGTTTATATCTTTAGACATTATTTAGTCTATCAATATATATATATATAATTTTATTTTTTAAATTTTAATTGTTTGAAAGGTTAACAACTTTTTTTTTATTCACTTTTTTTTTTTTTGCTACTTATGAAGTATAACATGAAGATCCAATTAATTCATACAAAAAAATTGAGAATGAACATAATAATTTATTTTTTTATATTTTATTTTACATTCTAATTTTATCCTCATATCCTATCACTAATTCCTATTTAAAATTAATTTTGAGCTTAACATTATTTATCAGTTTACTATGATTTTAGCTTTGCATTACTAATATCTAACTTTTTTTCTTCACTTAATTATTCGATAACTAAGCTATTAGCCAAATTAAAATATTTTTATGAACTTATATACTAGTATCGATTTAACTTTGTAATTATTTTATATATATATATATATATTAATTTTTTAATTTTTTTTATCTTTACTATCATAGTTTTCTCTTGGCTTAATTGATTTTAATTTTAATCAAAAACTAAAATTAAATAAGAATTTTCTAATCCTTGGCAACTAATATATTATCTAATTCTTTATATTTTAAGTTTTAATTTAATATATACTCATCATCTTTTAAGTCTAAACTAATCTTAAAGTATTATAATTTTAAATTTTTTCAAACAACTTTCAAGCCATCAATCTTGTGTTCTATATCATTCTCATATATTTTTATTTTTTAATACAACTATCTACTAGCTTTTGATCGCATAATATATATTTTTTTTAATAAAATACATAATCATATTCATAGATTTTTATTTTTGAATGTTTTAATTTTTTTTTTAATTTCTTGCTGAATAATTTTAAAATTTATTTTTTATGTCATAATTTATATGAGATGTCTTTATATGTTACAAACTTTTAAATATTAAAATTTAAAAATTTAAATTTAATTTTATTAATTACTTAATATTTTTGTGATATTTTTATTTTTATATTATTATTTTAATTATATTTATAATTCAATCATTATATTAATGTATAGTAATTTTAAAGAATCCGTGCTATGCACGGGGATAATACTAGTACCATATATGCCTGAATGTTTAACAAAGCAATACCAAAATTAAGCCTATTTCAGGTTTACATTCGTCGCCGCCGCGCTGCCTTGCGCTGTCTCCGTCGACCGCCAGAGTTGGAAACCGCCACCCCGAACAAGTGCGCCTTGACGTCAAGATCAAGACCCCTCAAACAATTTAGTATTCTGCCATCTATAGATTGATTAATTGGCCGTCAACAGCCACGAAGCCGCCGCAGCGCCACCACCTCCAAACCTCTGTTTCAGGCCCATAAAACTTAAAATTAGTGCTACCAAAAGCTTCACCTCGACGAATCCATCACTCCCCAACTATTGATTTCCTGATTCTGCCGCTCGCTGCTATCAAACCACCACCACCACCGTTGCCGAACGCCACCATCCACCGAACTCCTATCAAACCCGTCGAATTTTTTCGATGCATGTTTCTAGTATATTTTTGCTTGCCACGTCTAGAGGAAGGCGTTCGCGGTTTCAATTTTTCTATTTTCTGGTCAATTTTTGATGGTATCGTTGTTAAGTTGGCTCATGTTCGAGGTTAAGGGCCTCGGCTTAAATATAAGGTGGTCTTTCCAGAATTCTCAAATTGACCCCAGATTTTTCTATCGCTTTTAATGTGCCGCTTCAACTTTTTTGCCACCTTAATTTTGGCCTTACTTCATCAATTAGATCCTTAATTCTATTCCTTTCAAACATTAACCCCACAAAGTCTAGAAGTTTGACAATTAGATTCAATTTCAATATTTTCCAGCCCTTCAAATTCTTAATATCCCTCTAGCATCCTAATTAGTTTCAATTAATGCTTAATGAACGTCCATTTCATGGTTTTATTGTTTTTCTATTAAAATTTCAATTAATTAAAGTCTTCCTCTAGATTCCGTATCTAAGAACTCGGAGCATTACATTTGTCCTCAGCAAATCAAGCAAGAATATAAAAGTAACAAGAATTCTTTAAACGATGACAATTACAAACATTTATTATTATAAATAGCACAACAGTGTAAAACTCGTAATTGTACAATTTTGATCAAATTCTGCATTTTTAAAATTTTGAATTTTTTAATTAAATTTAAAAAATTCCCACTTATTGTTGGTTATTAATTTGATGTTATATTTTCATTTAAATGTACCTAGATTTTTGAAATCATTTTCTTAATTGGAACAAGGGTGTCAAAATCAAACCCAACCCGATGACCCGACAATGACCCACCAGAAAAAAAACCAGGTTTGTGTTTAATGTTTTCGAGTTCAGGTCAAATTAGGTCAGACCGGAACAATAATAAAAAATAAGACTGGATTGATTTCAGGTCAACCTGCCTAAATTGAAAAAAACAAGCGGGGTGACCTAATAACCCAATAAACTAGACCCACCTTAAGAAAATTGACTAATTAAAATAAAATCTAAATAATATATATTCAAAAATCAAAATTTTGAAAATTCAATTACTGAACAATAGTTTTTTATTTTTTT
This sequence comes from Jacaranda mimosifolia, assembly GCA_018894105.1. NCBI lineage: Eukaryota > Viridiplantae > Streptophyta > Magnoliopsida > Lamiales > Bignoniaceae > Jacaranda > Jacaranda mimosifolia. Next base: position 6,831,624 of record CM032125.1, read on the forward strand.
TGTATTTGGAGTACTCATGAATATGACGAGTTTTAAAGTTATTATGTTTCTTAGACTTTAATGATTATGTCAAATTTTAGATTTTATTGTAGATCAAACTTCTACTTAATTATAATATTGAAATTTATAAATATGAAAAAAAAATAAATAGATCAGGTTGCGTCAGTTTTATCAAGTTAAGTTGGGTTGGGTCAAATTTATCAAATTGTTGGGTGACCTGACTAAAAATTAGGTCAACCTGAACTTGACACGATTTTTTGTGGGTCAGGTTAGGGTTGAGCTTTTTGGGTTTAATATTAGGTTGAGTTGGACTTGAATTTGGTATTTTTATATTATACTCCTACCTCAACTCAACCCGAACACACTCCTAAATTGGAACAAATCATTCTATATTTATCTTTAATTCTAGAATATATTTCCATTCTATTTACAAAATCTTTTTCATCTCTATTCTCAATATATGGATGATTCTTGAATTATTCAAACTCTATAGTTTAATAAGTTTTTCATAATTTTTTTCTTATTTTTAATAACTAATTTATATTTATACCACTATATAAAAAATATTTTGAAAGTCATTTTATTAACATTCTCAATATCTAGCATTTCTTTTTTTTACCTCTTTGTGTGAGTCGTTATTTCATTCTTCAATTATTTAATTGGTTGCTTGATTTTTCTTTGTTCAGTATTTTGATCTCATCTTATTCATTTATTTTGTTATGTTACATGATGGAAGAGACTTTTTGTAGCTTATGCTTATAATTTTCTTTTCAACCATGAATAAAGTCTATCATTAAGCTTTTGTTTGTTGTTAAAATTTTATACCTTTTATATGTTTTTTTGTTTATTACTTAGCTTAAGTTATCAATTTATTTATTTATTTTTAATTCTCTTTTTGATAATTTAATTTTGTAATTTTACAAAATGAAATATTTCCATTGCTTTTAATATTTTATAATTTATTTTATTTTTAATAGCTGTATTTTTCTCTTTAGTAATTGATAAATTCTGTCATTTGTTTCATCTTTTGTTTTCTTTTCAATTTTTTTCGAGAAATCTTATTTTATATTTAGTATCTTTTCGTTCATTTTTTCAATTAAATTATCAATTAATTTGTTAAACTTTGGCACTTTGCTTTCTATTTTTTAGGTTCAAAATGTCATACTCATATTTATATACATATCTATATCTGTACTTATTAATGATAATATAATGGATATAAGTAAGGTTTATACCCATAAATTACCTATTACTTTATACTTAAATTTAATTTATAAACCTAAAAATTGTCTATAATGAAATTAAATTTATGTTAATGATAACTTTTTTATATATATAAATTACAAATATGTGAACAAAAACAGTAGGGGTGGGAATAAGTTAGGCTAGGCTATGTTTTGTTGTAAATATGTCAAGTTTGTTGCATATTTTGTAAGCCTAAGCCTAGTTTATTAGCTGACATAGCCTTTTTTTTTTTTCAAGGTCTGGCATAGTCTTTTTAGATTTTTCCAAAGCCTAAGCTTGGCCTACAAAAGCCTATTTTTGTTAAGATTTTTATTAGTTTTAAATTTTATATAAATTTAGGCTTTTAATAGGCTAAGGCCTTAATAGACCTAAAAATTCTATAATTTATAATAAGTAAAAAATTGGGGATTGTAATATATTTATCCTAACAAATTAAGAGAAAAGCTTAACTAGACATTATTAATTATAAGTTAAACAAAAAATTTGAAATAAAATGGTTATGTATTAATGAAGAACACAATATATAATTATATAAAATTAATTAATATAAATATAAAAGTAAACATATAAGTATTATAAATAATTAAATATATATACTATAATATAATTAAATTATATAGGCTGGCATGATAGGCTTTTTTAAAAGCCTGTACCTAGCCTTTTTAACTAAATAGACTTTTTTAAAAGTCTAAATCTAATCTATTTATTAAATAGGCTAGACCGGGCTAGGCTTTAAATAAAAAAAAATTGGAATAGCAATAGCAATAGTTGAACATTTTTCATTAATAAAATTAATAATATTAAAATTAATAGTGAAATAAATATTTTTCATAAAAACTATTAACAAAATTAATTTTCCTAATGAATAAATTTTGTTAATAAATTTTTTATTAATGAATGAAAAATTGAAAATAAAGATTAACTAATTTAAATTTAATAATTAAATTAAATAAAATATAGATAATGTTTTTTTTTTTTTTTGGTTATCGTATGCCAAATAATATTTTTAGTATATATTGAGAAAATTATTATATATATTAAAAACAACTTTACATTATTCTAATTTGTCATAAACAGGATGATGAGTTTACATTTATCACTTTAATTTGAAATTTATTTTAACTCAACAAGTCTTTATTATTTTTAATTTGTAATTTGTGTATTAAATTAATATTTTTTTTGTATCATCCCAAGTTTAAAGTCAGTTGATATATATTTCTATTATTTGGTTAGTGCAACTTGTAATTTCTATTGTACTAAAAGCTTAAATGAAAGTTTGGGCTAACATTAAATCTAAGATAAATAAATGGAGAAAAAGTCACATTAATCGTTATTGTGAGTGTAAAGAAGAAATTTACGGATGCAAAGTTCAAAATGGCATCAAAATAGATGAATTTAAATTGTACTATAGAGCACTCTAAAACTTATTTTATTAAAAACTTCAATAGAAAACCAAATTCAAAATTTAAAATTCAACTGAAAAACAAAAGCCTAAAGCAACAAAACAGAATTAACACCACCTAAGAATAATCACTAAAGCTACCTACACTATTACTAATTAACGTTGAAAATTGATTCCAACTGGAACTGTGAGCAAACCATCTCCAATAACTAGCTTGCTTGCACCAGAAGGCAACAATTTGTAACCCTTGTAATCAACCATGGCCAGACTTTTGCAAGCATTCAACTCAAAATTAACCGTTTCGTTTTGATTTGCCGACACAAAAACTCTCTTAAAAGCAATCAATTGCTTAATAGGAGACTCAACAATTCCACTTGGGGCTGACCAGTATACCGTCACAACTTCATTCCCATCTATTTGACCAATATTCTTTACCTCAATCTCTAAATCGATATTTTGATCATCACATGACTCCAAGTCATCTATCAGGATTGCTGGGCATTCGGGCTTGTACGAATCTTCTTCATAGTTCACATCTCGACAATGTTGGAACTTGTTCAATTCTACATTCAATGATTTTGGGGAAGAAACGAGATTGTAGGTAAAGTTGGTGTAACTAAGACCATACCCAAATGGGTAGACTGTGGAGCCATTAAAGAACTTGTATGTTCGTCCGGGGTACCCCAAACTATCAATTGGCCTCAATGGCATAGATGTCATAGGTAGCATATCAGTGTAGCTATTCTCATGCCACGTCAAAGGCAACCTTCCACCTATGTAAAACAGAAGCCATTTCACCTATGTCAAATACACAACCTCAAATTTCCAATAAAATATAAGAAAGCAATGCAAGAGTATAGGGTACCGGGATTGTATAGCCCAAAGACAACTTCCGCAATAGCACGGCCGCCTTCCTCTCCAGGATATCCAGCCCAGAGGATTGCCTTGATATTGGGATGATCCCTGGCAAAAGAAATGTCGACGCCTCCAGCGGACATGACTACAAGAATAACAGGACCTTTGGACACTGCTGCAACTTGATTGATCAGTTGAGTTTGGTAACCTGGAAGTAGCAAATCTGTCCTGTCCAAGCTTTCAGCCTCCACGCCTAAATCCAAGCCGACGACCAAAACAGTGGCATCTGCGTTCTTTGCAGCTTGTACCGCTGGATATATTAAGCTCTCATTTTTGCACTTTACAGTTTGACAGCCCATCTCATATGTCACTTGTCCGAATTTTGAGAAGCCATCAACCGGAGATGTGAACTGGCACGGAACACCTGAAACAGAATTTTGATCAAAACGATGTTTTTGCAGCAAGCCAATGAACTATATATCAAGATTCTAAATTCTGTTTGTTAATTTTGTACAATTTATTCTGCCAACCTGCATAATTCCCTATCATGACATCGGTGGCATTAGCATGTGGCCCAACAACTGCTATGGTCTTGATGTTGTCTGAACTCAAAGGCAACGTTTGATCGGTATTCTTCAAAAGAACAATTCCTTGTCGTGCTGCTTCGGCCGCTAATTCTATGTGCTCATCAGAACATATATCAGATTTGCCAAGGTTTTCAAATTGAGGGCTGCCATCAAAAAATCCAAGCCTCATGAGCACAGTGTATAGGTTTTTCAGGGCCCTGTCCATTTCTGCCTCTTTCACTTTGCCCATGCTAACTGAGCTTTCACCAAACCTTGTATAATAATCTCCACAATCCAAGTCCAGCCCTGCATTATAAACATATATAGGGAGAAAAAAGAAATCACACGTTGCACTTCACCAATATATATAGGGAGAAACATAATATAATTGATGTAAAACTAGCCTGCTTTTAGAGCTTGAGCAACAGCATCTTCGGGCGCATCTTTCAGCCATTTGTGACCGTGCAGCATCACTTCAATCGAATCACAATCCGAAACAATATATCTGAAATCCACAATGAATTTGAACATGAATAAGTTCAACTAGCCTTAAAGGTTCTATCATATTACAACATTAGAGCTTTATAATATTAACAAATTTAGTACCCGTGAAGATCCCATTCCCCTCTAACTGTATCTTTCAAGAGCTTCGGATCAGCACAAGTGGGAATGCCATTAACTTTGTTGTAAGAGCACATAACACTGGTCACATCGCCCTCTTTCACGCACATTTCAAATGGCTTAAGGAACGTCTCTTGCATGTCTTGCTCGGTTACCTTAAATGAAAACAAAGCAAGAAACATTAAAAAGGATGCAACTTAATATTTGAAATTCATCAAAAACTTTTAAATTCTTACTTGGGCATCAAAACTGTAGCGCTCGACTCCAAGCCAGTTATCGACGTCATAAGCTGCGTAGTGCTTGCAACATGAAGCAACCTTGAGAGGCCTTGAGTTGAGATCAGTGGTATTCTCAGTCCCCTCAACATCTTGCAACCCTCTAACATAGTTCACTGCATATTCTCCAACAACTAGAGGGTCCTCCCCTGGTGTCTCAAGAGCTCTTCCCCACCTAGGATCCCTTACTACATTGATGTTTGGGCTCCAATATGACAGTCCAGCATGACCCAAATTGTACATAGCTCTAGCTTCCGTGGAGACAGCCTGAAAAAAGATCAAGAAAAATAAAGTATTGATCAACTGGCCTAACCATTCTATCTTAAAAATCCCAATTATAGATACTAAGTTTACCTGGCCAATTGTTTTCCATAATGTCTGGTTGAAGCTGGCACTTGTAAGAATAACAGTTGGAAAGCTAGTTGCACCAGGCACATCAGCATCAAAAAAGGTGGCACCTCGACCGACATTGGAGACGCCATGCAAGGCCTCAGACCACCAATTATACTTGGGGAGCCCAATTCTTGGCACCCCGTATGCATTATCTCCAATTTGCCCTGCTTTTTCAGTGATTGTCATTCTATCTATCAAATCTTTGACCCTCGCCTCATACGAGAGGGAGCGATCGCAGTATGAAAATTGTTTCATATCCAGTCCAAGGTCTGAAAACCTTGCCGGATCGCAAACGTAAGTATAGTTCCGAGTAGTAGTGAATGCTGAATCGTTGATTACCCAAGTTGCGGGTGAGATTCTTGCAGTAGTGAAATGCAACAAGAAAATTATTGCAGTTAAACACACAAGAAAACAACTTTTAGAAGCCATTTTGTGATGTTTGGAGAAGAAAGTGCTTATGAAGACTGATATTTTGTGCTGAATTTATAGGGAAAAAAATGTATGGATAATGTTTATCTTGATGATTTTGAAATTTTGATTCTTATATTTGATGTTGAGATATCTATCTCTATAAATGAGACTCTTGATAAAATGATGTATCCCGAACAAATTTCAAAATTTAATTTACCCAGGATCTTATTGGAAAGATTTTTACTTATCTAAAGAATATCTAGATTTAGATGATAAGTGCAAACTATTAACCATTTCTGCATTAGTTAATTTTGTTTAAGTGATCTAGAATTACAATATTTAGGAATACACTCGTTTATACTATTATAAAAGTGTAAATAGTTGGGAGTATATCTTAATTCTTTTATGGAATCAATATTCACCCTATGTACGATATTTCTAAAGCAACAAGTTAGTGTGTTATTCAAGAATTTAATAGGTATGTAATTATTTTTAAAACAAAATTTAGAACTTGAGAGTAAAATACGTGAATAGAGTCCAAAGTTATAATAATTCTAGCTATAATGCGTGCAGATAACCTTTAAAGATATTATAAAATCCAATATTTGTTTTGAATATATATCTTGTTAGCTGGAACTTGATTCATAAAAATAGATATATCAGCTATTAAAATTCGAAATCGTTAAGATATCTTGTTAGTTGGAACCTGATCTACAAAGATAGATATATTAGCTATTAGAATTTCAATACCATTAAGTTAACTAACAATTAGATATATTCAAAATAAATATAAAAAAATCAATTGATCCAGGATCTTGCAAAGAGATTTCAGTTATTTAAGTAATATAATTAAATTTTTTACTTTTTTACTTATTTATATATGCGCACGTTAGAAATCTACGGGATTCGAAATCCTGACCTCACACTTCATTGATGAAATTTATACCGTAATTGGGCCAAAGTATATAAATTAGTGTATTATTCAATAATTTGATAGATATATAATTATTTTAAAATACAATTTGGAACTTGAGAGTAAAATTTGAGTAATTTCGTTATATGAATAACCTTTATCCTAATGGTCTTGAAATTCTAATTGTTGATATATATATATATATATATATTAGATAAATCAAATTCAACTAACAAGATATATATATATATATACTCAAAACAAATATCAAATATCAATTTATCCATGATCTTAAGAAGAGATTTTCAGTTACTTAAGTAATATCTAGTTAAGATAATATATACACTTATTATGAATAATTTCTACATTAGTTAATTTCAATTAAGTATAGGATTACAAAATTTAGGAATATACTAATTTATACTATAGTATGAATTAGTTTGGAATATTTCATGTTTCTTAATTTTTTTCAGAACACGTTTTATGACTTTTGAAAGAAAATATATCAATATAGTCAAAGTGCTTTGATTTTGTAATGTGAAGAATTAAATTTCTAATTGGACAACGCAATCGATAAAATATAATTAACAACAATGTTGTCAAGAATGATAAAGAACAAAAATAATAATAATAATAATAAAAAAAAAGAACGATAAAGAAAAAAAACAATAGACATTATTGAAAACAATCAAAAAATAATTTTAAATTTATTTAAATTTTATAAACGAGCTTGAGTTTGAGTTCGAACTCAGTATTTTTGGTTAGAGCTAGACCTCGAGCTTATTTTACAAATTGGTTGAGCTTGAGCTCATTGGACAGTTTCAAACTCTAGCTTAAGTTTAAAAAATTTTCAAAATTAAACTCGAGTTTGATTCATCTATATTCCTAAGTTGTACTAAAAATGTAAATGAAATAATTAATTATATAGTAAAAGTAAAACCACAACATTAATTGTTGATATATTCAAGGGTCAAAAGTTGTTAGGGTATGTTAATGGTTCAAGTTTCATACGAATGCTATCTCAAGGAATTTTAGGATATCATATGTTGCATTTTTTGTGGCATAGATGTTATTTTAAAGAAATTTTTTGTGGCATTTTAACATATGACTACATTATTTTTTGGTGTATATTAACATGTTAAAAATATTTTTGCAGCATTTAACATGTCATTTAATGTATTTTTAATAACATATTCGCATGTCATTTAAAAATGTCTGAAATGTCGTTTAATGTATTATTGTAATATTTAATATGAGCTTTATGATGATTCAACCGACTCGTATCCATCATAAAACTCATGTTTAATTTGAAGGAAGTTGTTGCTTATTTTTTGAAAGCTTTTTTGATCTTTTCTTTTTTCAAGTTCAAGGGTTTTTTTTCCCCCCATTTTCATGTTTATGGAAAGACAAATTGTGATTTAATTTACCTTAATAATTGGTTCTACAATTTCAGTAATCACAAAAATTATGTATATATTGTCAATAATTAGTGATATGATAATAAAAATTATTACAAGGGCTCTTTGATAATATTTCTTATATTGCTATGCATTTATTTAATTATAATAACAAAAAATAAGATACTTCTTATTACGATTATGCTATGTACGTATATCAAGTTGTCAATTGATTCAATAGCATTAGCGGCCCTCATAATAAAATGTATGAAGTTTAGGGTTTTTTGCGTGTGTGTTTACTATGGATTTGAATTTTGCTAGGATGGAAAGGAAAGCGAAAAATATAGAAAAAAAATAGAACATATCATTTGAAGAGAAATGAAATCTAAGAACAAAAAATATGTGCTGCGAAAATCAATTATTGTAGCATGATAAAAATAAAAATAAAAATTGCTATCACTTTTTTAATCTAAAGTCACCACACTTAATTAACAGTGGACTCTCAGCAATTTTTTTGCTACTTCCATTGCATGCTTTGTTATTATCTCTATCGAAAATAATCCTTTTTTTTCTTTTTAAATATCTCAAAATAAGATTTGATTTTTTAAAATTGATTTTTTTTTTTAACCAAAAAGCACCTTATGTATTGATTGCCTTACTAATATTTAACTACTATTTTTTGAAATAATAATATAAAACTATAAAATTCCACCTTTTCAACTTTAATATGAAAATTTCTAATTAAATGTGATTTCTAATTTTAAGATGGAGGAATTTTTTCTAATTTATATATGTATGCATATTAAGAACACCATAAGAAAAAGATAAATTAGTCACAAAATAGAAACTGGCAATGCAAAAGTTGTCACTAATAATATATATTAGGTGAGAAAATATTTTGCTGGATCAAAAAAAAAAAAAAGGTGAGAAAATATTTTGTTTTGTCACCTTAATGGTTTTGTAAATTAAATAGTGACAAGAATATATAATGTTTAAGTTGTCACCATCGACAATTAATGATTCACTTATGGTGGCAATAAAAATATTATCATAAATTATAGTGCCAATTTTTATTTTCACTTTATTGTCACCATAGGGATGCCACTAATTATTAATGTTAACAACTTAAAATATTAGGTTTTGTTACTATTTAGCCATATGGCAAAATTACAATTTTAGTTATGTAACTTTACTCATTTTGAATTTTGGTCCTATAAATTGCATAATTGCAATTTTAGTTCTATAAGTATAAAAAAATTATCACTTTCAGTTTTCTTTTCAACGAAAAAGTTTATGTGGCTCGCCGAGCGTGTGACAGCTTGGAATTTTTGCCTTGTTGGCAGCTGATGTGGCTTGATTAATTAGAAAAAATAAAATAAAAAATGTGGCTGCCAGGAGGAGCGGCAGGGTGGGGGGAGGGGAGGGGGTGTTGGGGTGGATGAACCATTTTTTTTCCTTTCTTCTTCTTCTTTTTTTTAATTTCATTTTTAATTTAAATTTAAGTTAAATTATTTTAACCATGTGATTTTGTTTTTTAATTAGTAAATAATTATAAATTATACATAAATATATATATAAATATATGTGTATATTTTTAAATTTAAAGTTGTGCCAACTAAGCGAGTTAAAAGAATATTGTTAATATGGTAGATTAAATTTTTTTATTTTTTAATTAGTAAATAATTATAAATTATATATAAATATATATTTATATAAACATATGTGTATATATATTTTTTTAAATTCAAAGCTTGCCAACTAAGCGAGTTAAAAGAATATTGTTAATATGGTAGATTAAATTTTTTTATTTTTTAATTAGTAAATAATTATAAATTATATATAAATATATGTATATACATGTGTATGTTTATTTATATTTTGGAAGAGACTTTTTTATTGTAGAAGTCAAATTAGTGTTTTTTTGTTAAATTTTTGGGGTGAAAATGGAATTGAGTAATTATAATAAAATATATATGATATATATATAATATGTATGTATATATTGAAAAATGAGGAAGTTTTGGGGATAATGAAGAATAGTAGAGGGTATTTTGGAAAAAAAAATTGTGTTTTGGAGGAAAAATGGCGATATGTAATATATAAATATATATATATATAAATAGATGTGTATATACATATGTGTATATATAAATTATATAATATATTTGAAATTACAAAAAGAAAAGAAAAGACATGTATGTTGCCAACTAAGTAAGAAAAAAAACAAAAAATGCCTACTAAGCAATCCAACATGGCAAAAACTCCAAACTGCCACACGCCCAACAAGCCACGTCAGCTTTTCCGGCGACTTTCGCCGGTTCCGGCCAAAAAAGGACTAAAAGTGACAATTTTTTTATACTTATAGACTAATATTGTAATTATGCAATTTATCGGACCAAAATCCAAAAGTGAGTAAAGTTACAGAACTAAAAGTTGTAATTTTGCCTTAGCCATATTGTGATAAATTAAGAATTATTGTCAATTAAAAAATATCATTACTAACATGATAAAAGTTATTGTCACTAATACATATCATTAGTAATAATTTTTATATTGTCACTTATTATTTTATCACTAATATTATATTTTTTTATAATAAAATTTAATAGATTTAAACTTCAAACGTTATACATAAAATATGAGACCGATGTCATTATCGATCGATTAATTCAAAAACTTACATCATATGTATTTAATACGCCTCGTTACAAACAGCTTAAACGTGGGCACTTATAATTCAACCGCGTGAGTTCCCCCTCTCTTAAAGTTTGCCATTTTTCTAAGCAAGGAATTAAAGGGTTCTTTGACATATTTGCAGGCTTCTAGAAATCATAGCAAATGTCCCTATCACATTATAAATCAATTATGGTTGCAACAATGGTTAGAACATCTGTTTATTGTCATTTACGTATTCTTAGTGGTGTAATAAATATTATAGTTAATTTTATTTTATATTTTAAATAAATTCATAAAAACCTTTTCTTAAAGAAAAAGAAATTGAAAACTGTGTTAGCATAAAAGATTATGTATATATTGCTATCTGCCTGGCAAAGAATGGCCGGCAAATATGCCAGTGAGAAATTAGAAGATATCAAAGTGAGTCAACTATAAGAATATTTTATTATTTTAGCTGTAGATTTTTTCTATTTTCTATTTTCACTAGATATACCTAGTCTCATTCATTTATGTTTTTTAACCCTTTGTCTCATTCTTCTTGAGGTGGGAGCTAAGAAAGATTCGACCTTATAAATTAAGGTGATAATTAATGTTAATCATTTTTGTTAATAATTTTTAAAATGTTAGAATTAATCAATTAATCAGTGTTTTCTTGACCATAGTATTAAATAATTATTTAGTTCTTAAGACACTTTTAGTTCTCCTACTTTCTACCTCATTTTGTAACAATGTCCATCATACTTAAAATTAAAATAAAATAAAATAAGTGGTTCAGTGTTTTTTCTCTTTATTATATGTACAATCATTCTATTGCAGTTAATCTATTTTGCACCAATCTATCGGTTTTAATCTACTTTGAGTAGATTAATATTTCACACAATTCATTTAAATTACATTAAAATTTTACTTTTTACTTTATGTGATAAATATATATCAAGTATATGTAATATGCACTGAAATATTTACTTTTAAAAAATTTATATATTTGATGTTAGTTATAAGATGATGGAAAATTAATTGGAATAATTTAAACCAAGAATTATCTTGTAACATGGCACATTCTATGACAGCCAAATGATCAAGTTGTTGGTTGGAACTTGGAAGAATTAATGATGTGATCTTTATAGTACTGAAATTTGCAAATGTGAATCCAACTTTCAGCATTTTCCAATTCCAATTCTGTACTTCCAATGTCCAGTGGGTACATACAGACACAGTTCTTGTCGTCACTTAAATCATTTGACATGGTAAAGAAAATGACATGTTACTCATTCATCTTCAACCAAAATACTTCCTTTCAGATAAACCAGAGTCTTCTTGTCTTAATTGCCTGGCTCTCTCTTCCACAAAACCAAAGAAAAAGAAAGAAAAATCTTTTTTTTTTTTTTTTTTCCCAATAATGTTTATTTGTTTTATTTATTAGTTTTTCTCCTCCATGATTCACCATCCTTTTATGTAATGTTGTTTTCAATTGGGGTGAAGAGTTGGTGAGCAGAACTCCAGCTGCCAACCATTGACTTTTCATAGATCATGGGATCCTCGTTGCCACACATGCGTTTCTTGGAACCCTTTTAAGGATTTTCTTGGTTTCTTTTAAGACAAGCCCAGAATTTTTTTTTGATTTTGAAGGTTAGAACACAACAATATTGCTCCTATACATGTAATTCTGAAAGGTTTGTCTCGGGACTTACTCCTTTTTCTTGCCTGCACACTTTCTGTTTGTTGATATGCTTTTTGTCCTACTGGAAATGTGGAAAGAAAGGGACATTGATTCTATGTTTACAAGTATGAACTTTGATATGTTGAGTAATCAGTAAGTTGCGTGAAAAGACTTTTGTTAGAAAGTTGAGGCAAATTGCGTGGAACAAAAAGGTTGTGTGTAGATATAATTTAGTACCTAGATTTGAAAAAGCATCCTGCGGACAATATAATCCTCACAAAAAGGTAAAAGTTTGCAAAAGAAATATGATTGTGATTATTAAGTTTGAATTCTTTTTTCATGATTATGAATGATATTGCTCCCCATGCCTAAGTATGACTAAGATGAGCATTGTTGTGGAATTACGCATGTTCTTGTAGCATTGCATAGATTTTCTTTCTTGTGCGTAGGCAACAAACAGTACTGTACAATACCTGAGCTGATTTGTTTTCCCACTCGGCCGTTTTTCTGGTTGAATCTGCAGTAAGTGGCTTGCTTTTGGTGGGGGCTATGAGGTGCTTTTCGTTCTCCAATGCTAGTAAAACTGATGAGCCAAAGGCCACAAAATCTACATCAGGTCGCTCTTCTACTTCCACGTCAACCGACCAAGATGTGAGGAAATCAGGATCGGAATGTAATTCTCAGAATATATCAGATATAAGCAGTGCATCGTCGGCTAAGATATCATTTGGAAGCTTGTCTCAAAGGCCTAGCAACCTTAGGGCCTTCACATTCGTGGAGCTGAAAACAGCGACAAGGAATTTTAGCCGCTCCCTTATGCTTGGAGAAGGTGGATTTGGGCCAGTGTATAGGGGAGTTCTAACAGAGACGGAAGATTCAAGTAAAAGGATTGATATTGCTGTTAAACAACTCAGCACCAGAGGATTACAGGCAAGCCATCTTATTCCTAACATTTTCTGGGTACCTAAAAGTTTATAAGTGAAACTGCAAATGATAGGAAATCTTTCCGCAAAGAACTTTCAGTCGATAAATCCTTTTCTTACCATTAATGTTGTCCTAATTTGATTTCTTAGTATGTCATCTTTCTTACAGGGGCACAAAGAATGGGTGACAGAAGTTAACGTCCTTGGTATAGTTGAACATTCAAACCTTGTCAAACTTATAGGCTACTGTGCTGAAGACGATGAGAGAGGAATCCAACGCCTTCTAGTCTATGAATATATGCCTAACAGGAGCGTACAGGACCATATATCAAGCCGATTTCAGGCTCCTCTGCCATGGGCTACTAGATTGAAAGTAGCCCAACATGCTGCACGAGGATTAGCATACCTTCACGAAGGCATGGAGATTCAGGTACAGTATGGCTTTTTCTTTCTGTCAATATTCTTCTTAATTTGGTGATATCTGACAATCCATTATCTGGCATAAGGGAGATCAATAATCTTTTAATAGTCTTCTTCATGACATATCATACTTGTTTTCCTGATTGTTTTGGTGCAGATTATCTTTAGAGATTTCAAGTCATCTAACATTCTCTTGGATGAACAATGGAATGCAAAGCTTTCGGATTTTGGACTGGCGAGATTGGGTCCTGCAGATGGATTAAGCCATGTCTCGACAGCGGTATGCTTACAATACTAAGTTTTTTGGCCGTATAATCATTGAACATGATAACATGCTGAGGAAAAGCTCCGATGTTGTCCATTTAAAACATTATAACAGGTTGTAGGAACAGTTGGATATGCTGCTCCAGAGTACATTCAGACAGGGCGCCTCACATCCAAAAGTGACGTGTGGAGTTATGGGATCTTTCTCTATGAACTCATTACAGGCAGACGCCCTTTGGACAGAAATCGACCGAAAAACGAAGAGAAGCTTTTGGATTGGGTTAGACCACACCTTGCAGACATGAAGAAATTTGAAGAGGTTTTGGACCCTCGACTCGATGGGAAGTACGAGATCAAGTCTGCTCAAAAGCTAGCAGCCATTGCCAATAGGTGTTTAGTTAGGCACCCCAAAAACCGGCCCAGAATGAGTGAAGTTCTGGAGATGATTAACCAGGTTGTTGAGGCAACGTACGTTCAAACTCCTGATTCTGCCACAGAACGCTCCCCTCTCACGGACGACGATGGGAAGTCTATCAATGAAAGTTTGAAGAGAAGATTTCTTGACCACATAATAGGAGATAACAAGTGCTTAAGCTGGAGATCATGGATAGCAGAAGTAGTGAAGACTAAATGAGTTGAAATATTATGTATGTTGAGGAGATGCTTAGTTTGAAATGTCTCAACTAAGTTTTGGTTGTGCTGTCTGGTTTGGAAACTGTATATAAACATGCTTGTAAAACTCTGCCAATCCTAATGAACGAAAATTGGTCGATGTCAATGGCATTTACACTATGTTTGGTTCAAGGATTTTGGTGAGGAAAAGAAAAGAAAATGCTATGGAAAACATTTTGAATTGTTTGGTTAAAAAGGAAAATATTTAAAAAAAAAAAAGGGGAAAATGAGTGCAAATTATATTTATTCTGTCTTTCTTCGTCGCATTCATCACTCCTCTTTTTATCATTCTTTTCTTGCTTCCAGCTCTCTTAGTCTGTTGCAACAAGAGGCTATTTTCAGACTCAAGGCTGAGGACTTGGCTTTCTTCTAAACTGATTTCATGATTAGTCCTGAATACTGCATCAACCACAACATTTTCTCTTCCATTTCCCCAAACAATTGAGCTAAGCATTGAAGGAATTAATTTGTGAGGCTGCAATTTGAGTCAGGTACTTGGGGCAGAGGTTGGCTTAACCTGTGAGTGGCAGTTA
The DNA here is from genome assembly GCA_018894105.1 of Jacaranda mimosifolia. Taxonomy (NCBI): domain Eukaryota; kingdom Viridiplantae; phylum Streptophyta; class Magnoliopsida; order Lamiales; family Bignoniaceae; genus Jacaranda; species Jacaranda mimosifolia. The sequence continues at coordinate 6,846,850 of CM032125.1, forward strand.
ATGAGAACCTTTTTGAGTTCAAAGAAATGGATTGTTTTTGTAATTACTTGACTAATCTGTTAGCTTCTTGCAAGAACTTTTGTTTCAATATTCTAATGGAAACAAAAATTTCATATTTCAATTCTCCTGATCTGGAATGATCCAAGATGTCAATCTTGGACATTCTATTTGTGTACCGTAATTCAAGAACATGTCAAATTACTGCTGAGTTCTAGGGTTGAAAACATAATATGATCTCTGGACTTACTTATAGTATTGGGTTTGTACAGACATGTCATATTAGACCTTTGAGATGGATAGGATGGCGATTCATGTACTAAATCAATGGTTGAGAGCTGGGGTTGTGAGAGAGGCCAGACATCAGGTTTGGGTTGACCTGGTTAAAAAAAAAAAAGTGTTGATTTTAAGATTGTTTGGTTATTATCTATACTATTATAAAAAGAAAGGTTGATTTGTGTCTAAAGTGGAAGTTATTTGTAGTTTTTTTTTTGATATAATTTACTCTTCAATTATTCCAACAACTAAAATCGATAATACAGTTTAAAGGATAAAATGGAGAATTAAGTAGAAAAATGTGGTTTGGATACCAAATTTACTAATATTCCAAATTTCTCCTTTAAGTTGCCCTTTAGAAAGTAATGGTTCAATAAGGTTACAATTGTACTTTTCACAAAATCTACAAACTCACAAATTTGTATTATTAAAATTTCATCTTCCATTATTTTCTTTATCATATAAAAATATTTAACATAATTTTAACTTTACTCATAATTTAAATTATTTCATGTATTAATTTTAAATTATTCAATAAGTAGTTTTATGCGGACAAAAATTATGTACAACAACTGCTAGTATGATAGTAAACAGATAAAATGATCATTTATGATACAGACTGATATCATCCCAAGAAAAAACTAATAGCATAAGTTTCGAATACTTCTACACAATTCATAAGCTCATCACGTTTATCCAAATAATTTTGAATATTATCCGGCTGCTATAGGTTCGTTAATTCAAACATGGGTTCTTCAAAAGGCAAGCTTCCAAACCTATCGTTAAGAACATGGACATACTCTTTTTTTTTCTTTTTTCTTCTCTTTATTTGGGGAGGGGAATCGTCCCCAATCTCATTTGAGTACTCCCGAGGCCTCGAACCTACTCCAGATTTAGGCCTAGAACTGGTACAGCCGAGGTTGCTTTGGTCCCAAGTTGCCCTACTAGGATCACTGTCTAGTGCAACTGGCCTAGGCAAAAGAACATGTACATACTTCTCCCATGAAGGTTTCTTGTATGACAACTTGTGCTGATAGAAACAATTGTTATTAGGATGCATCAATTCAAGAGCATGGCGTGGAGTTTATTGCACAAGTTTGTTGGGCTTTATGAAAAAGAAACTTGGGCTTTATGAAAAAGAAGAAATAATTATGTTTATAAACTACAACTTTTTAATGAAGTGCTAAATTTAAATTATTTTATGATAGATGTCTTATCTAATTTGTAAAATTTTGAAAAATGTAAAATGTTATCAATGTCATTTCTTGACAAAAAACTTTTGGTGAATAAAGGGCAATTCAGCTATTTAAATCATATTACTGAAAAAATTCAAAAAAGTCATCTCTTCATCTTGATCTTAAAATGGTCGTGATGTTTAATTTGGTCAATGTTATTCCTCCGATCAAATTTTGCAATGAATTCAATGAGTAGATTATAATGAATCATTAACTTGTCATAATGGGGTTGGCATGCTTAACATATAATTAATTGATCATTTAAAATAATTATAAATAAGAACACATAATTAATTAGTTATTCAACAATATTAAGTTTTATGTATACGTTATATGCTTTCTATTTCTTAGCATTACTAGATGTAGTAGCATGCAGTTCCTGCGCGCATAAAATAGGGGCATAAGATGAGTGCCGACTCATGAGTTTCATGAGCATGCTCAATTATTGCTCGACTCGAGTTCAAATACAAGTTTTATAATGAGCCGAGCTCGAGCCTTGATTTAGTTGTTCAAGCTCGTGAGCCTTTTTATTTTTAAATATTTTTAGATATTAATTAAATAATTATTATATATTAATATTTTATTTTTTATTTTTAAATAATATTAAATAATTATTTTATATTAATAATTAAATTTTATTGAGCTGACTGAACTGAGCTCGAGCTGGAGCTCAATTGATATTGAGTTCATGAGCTCGAGCTCAAGCTCATAATACTAGACTCGAGCTGAACTTGAGCCTTTAACAAAAGGCTCGTCGAGCTAGAGCTCAGTATTATGTGCTCAAACTCAATTTTTTTTTTCAAGCTCGACTCATTTACACCTCTAGCATAAAATAATTTTTTTAGTAATAAATATCTATTTTTGTGTGTATCTATGTAAGTTATAAACTTATTGGGTTAATAATTAAATTGCTTTTAAATAAATTGTATCTTTTCATGCAATCGCAACGAAAAGAATAGTAAAAAGAAGAAAGCAACAATTTTTTCAATGACCGCCCATTTTATTGTTGTTGACACTAATAACCAAAGTCCAAAAAATAATAAAGAAAAGTTTATATTTGAGAATCAAAAGTATATATCTTTAACGCTATAAAACTTGATGTTGATATGAAGAACCCTACTAAGTCACGCAAGGTAAGATCATGACTTGTAAAATAAAATCATGTGTTTTACTTTAATTTGCTACTTATTGCTTAAGTGTGATGAAGAGCTTTCATCAATCAATTTTTATCTTTAATAAAGTCAAAGCTTGAGTAACTTATCCTATCAGTGTCACATTTTTTCTACACCTAACTATATTCCTTCCTTAATCTAAGTGAACTTCGACCATTTTTGAAAATCTTCAAGGTAATGTTTGGTTATGTTTTTTGTTTGATTTTATTATGTGTTTTGGGAGAATGAATTATTGGAGAATGTGAAAGTTATTTTTTGGTACGTTTGTTTATATTTTGAATGAGACATTTTTTACTGTAACAATCAAATCAATACTTTTTTATTGAGTTTTTAGGATGAAAATGGAATTGAATGATTATTTTAATATTAGAATAATATTAAAATATATATGATGTATACAAACAATATATATATATATATATTGAAGAATGTGTAATTAAGAGGAAAAATGAAGATATGTTTAGTTATGTTTCTCCAAAACAATATTGTTATGGGAAACATAACCAAACATTCTCCAAATATTCCATGCTTTCATTGAGTACCACAAGACTTTCACAACTAACATTCTTATTCTTATAAAAGGCACAGCACATTAAAATTTGATGGGTCCTACAATTTTGAAATTTTTAATAATCACAATCAATTGATATAGTGGAATTAACATAAAATTCACCATATTGATAATTCGCGTGTAGAATTATTGAATCCAATACACTTAACCTATTGAAAGAAAAAAGAAAAAAAAATCCCATATCACTCATTGGATAGTGCCCAAGTGAGCCTATGAACAATTGTATGTACATGATAATGTAATTATGTACTACTCAAGTAATTGACATGAAATAATAACAATAATAATTACATAATGTTGATTAAAAAATATGTTCTTAATAATTTAATCTTAGAATAGTGTCGAATAATAGAATTTTGAGAAGAAATATCAATAATATTGTTGTCATTCGATTTATGGTGTGATTGAAAACTTTAAATAATCTTTGAGGATTTTTATCGTTCTTAAGAATTCATTCACACAAAAGGAAAGTTGGTTAGAACTCACAAAACGTATCCATTATAATAAATTTAATAATAAAATACTAAATAATATCAGTATTTGAAAGTATGAAAGCATGTACACATGTGTTGGTTAGGATAATAAAGTTTGAGTAATCTTATTAAAAGAAATTCTAATTAAAAAATTGTGGTGAAAATAGTTATTGCCAAATAAAATATATTTTTTAATTACAATATTCAATAGGTTATCCACAGCATGAGTGATTAATATATATATATATATATGTTTATTTATACTATATAAAAAAAGAAAGGTCCTTTACACACTCAAATTAATGGTTATGTTATGCTATATCAAAATTTATTTTACCAATTATACCCTTAATTTTTAATTTAATTTTAAAAGTGAATATATCACTTAAAAAACACAAATAATATAGTTAAAATATAATAACAAAATATGGAATATATAAGTAGATATATTTAATAATTTTAAACTTTTGATGTGGAAATAATTTGCTAAATATGAATTTATATTAATAAATAATTACTATTATATATTATTGATGTAATTATTATTAAAATTATGTTATTATTAAATATACTGTAAAAAATTAAATATTTTATTTATTAATATAATTAATAATATAATAATTAATATGCATATAAGGACCACGTCCCAAACTATTAGTGAATATATATCTATATGTATCCTCATTCCAAATTGACGTGCAATCCACCAAAGAATAATAAAATATGAATCCAACGAAGAACCACTTCATCGATCGGATAAGTGCCACGATCGATACGAGGGAATGGGGCCCACATTAACGGCTTTTCAGAATACGCCGACGCCATCCACCGGTTTTTCGCGCGGCCTACCGCCTACCAGTTTACTTTTCCATTCAGAACAGCTCCATTTAATCATGAATGCACAGAAACCATAAACATTTGTTCTTCTATTGGTGGAGGATCTGTTTGTTTCTTTCTTCCAAATTCAAAGGTTAGTATTAGTTAACAAAAGAACACGCGTATAAGTATAATTTTTCTAATAGATACTCAAGAATAAGGTATTGATTTTTGTTTTTGCGAGATGTTAAATGGGTATGAAGTTTTCCTGCTGATTTTCTAGTTCTTGATTAGTGAAGATTAAACTTTTTTTTTGTTTTTTCCCTGGGCTGTCTTAGAATCTTGATTATTATTATTATTATTATTATTATTATTATTATTATTATTATGTTTATGTTTAAGTTTAGAGTAAGAATTTAGGTGTTGCAGATTGTTAATTTAGGGTTTGAACGAGCAGTCTTTGGCTCCAAGATTTTTTATTTATTTATTTATTTTTTGGCTTTTTCCCGTATGGTGTTTTTGGGTGCATATATTTCTTCTTACAGTGAACTGAATCTTTGAAAATCTTTTGATTAGCTCTGGAAGGTTAAATTAAAGACCAATTTGGTGTTCGTTATACTATATTAAGACTATTTGAAAAATAGAGACAAATATAATGAAAAGGTCAAAGTTTTTTCTATTTGAAAAATAGAGACAAATATAGTGAAAAGATCAAAGTTTGTTTAGGTCTTAATGCAGTTAGCTTCTTTTTAGTATCTTTAATCATTTTTAGATTGATCAGGAATGGAAATTTATGGTTGGAAATTCTTTGAATGGTAGGTGAGATTTCTGTCGTGAGGGCAGAAATTTAGTCTGAACCTCTGCTTTTTGATGACTGCTAGGTTATGGACTAGTAAGCATTTGGGGACTGTCAGATATTGAGCTTAAGAATGCTTTTAAACTTTTTCCTTTAAAACTTTTTCCTCTTTGTTATACTTCGACTCTTGGATTAAATAGGAGAACTTGTGACCTGCAGAGTTTTATTTGGTATTGTTTACTTATATTTGTTGGTCTTCTAGAGTTGCTCTTTCTTTTTGCTTGTCAAATGGCGAAAAGTTTATCTGTAAATAAAAGTCTTCATTCATGTATAAAGTGGTTTTAGAGGTATATAGGAACATTTTTCCAGATTAGAATATATAAGTGGTTAGTGAATTGTTGAGATTTGAGAAAGTCAAATATTTTCTGTTATGGAATTTATATTAAATATATTACCCTTCTGGAGAACTAAGCTATAGATTGTCTTTCCTCTGTCTGAGCTTTATTTATTTATTTTATTATTTTTTTGGGTGGAGTGGGGGATGGGGAGCAAACGAGGGGGTTTGGGCTCATTAGTAGGGCTTGCACAGAAATGAAGAAACTGCTTCAATTAGTGTTTGTAATTGTAATGCCATGCAATTCTTATTTCTACTGCAATTAAATCCTGGCAGGCAGAAGAATAGAAGTTTCCAGCCATTAATGCGGTGCTCAAACTTTCTTTTCATTATTTCATGGCATTTGATGATGATAGAGATTTCAAATGTCATAATGTCTGCCTTGCATATTATACATGTGGCTGACAGTGTAGGGATTACTTCCAATTATTCTTTTTGAAGAGAAAGTTCAGCATGCATTTTACAACTCTAGTCTCTACCACTTTGAGCATGGATTAAGGAGAAAATTTTCCCTTTGAGGAAGTTACAAATTTCCAATGTGATTTTGAGTAGGATCTGAGCAAATCTATCTGCTCATCGCACTGAATTTTGTAATTTGAGTTTGAAACATATTAACAAGATTACAGACAGTTTCATTGCTCAAGTTCAAAAGATACTGAATGCATATAGAAGGAAGAGCGTGGGGTATGAGGGCAGATTTTAATAGTTCGAATAACATGTAGGTTCATGTAATAATATGGTATTAATTTTTATTTTCTTGTTTTATCATGGTATATTTCGGATCTCTTATATATGCTTTGTGGATTAGATGCAATCTTGAATGCATTTCTTCATAAATTTAAAATAGCATCAAAACTAAAGTTCTTGAAATTTTTATTTTTATATTTTCGCTCTTGCATTTCACTATTTAATATGTGAATATCGAATGAGAATTCCACATTTCTGATTAAAGCTTCATGCTTTTTTCAGCAGGAAGATAGCTTTTCTCACCACCCTACCAGAGATACTTTCTGTTATAAATACAGGTTTTGGGTTAATCTGCAGTGAAGTGCTTCTTTAGATATTATTTGGGAAGATGACTATGCATCAGCTAGATTCTGATGCTGGAAGGTGGGGTCTTCAATTTATAGATGTTTGCTCTCTTTCAAATGACGGTTCTCCAGAGACTGTTACCTTTTATGAGGAGGATTTGTCCCGGACCGAGTGTGTGAGGGAAGGTTTTTGTGATCCAGCACACTCTTTTGTGGATAATGATGAAGTTGTCTCTCATGCTCTTCAGGAAGAGTCTATTCTTGCTCAGGATTGGCTTAGTCCTTCAGGAAGGCACTCAAATTCTGGTACCAGACAGCTTGGTGTCTACTGTGTTTCCTGTATTCATTTGTTTCTCTTTCACTATCTATTATGCCTGCAGGGTTTCAGAGTAATCAAGAAGAGGAGGGCAAGAAGGAACCAGGCTTATCTGACCCTGGAGAATTATCAGTTGAGAGCGATGATCAGCATGTTTTACCTGATATAGAAGACGAATCAGATCTTGATGGTGAATTGGGCAAAATGCTGAATCAGATGGTTCCTGTTCCGGTAAGTTCATGTGATTTGTTCTTAATCAATGAGATCTTTGGTACATATTTGAACTTTGTTATGGTGCTATAGTGGCTGATTATCTTTTCAGAATCATATCACGTGCTGATGATTACCTATAATTATTATTATTAGCCATGAATTTAATAGTAATGTGTTGGTATGCAGCATATTCCTAAAATTAATGGAGAAATACCTTCTGCTGATGAAGCTACGTCAGATCATCAGAGGCTTCTGAACAGGTCTTGCAACACCTATTTCTGTTCTCTTTGTTGTTATGTAGTTTCTTAAATTGCTACTTTTTAATGGCTACGGGCTGCATAGTTATAATTTGGTGGTAAGCAATACTTTTGCGAGCATCAAATTTTAGATTTTGGGACTATCGACCTTTAATGGAAGGCAGTCATGTTTTTGAAACTGATTTCCTTTTTATTCTCTCTTCAAGCATTAAATTACTTTGTTTGAGTTTTGCAGTCAAATGGATAGTATCTTGACATGAAAGTTCTTATTAACTAATTTAATTAACGAGAGACAAAATTTATGAGGTAGAAAGTCATTATTATATTCTATTTTTAAGAATATTAAGCAAAATAAATAAGTAAATAAATGAATTGGTAGATGCAAACTGTGCCTTAAAAGTAGTCCTTTTAATAAACTATTTGCAAAAAACAATCTGTGGGCATGCTGTTGAAGTGGATACTTCGCTAGTACATAATCTTTGGTTAGTTGAACTCATATTTTTCTTGATTATACTGATATTGTTTCATCATTTCCCTTGAATTACATATTAGTATCAATCAGACATCTTAAAGCATTTCCATGAGTGTCTATTTTGCCCCATGGTCCTGTAAAAAGGTGGGAATCTAGATGAGTACAGTTCTTCTTATGCATTAGTTGTCTGCTTTTGTTAATTGTTGTTTTGAGCATCCATTTCTGCTTTGTGTCAATAAAGAAATTAGCCCACTTTCATGATGCTTGACTGTGTTCTATTAGAATGATAAACATGTTGCTTCAACCATAAAGGAAAAAAGCAATGAACATGACTTACAGAAAGTATATCCAATAATTTCCTACTCTGCTCCAGTCTCTTATATGCCTTGTAGTTTGACTATCCATTTTATTATATATTACAGTTTTATTGTGACTCTTGTTTTCATTGTGCTCATCAGATTGCAGTTTTATGACCTAGTTGAACTCAAAATTTCGGGAGATGGCAATTGTCAGGTTGGTTCCACATCATCCCTCTACTATTTACTCATGCACACATTCAATGGTGCATGCGATCAGTACAAATTAATTTGTCATGATACGTCTTTGCCACCAGACAGCTAGGATTATATTGGAAAGTTAAGTTTGTAGTCAGCCATGTTGTTTGAGGACAAAAAGCATAATATCACCATGCCTTCATGCATGCATGTGGATCTCCTTTTCTTCTAATTATCTGATGCAATATCTGGAACCACACCATCCCTTGAAATCATTCAGATTATGTTCATCTGTTTCAAATCAGAAGATGGGCCGTAGTTGCAAAATGCAAAATTGCCTCCATTACATGACCAGAAGAGAAGAGAGGGGGGGGGGGGGGGGGGGGGGGAATTGTGATGCTGGGTTTTGCCCTGTAAAATTTTCCTGTTTTCCTTTGGCATGCCTTTTGCAACTCCAAGATGAGGAACTTAGTTCTTTTGTGGTGCCAAAAATCTTTATATTTTTTGTGTACCATTGCATTGTGTCATGTCCAAGTTATATATTGAACTGGATTTCCTTTCGAGATGGGTAAGTTTCTTGAGCTTTCTACTCTTGATTCATATAGTTTATAGCATACATTTTTGGGGATCAATTGTAGTTGGCATTTTATACATCACAGCTTTAGGAGTTTCTGAGTTCTGGTAATCTTCTGTATGCTTTGTGATACTTGTTCCTTTCCAAGCCTTGGCTTATTAAGCATTCCTGTCCATTCTGCAGTTCCGGTCATTGTCAGATCAAATATACAGGACTCCAGAGCATCACGAATTTGTGAGAGGACAAGTAGTCAACCAGGTTTGCTTCTGATTTTATGTGACATGATATTCTGTCATAATTCAGTGATTTCATTTTTGCCCATGTATTTGCCCATCCAATTGTAATGCCGCCTTTGTTCTTGCTGACCATCAGCTGAAGTCACGACCTGAGTTGTATGACAATTATGTCCCCATGGCTTATGGTGACTACCTGGAGAAAATGAGCAAGTATAACACCATCTAAATCCTTTGTCACTTTTTTAGCTTATATGCTTCCACAGATGTCTATATCTAGTTGTCTAATCAACTTTGCATGATCGCAGAAATGGGGAATGGGGTGATCATGTCACATTGCAGGCTGCTGCAGATTGCGTATGATTTCTTTCCACTCTCATCTGTCTCAAGTTATATATGTGTTTACACTTATTGTATCACAAACACAATATTTAATATTTACTGCGATCTTTGAGACAAAGAAAATGATGCTTCTTGTCAAGTTTAGGGCTGATAGTACTATACCTAATTTACCCTGCAAATGCCATGCACCTGTTTGTCAATATGCATCAGCAGTGTCCATTATTATCTATTTAGCACTCGCCAATAATTACTTAAGTTTCTATGTTTGAAGAACTATTTAGTGAGCTGGCTTTTGTGAGGAGGCATGAGTTACCATATGCATGTTGAACAAAGCAAGACAATGTATTTAATACGGTATCAGACCTCAAGAAAAAAGAAATTGAAATCTGATACTAAGAGGGGAGTTGGGAACAATTCAACTAAACATCATTAGGGGTCAGATAGATAGTCTGATGGAAGGACCACCATGTGGTCTTGGGCTTTTCCATTGCATATCTTCTGTGTCTTTCTTTGTTTGAACTTCATCTTGATGCCTAATCCGAGGGTATCAAACTCGAACCGAGAATCATGCTTTTCATCGAGCAGAGGCAAGAAAACCAATCCATTTGATTTCATGAAGAAGGTCCAACCTGCTTCAAAATGTCCAAGATTTAGTGGCAGCACAGGCAGCTGGAGCTGTTGCCTATCGACTTGTTTCTCAGCCATACCATAGCTGCAAGTGATATTCTGGTTAAGTATTCTATTCATTATCTGAAGGAGCAAGGTGCATTGCTTATTAAAAGCCTGTGATATTGATGTGCTGGCCGCATCTCATTGTATGGAAAGATCCCTGCAGATTGAATTTTTTTCCCCTTAGATGAACTCCAAGACCATGAAGGGTTACTTTTTATTGCACTTGAGTGCTTAGGAAAGAAGAGCCTTTTTGACCCATTACTGGAGTAAGTGGATCCGTAATTGAGCTTGGCTTTTTAATGCACAACCTCTGTAAGAAAAGAGTAGCATGTTTGGGACCTAGTTCCTGCCTTGCCTTCCAGCTTTCCAGTTGGAGTTGTAAATATCAAGGTAGTCATTCATATTTAAAGCAAATCAAAGATCCATATCATCCTTCTCAGAAACTGAAGAGAGGAGTATAACTTGCAAATCTTTCAATAGCATGAAGATGCCATCGGCATCAGTAACAAGCCACCAGACGCCATATCTGGTGTCTCATCTAGAATTTCTTATATTCATCTAGTAATAGTGGAGGCTCCCAAAAAAACAATCTTGATGACATTTTCCAAAGCAGAACAAAGAAAGAAATTGTTACTGGTTTGCATTATAGACACTATAAATGGGACTGTACATGTTCCAAGAAAGGGCTGCTACAATACGAATTTTATAGTGAATTGCTCAAGATGGAGGGAATGGATACTGTATCCCACATTTCCCATGATATACATATGATTTGTAATTGTAAAGTGCCTTGTTACTTGTGTTGTTTAACTAATTGTGGCCACTTTTAATCTTCCTTTATATTACAGCTTCATTCAAGATATTCACTTTGGTAGTACGGATGCTTTATATGCTCAAGTCCGGTCTTATATAATATTCTTTATGATTAGTCTGAAAAACTGACCTTTTGCGTTGACATTACCTATCACGAAAAAAGCAGTATATTTATATTAGATCTTCTCATTCCAATGACTTTTTGTTTGCTAAACAAACAGTTCACACCTTTAAAAGGGATTGTTCATGCTCATGTCTGCATGTTTATTATAATTATTCTTATGATTAGACTGAAAAATCTTAGCATTTGTGTTGGAGTTATTTTTTACGGAAATTAGTGTATTTATCTGATCATTCTTTGTTCGCTAAGATATCAATAGTTCCTACCTAATTTCCATAACAAGGTGCGTTTATTTGACTGGTTCTTTTGTTTCGTGGCATTCTTGCATGTTTATCTTAATGTTAGTTATATTTGTATGAACTAGTGAATATTTTATATTTTTATGGCAGTATGGCATCAAGATTGTTGTCTTTACATCATTCAAGGATACATGCTATATTGAGATTCTTCCACAAATTGGAAAGTCAAACAGAAGTAAGTCTCGTCTCTTTACTTCACGTTGATTGTTCTTTTCATTAGTTTGTCTGAGTTTTTGCAGTTTGGGAGGACAATTAGGCAGATTTGAAATGGAATGTTAAAATGCTAGATTGTTGTCTTAATGTGTTTTCTGGCCAGTTCCTAAGTATAAATTGTTGCCTGTGTTGTAATGCAGTTATATTCTTGAGTTTTTGGGCTGAAGTGCACTACAATTCAATCTATCCATTAGGAGGTAAGGATTTATTTCTCGCTTCTTTAATCAATTCATTTGATGGGCTCAAAATTTTCCAGACGGGATATGCAATTCCATGCTGTCGCTTTCTCTGCTCAAAAAATTTCTCATGAACGTCATTCTTGTGATCTGCCATCTGTTTTTCTGTAGAATTGCCTGTGGTGGAGGACAAGAAAAAGAAACGGTGGTGGCAGACGACCTGAATTTAGTTGCTTATTAAGAAGAACGGTTGCGTCTTGTGGGAAATTTCAAAGGAAGGATGGATCAGCTCCAACTCTGATGTCTGCTTCTGCATCTTAGTTGGTTCTTATGCTAGACAACACCATAGATGGATGACAAGAGTCTATCTCTACTTCAATATACCTATATTTTCTTCCTATGTACATAGCAATTTTGATGGCATGTTGTTTTCTTTTTTTCCCTTCATACCCTTCTTATGTTATGTGTACATGTAAGAAACATAGATTTGTGGATCGTATGCATAAGTTTGAAACTTGGTTACCAACATAAAGGCTACCAACTTAACTTCCTTATATTTTTCACAATTGAATCATATGACCGGCTCTCAACTACTCTATAGAATTCAAATTTGTGGTTATGAGTTCACATTATTCTCTAGAATTCAAACCTGCAGTCAATTTGTTCGTAGGAATAAGAATTTTTCATTAAATTATCTATTTGTCCTTCTTAAGTTATAAATGCAACTTGATTATTCTTTGTTCTTTTTGACGGGTTTCTAGCATAAGCTAACGTAGTGAAGTTCATGAACTCAATTTGATTATTTTTTGTTAAGAATGCATAGGACTTGAATTTTATGATCCACTCAATTTTGACCTAGTGGCCTAATTATCAAGTCATTGTTCTCATTGATTCAGTTTGAAGTTTTAAGGATGTAACAAAAACATGTAATTTCAATAAAACCTGGCTAAAATCTTGAAATTATTAGGGCCATTCGAATAAAGAGTATAGAAGAAAAGAAATTCATAAATAGCTGATGAATATATTTACAAAAGAAGATTGCAGAATGCACAGGTACCTCACAGCAGGTCATCACCAGCCACCGCCCTTTTATGTACAAAAGGACAGCACTAAGGGTATGTCTCTTTCCATTCGATGGTCAAACCATACACAATCTCACAGGTAATTATAGAATTTTATTTTGTCTTTCTCTTTCTAATAATAGACTCTGGTGCAATTCAATTTTTATCATAAACCCATGTTATACAAATAGAGTATTGTAAAAATATTTTTGACATGACATTATCTTTCTTCAATTTTCTTTAAAATTTACTCATGTACATGCACTGGGGTCCAGTCAGGTTTGCAAATCAATTTTTGTCAAATACATGAACATTTTACTTATTTCTTTTAACACCATGTTTTATTAAAATGATAAGCGTCCCATTATTTAACGGCATTAATTCTCTATATATTATTTTTAAATCAAAACCATACACGTCAAAACTTTTACTTTCTCGACCTCATAAAAGAGTCCGTGCCAGCTAATTCAAAATGGGTATAGTTAAATCTAAGCACAAACCACTTCAGCAGTTTTGATTCTTGAAATGGAATGCAAATTCAACTAACTCCAGCAATTTTCGGCAACAGAAAAGCAGCAGAATGTTCTGTGTACTCAGCACACAGTTAAAGAATACTTTTTCCAATCAAAATTTTGATGAACTAACTGGCTTGAAATGAAGAAGATGGTACAAACAGACGGGTCTAAGATCTAACTAAGATGCAGAAGAAACTGCACAAGGACATCCACCGGTTGCATCTATTACCATGCGACATATTGCAAAAATATCAGCTCAATTTATCGACAATTTGAGAGAGTGCTGAATAGGTTCCAAGTCCGGACGATATAATGCCTACTCCAATGACGAATATGCACATTGCCCTCTGTGATATACAAAACAGTAATATGAAGAAACATGTTAAAAACAAACTCAGGATTGATGGACCAGAAGAGCTATCCAGAATGGTATTCAAAGGGGAGAAGGACTTGGAGTTACCTGGAATAAGTTTGTTTTCCCCCTTAGGATGCTCAAGTAGCAAGCGCACGGGAGAATCAAAGCCTGCAGAAAAGAAGTTTAGCCAGAGAGGGCCGGGCTTAGCATGCATAGAAGATGAGCACAATGTCATATGTTAAGAGCGATGTTAGAGGACTTACCACTAGCATTGTGAGTAAAGAACCTATCAGTGCCATCACAAGACCTGCATGACAAATAATGGGTAAAATGATGAGCTAAAAAGGGTACTATTTTAAGGGCACACCACAAAGATGATGGGTTCTTTCTAGAAACCCAACCGTAGGATGGAAGTTTGAAGAGGAAATATGATGAACTTACCAAAGAAAGGGATGCTAAGACCAACTAGCAATGTAGATATCACCAGTGCTGTCCTTATGAGGATTGAATACATGTGGGTTTTGGCATGTTTTGATGGTATTAATTCCTCCAGACTCATTGCTACGGGAGACAACGTTAATGCATATGTATTTTGTAGTTAAGGAAGAAGCAACTTTGTTTCTTTTGTCACATGCATTATGCAACCAATGAGACAGAAAATATGAAACAAAGGGATATGAAACTTTTAACATTAAAGAGGGCATGTTAAGCCTTTTTTAAGGTTTGTCTAGTTCATTTTCCTTTCATCATAGTTAATTCTGAAACAGATATGTTCCACTTATTACCTTTTCTGTTTTCCAGTTCCGTCTTCTCACATTTGTATCTCCCATCTTACTTTGGAAGAGAAAATAACCTTGTCCATAATATGCGAGTTATAGAAGCTTTTGAAAAGACATTGAATCATAAAAAGGATATTTTGTAAATGGATTGACTACCTGCAAAACAACAAGAAAAAGCACAGGTTCACCATGAGGACATCAGCTCAAGGATGCTTAAACCTTTGGTAATTTTCGTTGGAAATTCCCAAATTTCTCAGTACTATGTCTGAATTCATTACACAGTACTCGTCAAAAGAGAAAAGCTGGAAACTCAAAGAAGCTATGCTTGTTGTTCAATGATCAATATTAACACTTAAGTGAACCCTTTTCTAAAACATAACTGCATGGAACTTACTATAGTCCACAGAGCAATTTTGGAAACAACTAAGTCTTGAGGCATGTTGAGGGTGAACTGTGATTTGGTTGATTCTCCAAACATCTTGTATCCCATAATAGCAACTCCGGCATACATTACAGTGCAAATACCAAAGCTGCATTAGCCATTGACTTCATCAGTTCTAAACTACTACATATGGATATTCAATAAAACAAATGCAGAAAAGATTGTGGTCTTCCGGCAGGAATAAAAACTGGGCATAATTTCTTTTCTCATGATTATGGATTTACCTTGTCAGGAGGACCGAGGGGTACTGGCTTGGTTTTTCCATTGATGAATATATATTGGGGAAAACTGCATGCCCTGAGTAGCAGAAACCGTAGAGACCAATAGCAACGGGAAGAGTAGAAAGGTTTATTGTTGTCCCTTTAGTAGGAAGACCAACGTGATCCACCAGGCCAGACCAGAACAAACAGGCAACCACCAAGATTGATGCAATGACTCCTCCAGCTGAAAATGTTGAATAAAGAAAGTGACTACATTCAGTGCTAAGGAATAAATAAAAATACTAATCCAAGCTTACGCCACAGATGAGGGGACTCATAAAACTTTTGGATGATTCAAAGCTGACCTGAAAAGGCACAGTATGTTCAGAAAATTAACAATGCTCACCAGAGATGTAGCTAAGAATACTCAGGTCTCGTAGCCAAACAGTAGGAAGAACAGCCAGAGTGATCACCAATGCAAAAAGATTGTGAGAATTCAACTCAAACAATCCTAAATTTAAATGCGCATTTGGAAATAAAGATGACAAATTGTCACTCTCCAAAATAATATACTCAACGCAGCAAGCCTGCACAAAAACATATGATTTAGCTGAAGGGGAATAATTTCATGCTCATAAAGTTGTTAATTCAGTATGTGGCAAAATGGTGTAAAAGAGCCACCAATTACATTTTTGGAATAAATTTATTTATTTCTGCCTGCAATGCCTTCAGTGGCTGCTTTAACTTAGCATAGAATGAGGTGAAACAATTGTGTAAAGACTTCAAAAAAGCAGCCATTTGCGTTGCTAAGATCGAGCAATATGAGCATCATAACTTTCTTTTATTATTTACTTATTTGTTATGAACAAGAGTCATCTCTTCGTTATTCAGACATTTTTACTATAGATTCAGACAATTCCTAATCTCACATCATGTACTCTTATAACTATTACTGTCTAACAGTTGCTTATGTCTATTTTAACTTTTGTGTGTAGTTTGAGAAATTGGCTAATGAAGAGAGTTGGCAGATGTACTTACATATAACTCCACGTATAAAATAATCTGCATCCACAAGTACAACAGACCAGAAAATAAATGTCAGCAATCGATACACATTGGTCTTTCTTTAAAGGTAATAAAAATGAGTACGCCATGGAATAAAATAGTTTCGTTGAAAGATAATCATGGAAAAATAATTGATTTTTTTCAGTAATTCAAAGTCACATTGGTGAATGAAGAGCACTATATTTTGCACTTTGATGCCTGACTTGATTCAAAGACATTCAAAATCTTGTAACACACACAATAGGACCAAAAACTTACTGAACAACTGTAGCCTCAGTTTCCCAGAAAACCATGGGCAGAAAGTGCATGAATAGGTTCAATTATCTAAAACAGATGTTCACAGGATTTGGCATCATTACTTTCCACACTTTAAAATGTACTTAAACCTATTCGAAAATCGTTAGTAAATTAGGTTATGGATAGAACCAGGGGAGGATTCAGACAGAAATTTGGTTCAAGGATTTGGCATGAACTAACTTCAAAGAACAACAATTCTATTCTAACACATCCCTCCAACCAAAATAAAATAAATAATACATTTCAATTACTCCTTTAAAAAGATGGATATTATCACAGTATAATGCTTGTCTTGTGGGATACCTGGCAACTAAATAAAAAACTTTTGCTATCTCTTGCACTGGTGTAACACAAATCAAGTAAACCAACTGGAAAATTACGACACTTACAGATATACTAACACGTCCTACAGTACCAAAGGCAGCCTGGCCAATATCTGGGTATGTTTCAAGCCCAGGTTGGCTGTCCAAGCAGTATCGTAAGAGAAGCCCCGTATAAAAAGAAAGTACAGCAAAGACAAATAATACAGAAAGCCCAAGCCAGCCTCCTTCTTTGACAGCATATGGTGTAGAAAGGATTCCAACTCCACATAGGACATTCATGCCTGCATAAAATTTTCATAAGTCATTTCTCCTTTATGCCAGAGAACTTATCTTGATTATATTTACTGACATAATTATCAACTTTTGTGTTATATTCTATTCCTATCTTTCTACTGTCCTCTGCCAAGGACATTTTTCTTCAATTTGGTTGTAGCATTTTCTTGTCAAAGCTCAGAATGATAGAAAAATTCTTGAACATTGTCTCAGCTTTTATGCCATCATTGCAGCAGTAATAATATGTAGTTTGAAAAAGATTTTTTTTCTTTCATCTCTTTTTTCTTTCTCCTTCACTGGCACCTTTGCATAAGTATTTGAATTAGATAAAGATAACCGACCATTTAGCACTGCTTGTCCATATGTGCTCTGGCGAGAAACTGGAAGTTCATGTGCAACTGATGCTTTCTTATCATGGAGTGTTCTCCTCAAACTAGATTTCCTTGACAGTGTAGGCGGCAGCAGATGATGGGAACTGCGTCTTTCTTGGGCTTTCTCTTCCTCTACGGCTGGAATAAGAGGCTTACTTAGAGAAGGTAATATCTCAGGAGTTCTCCTTATAAGGGATGACGAAAGGAAAGAACTGCCTAATTGTGATATTGACGGTGTCGCCAGAAAGGCAATACTTGGAGATGGGACACTACCATACAGATCAATGGATTGCCTGTACAAGTGTTGTCGACATATTTAATATTTGAAAGTAAATGCGAAAGCAAAACAACAGAAGAAAGGGTACATAATTCAGCATGAAAGATAATTCATTATATATGCATAGAGATAATGCAGTATCAGAGAATTTATTGCAGTATCCATAAATTAAGCAAAAAGAAGATTTTTTTTGCATAAATCCATTTTGCATTACCACCATGAAGACATAACTTCTATATTAATTTCCCAATGACAATATTCAAACTCATTTTCAGCAAATGTCTGTCTATATCTTCACTTTTTTTCCTGTTTCTTTTAGTTGTTAATGGGATTGCCACAGAAATCGGTCACAGGGCGATAAAAGAATTTCAGATTCCATCTCTGTGCTTTGGATAGAAGGAAACCTTTCTTTAGAGCACAACCTAGGATAAACAGTTTCTTGACAGGAAGTGGTTAAAAGACCTGCATTTCTTTAACCAGAAATAGTTTTCAGAAGAGCAAAATATGCCAATGTAGGCAACTTTCAAGCAGTTGGATTTAGCTTCTTGAATGTGCAAATTCACAGTACTTAGTCTGAGGTTAAGAAAACTACATCATTATTTAACAACCAGTGAATCGGGTATCATTTCAATATGTCAGAAAATGATTTTCAACATGATACAGAATATTATCTCTGACCTACATATCTTTGCCAAGCAGCCAGATATTTCATCATCTGTCATTAAGATTTGCTTTTCTTCAACTTCCTAAAAAGGTTCACCTCATCGATCTACATCTTAGTCACACAAATAGCTTTAACTGGTAAGTTGATCATATTATAGAGAACTTTTTCCCCTAAAAAATTCGAATTTGAAAATCTAAAATTATACTGAGAAGACAATGTAACACAAATTCAATAAATTCTTAAATTCCAGCATCAAGCTGAATACATTAAGTTTCATTTGTACCTGTAACTTTGAGGCCAAGAAGGGTTCAAAGAACCAGTCTTGCTCTGCTGACGATTCTCATCATCATTATCATTGGAGTAACTGGAAGAATCAGAATCATTCCCATCTTCAATATCTTCAACTTTATCATGTTCCTCCTCATCACTTTCTATGTAGAAACTCTGTTCAGATATCGAATTCTTCATTGTTTTACCTCTCCCTCTCTTCCTTCAAATGCTTCAAAATCCAATCCAAATAGCACTTTTATATTGACAGATAAATGGATTTGTATCTCAAGACCAGCACAATTGAACCACTCCACATGGAAATTCAAGAAAGCTAACCAATGAGGTCATAAAAATGAAATCCCACCAAACATATAAATCAGATATATGCATGTGAATCCATGCATGTGTATTTGTTCACAGACCACATGAATAGAATTAGAAAAAGAAAATTATTTGTTGCTAAGTAATCAATAATTTTCCATGTTTCAAAACTAAGTAAAGTGCTCTATATGCACATAAAAATGACATTGATTTCTTTGCAATTGAAATTCAACCTAATAAAGAGGAAAAGAAAAAGGAGTGAAATTGTATCAGAAAATGCGGCTATAATGGTGACTCACTGCATACAAAAATAGCATTGGACAGAGTCAAGCATATATTTACCTCCAAAGAACTCTTTCAACTTTTCAGCAAACTGAATCAATCTTTAGAAAGTCAATTCCATATATAGACTCAATTTTCAGATCACTAATACATTCTTTCCACAAAGTATGTCTTTTGTGTGTGTGTGTGTGTGTGTGTGTGTGAGAGAGAGAGAGAGAGAGATCATTTTTCTAAAGACTTGCCAAACGATGCCAGCTTTTATTGTGGGATTCTGCCCAAAAACGAAAAAACGATCACGAAATTTTCTCTGGCAAAAATGTGTATAACAGCCTCAAGAAAGACTACATTCAGAATATTGAAAGATTCACCATAAACGTTAACCTTCTTAACTCAGCCACCCCCACACACAGAGGACTTAGCTGTAAGTTTCCAATGATTTTGTTTGGGTTGTTTTGTTACTCAGAATGTTTATTGAATGTGTAACTTTTGAGTGTCAATTAAATTTCTTTTTTTCTTTTTTCTTTTAGAAACATTCTGACTTATATTTGAAAAATACTCTCAATTGAAGAAATTTACAAGTAGGATCCACCTCCCTATTTTGGAATTATTTTAAAGTCTCAACTCTCGACTACTGCTCCAAGCAATCTCTTCCTAAGGACAGATCAAACTACAATTTTCATTTTCGTTTTAGTTGGCTCCACTATAAATAATCCCATTATTATATCATTCAAATATTTTATTTACTTAATTTTATCAACACTATTTTTGACTAATACATTATTTTATGCTTTTTCGTTACTTTCAAGATTTTTATTGGACAACTCATGATGATACTCTTTCTTATCTACTTTCAGCATTAAATTAAATTTTGAAAATATCTGTATTTAAAAAATACCCTCAACTGAAGAAATTTATTTTATGCTTTTTCATTGCTTTCAAGATTTTTATTGGACAACTCACGATGATATTCTTTTTATCTGCTTTCAATATTGAATTGAGTTTTGAAAATACCCGTATTTGAAAAATACCCTCAATTGAAGAAATTTACAAATAGGATCCACACTCCACATTTTGGAATTATTTTGAAGTCACGACTACTACTCCAAGCAACCTCTTACTGTGGCCATATCTAATCATCGTATACATCTTCTAAGATTTCTCTTTTATCTGCTTTCAGCATTGAGTTTTGATAATTCAATTCAAATCAAAATTAAGACAGTATTCTCATACTTTATATTTTATTTCTTATTTATTTTGTTTGAAGTGTGACATGTAAATTGAGAAAGTAAGGTTGTCACAATGATTAGCTATAGCATGAATAGTCTGCAACACAGAGCCTAATCACCGCGCAAATTTAAAAATTTGCGTCTTAGTAGATGAGATGGGGACGGACAAAAGCGATAGAAGACCAGATCTGCAATACTGTTGGTCACAATTATTTTAGAGCACTCCAATAAAAATTTACATCTTCTTAAGTCGATTCTCCACGTCGCAGCCAATCATTTGTATTTTTATAATAGTATACATTCATTGAACATAATTAATTATGTTTTGCCATTATTATTAGGCCAGGATTGGAATGTATTGAATTCGAAAATAAAATTAAAATAAAATGTTAGAATTATAGCTGGTTTATCATTATTGCACCGATGCTATGTAAAATTGTTATTCAAAACGGTATGTCGTTAAAAAAAAATGTTATATTATGTATATTGTTTATCAATTTGTTATATCACATTGTAATTTATAATTTTGAAATTTAAATTTTAAAAATACAAATTTTAGTTTATATAGATATTTAGAATGACTTTTTCCTTAAAAGTTACAATCATATGTTATTCAATGTCAACGTATATCACACCCCAACTCAAACAAAATAAATAATGTACTTTCTATATACAAATCAAGGAATGAAAACCATAACTAATAAGTTGCTCCTTATTTCTTGACCTTGTTAATTTCTCCTCTACATTAAAAAATGTTAACAAAAGCATGAGCTCAGAAACCCAGCAAGCATTTTAAATATATTTAAGATGAAAAATATTTAAAATAACTTATAATTAATATTACCATATGACTATAACCCCAAAATTAGTGAACAATCCACTATCATAACAAAACTTACAAAGTTTTCGAAATTAGTTTCAAGTCGGCATATACAAAGGTCCACATTGCATAGGTTTCATATCAAATGGCAAATTGTTATCAATATGATTATGACAAAAAAAAATATTTACATATTATCAAGGATTATAATGTAATTCCTTACACTAAAGAATATTTTAAACCTTAAATATAAGTAAAATACTCACCTTACAAATTTTTATAAAGTTAAGTAGAAACACCACTTCAAGATCCCTCTTCTCCTCTTGTCTCTCTAATACTTTCTCTTCTTCTTCTTCTTATATTTTCTCATCCCGCAAAGTAAGTATGTTCTCACATATTTCCAACATAGATATTGCCAATTTTTGTAACTCACAAATTAATTCCCACTATTTATGAATAATATACCACTACTCCTCATTCTTAAATAAAATTTATCTCTATTTATTCTTGAATAAATATGCCAGCACTCCATATTCCCGATTAAAGACACCATTATTCCTCATTCTTAAGTATAACATATGCACCATTACATATTCTTGAATTAAAATCCATCATTCCATATTTCAAGGTAAAGATGCACCTCTTCACATTTTTAAAATAAAAAGATACTGCTTCATATTTTTCTTTCTATTTTATAAAATAATGATCATAAGTAATGATTAAAATTCTCTACTTTCTACCATTAACACACTATTGAATTAGTTATATATCAATATTATTATTCTTTTCTTTGAGGCTTACAACATATATGCATTTCATTCCATAATCTTACCCAACATAATCAAACTACAACGGTATGCATTCCTTAATCGTAAATGCCCTTTACTAAATGACCAACACTTATGTTGCAGGATTTAAGGTTGTGATTGCTTGTGATTTGGTTTTTCATTTTCCATTTATAAAAAAGAATAGTGAGATTTTTGCATTTATGAGGTAAAAAATTTATTTATAAAGTGTGATTGGTTGTGAAGTAAAAGTATAACGATTGGGGTTGATGTAATGGGTGAAAGTAGTGAGATGTTTGGTTGTGCAGTTATTTATTTATTTATTTATTTTGAGAAAAACTTGCGACATGGTGATTTGTTATGAGTTATTTGTTAAAATAATGTGTATCTAAATTTAATAATGAATTAATATAATAATTTAACTAATTAAAATTTTAAAATTTTAATTATAAATAAAACTAAATGTGTATATATACAATTAAATATGCAGAAACTGTTTTTTCTTTTAAGATAGTAAACTGAATGCGTAAATAGCTATATTATCAAAGAATTTATTTTTGAATATTAAAATTAAGTGTAACTAACTATAATATGAAAATAATTTCATTGAAATAATAAAATATAACATGTAAATATTATTATATATTATGAAAATAATTTTATATGAACAATACAATATACATCTACTTTAATTTTATTATGCAGATAATTACATTTAAATATGAAGACATAATTTGTAACATCCCTATAATTTCTTTATTGCAATATTTTGATTTTAAATATATATATATATATATAATAACAAATATCGAGGTATTCATAATTCGTGGGTTTACATGTAAATTTAGCGGATTTAATATTTTTTATTATTATATCTAATAGGGGTAAATGAAAATTACTTTTTTTAGATGTGGACTTAATGCAAAGCAACAACTAATTTAATGACCAAATTGAAGTAAGCATAGTTGGAGGACTTGAATTCATATTAGTAGAAAGTTTGGGGTTAAATTATAAATATGGGAAAGACTACTTGAATAAATATACAGTTTTCAATTTCTTCCCTTCATTTCACCATCTTCACCACCTTACCACCATCTCCATTTTTCCTCCAGAGAAAACTCCTAACCACCACAAACCGACCTGAGCCCAACTTACCTATACCATCATCCTTATACCTTGAACTCAAAACCAACCTTCCATCCTTCATTTCTGGCAAAATCACTATGGAACACTCAAGCAAACAGACGGATATGGGAGGTGAATTGGGTTGTCCCTCTGGCGACTTTTGACGGCCAAAATCTGTACCATTTTGTCGAGCTTAGCTCAAGGGTCACTCTGGTACTTTCAGATTGTTGAACGGACTTTCACAAAAACCTCATGGCAGTGTTGGTGGTGGGGTTGCGATTTTCCGGCGAATAGAGAGCTCTCCTAGTATTGGAATGAAAAACTAATTGGAGCATTGAATTTCTAGAGTTGAGGAGCAGCTTTTGGTGGTGGTTTCAGAATTTCCCGACAGTGGCGATGACAAGGCAGTTTGTTTGTCTCGTCGAGAGGGTGACATGCATGTGGGCTGATCGTCGTTTCTCCTTCCGATAATTCAATATTTGGGTAAATATTTGAAATTGGGATTAAGTTTGTTGTATGTATTTGTATATATGTATTCTCCATTCAAACCTTGTATTTCGAAAAATGATGAAGGAAATGATCGATCAGAACAGCCATGCATAATAATGGAACGTTCATACACGATAATTTAGTTTATTGAATCCGGAATGATATTATTTCATTTGAACAATAGGCTAGATCGCTTATTAAGCATAGAAAACCCTAATTTCAGGTTATTGCGACTTAAGTGATAAAATTTGGGATTTAAAAAAAAAAATAGATTGTTATTATCGACGTAGTATTTGTTATAAGGTAAATTGGTAAGTTAAGAACTCAATTGTATTATTTTGACGATATAGGTTGCAAATCGTAAATATGTCATACAACCAGTACATACAGTATAACCTGCAGCAATGATGCTTAAGCAAAACCCTGACCATTATGTTATTCGGGGATTATTGCATTGGACTATAATCAAGTATGATTGATATAGATACTCAGGATTGAACGAGGGTTTAATTTATAAATTATCCTTTTAATAGGTGACAAGGATTTGGTCCCTGGAGACTAGTAGGATTCTGACTTATTGCCGAGGCTGATAAGGTGAGGATCCGCCAATCTGGCAACCCTTGTACCTATCGATTCCTTGATAAACCCCTGTGAGGGTTGGTATTGCTTTGATTATCGCACTATGTTAGTTAGTGTTACCCCTATTAGGGTTATACCGTTTGGTTCTTGATTTGCTTGAGTTTAATCTATAGTTATTGTTGAACCCATTAGGTTCTGCGGAGTTGATATCTATCATGATTCGTTATTGATTTTCGAACCCCGTGAGGTTCTCTTGATTTGAAATTGATTAATATTTGATATGTTTTATTGAAAATGACTGTCCAGATCAGCTTATGTGAAGCTTTGTGAAAATTGATTTTTCTGAAAACTAAACTGTACGGCCGAGTGGCCTGTGTTTTCTTTAAAACCATTCTGAATGCACTGATTTACTGTTCTGGCTCCATGAACTTTCATAGTATTATTGTATCATTCCCATTTAATTGGTGTTTTGAGTGTCAAATATCGTATTGATCTCCATAATTGATCAGTATATCGTAGATTTGTCGTGTCGACATCATTGTTCAGTTATTCTATCCTGCTGGTAATTGATCATTCAAAATATTGATTGAAAATGATACAGGAGAATTGTTGGGCCAAGAACCTTGCCAAGCTGTTATGCTTGTGCTATTGTTTTGCCAAGCCCTCGTGTTAGTGCTATTGTTGTTGCCAAGCTGTCATGCTTGTGCTATTGTTATTGCCGAGCTGATGCTCGTGCCATTGTGATTATTGAACTATTATTGTGGAACAATTGTATTGTTATGGAAGCATAAGGATATTCTGATATGCATACTTGCTTTTATTTGATATGCATAGTCTGTTGGGCTTGCACTTTTAAATTGTTTTAGCTCGTGGAGCAATAAGGCTATAGTGAGTTCCCAATTTGGATCAGGCTGAAGTCAAGCCAACTAAGCCATCTGTATTTCTTCCCAATTGTGATTGGTTGAGACGCTCTATACCTCCCAAACAGCATCGATTGAGATGATCTCGAGCCTTTTGAGCTGACAATTACAGCATCCTGACTTAGCAAACATTATTAATTTCAAATGTGTGTTCTTCATTCTGGCTTGTTTTAAACTTCTATAGTTTCATGTTATCGAGCTTCATTGTTATTATTGACTCTAGATAGTCATCTATTGCTTTGCATTATTCCTCACTAAGTCCTTATGACTCACCCTCATACCGTTTATTTCCTTTCAGACAGGTATGAGACTAGAGGCTTGGACTGAGGGTTGTGGCTTAATGTTTTGTATTAAGTTTGGTGAATTTATGTTTATATGTGAATTCACCATTGAATATGTATGGGTATTAGAAATGTTGTGATATATCAGGAAGAATATGAGTCTTTTGGCATGTATGTATAATATTGCTTATGTTGACATTTGTCTTGACTGATGATGGGTTATTAGTATGACTTTCGCACTTTGATATTATTATATTAAGTTTAAAGCATGTTGTGAATTGTGATCACTGTGGGTTATTGGAGAATTTAGGAAAAAAATTTATGGACATATCGAATATGTTATTACATGCTATAGGATTGATTTGAGTGGCATTCTGACATTTGGGTTATATCCCGAGTGCGGGTGCTACATAATTACTATGTGTAAATAAATTATATTTATTATTTATTATCAAAATAAATTTATGTAAACATAAAAATATTACGTAGAAATATAATTATATATTATCAAAATAATTTTGCCTAAATATTACAATGTGTGTATAAATATAATTGATATGGGATGGCCCAATATGCTTGGCCCAAAGACCACAACAGGCCCACCTCATACACTGGGCCCAATTATGCTACTGACGTCAGGTGACCCCAGTCGACCATGCAGATCGACACCGTTTGAAGGCTAGACCTCTGATCGATACCTCGACCGCGCTGCTCGTCCAGCACGTGATTCTTGTGTTAGGTCGATCAAGGAGGTCGATTAGGCGCGTAACCGCCTCTGCAGCATTAAATGCCCTGACAGGCAGCATTGCCTCCGCATTAATGGCGCATGCCGCCCCAGTGCCACCCATGCTGCCACTCCAGAGATGAGGCGCGAATACAATGTACTATTCTGTCCTCAAAACCTAGAGAGATAGCCACCTAGAATAGTACAAAGGTGGAAGATGACTTAATGGCCCCTGGGCAAGGACAAAAACCATTACAACAAGTCAATGGCATTTTAGACAAAGCCCCGCTAAGTGAAGGCTATAAATACCCTCATTCCAGCCCCTCAAAGGTATGTCTTTTTATATACACAAAGCCTTCACTCTGCTCGTTATATATTCGACCTCATACTAACTTGAGCGTCAGAGAGCCTAAGCCGAGGGCATCTCGGCTAGCCTGCATTTGCTCGTGATTGCAGGACTCGACCCAACCACCTTCAAATATCGACCAGAGAGGTCGAACTCTTCGGAAATTACCTTTTAATCCTACATCCAGCGGATTTCACCCTCATCAATAATGATATATAATTAAAATGAACTTATTTAAATATTTTGCTTAGGGCATACAACAAAAAGTAAAAATTTGTATTACATGTACATAAATTAAATACGTATTAATTATATATCTAATATTTTTTAAAGTTCTTGTTCAAATCTATTTTATTAAAAATAAAATATAAATTCTATTGTATATCAATATTTGAAATGAAATTTTCTAACTTATTTACATAAACAATGATTTTTTACTATAAGTATATTTTTATTGATTGTAATATGTATTTATTTTAATAATTTATTTTTTATTATACTTATTTATTTTATAAGAATAATTTTCATTTTTCCCACCAAAAATTTAATACTCAATGCAAAAAACATATGTAATTAAACAAAAAAGAAAATTTAAACCAACACCTCCATTTTTAAGTCAAAGTGTGGAATAGAGGAAAAGAAAGTGAAAGAAAGGAAACCCATTTTTATGAGAAGTTTGAGATGACTTTATAGAAATGGAGAAAGGATAACTCAAGATATGTTTTTTGGAGAGAGAAAAATTCTCGCATCCAAGCATCATTCTTTAATTTTTTTACTCAAAAAAATAAAATTTGAGAAAATCCTTCACAAGCAAGAACACCCTAAATCATTGCAAACCTGACTAAAATAATAAAATATAGGGATAATTACAGTTAACCTCCCATCCTATAGCATCCTTTGCACATTGTCCCCCAACCGCTATCGATGTGTAATTTCACCACTTGAACTAATTAAAATGTGCAATTTCACCACCTGAACTAATAAAAATGTTTGCCAACACCACATTTGCACATTTCTGGTGGAATCTAACAAGAATATTCTGGTGCCGTCAATTCACGTGTCTAATGCTGATTGGTTGGATTCCACTGGAAATGGGCAAAGGTGGTGTTGGCCAACATTTCAATAGTTCAGGTGGTAAAATTGCACATCAACAACGGTTGGGGGACCAATGTGCAAATGAGGCCATAGGTTGGGGGCAATGTGCAATTAACCCTAAAATGTAATTTAGATATCGAAGGAAAAAGGGTAAAAGTCTAAAAGATGCCATTGGTATATGAAGAACGCTTCCCATAAGAGAGCTGGGGAAGTCTAGCATCAGTCATGAATTGTAGGTGACTAATCGTAGTCATAACAAATTTAGTCTGTTTGATATGATTTAGTAGATCTACATTGTCCGTTTATTGTAACTGGTCACTTACTAAACTGGTTTCACAAATCTGTTATATGTACAACCCTTATGTATGATCTATACATACTCTTTGTTTAATTTAGCGTGTAAATATAAGAAAAAAATTATCTTTTCAGCCCCATAATTTAACTATATATATACTGTTAGTCCTAAGCTAATGGAATTGAACATTTTTAGTCCAAATTTCATAATTTTTTTAACACTTCTAGACCTCCTTCCAATTTTTCATTAAAATTTAGACAGAAAATCCCCATAAAATTTTATCTATTTATGGAAAGACGAACAAAATATACCATTTTAACCCTTATTAAAAAAATTAAAAATTAAGTACAACAAAAACTCTCTAAACATATATTTTAGAATAATATATTTATATATATGTGGATCTACATATATATATATTTAAACACACACACACACACATATATAGATATAAATACATACATATATGGAAAAATTACCTTTTTGGTCCTATAGTTTAATTGCGTGTGTATTGTTAGTCCCAAACTTATGGTGTTGAAAACTTGTAGTCCAAATTTTATAAAAAAATTTAGTACTTTTGGTCCTCCCAATTTCCGTGAAAATTTAAATGAAAATTGTTATCTATTTATGAAAACTCCCTAAAATTTTATCTATTTATAAAAAGAACCCACAAAATATACCATTTAATCCTCACTAAAAAATTAAATACCAAAACTCTTTAAATTTTTTTAAAAAATAATATATGTATATATACACATTTATATTATGTGTACATATTTAAACACATACATATAATTATATACATATATATGTATATGTATATATATATTATATAAACCTCCATCAATTGCCGCCAACCAGCAGTGCCGCGGCCATAACCTGGCTGGCGTGGGTTGGGGGATGGTGGGTGTGGGGGTGATGGGGTTCGCCACATTATATATATATATATATATATTATACATATAAACCTCCATCGATTGTCACTGATTAGCATTGCTGCGGCCATGGCCTGACTGGCGAGGGTGGTGAAGGGGTGATGGGTGCGGGGTGATTAAAAATAATGTGAACAATTATTGGAGGATAGTTTTGAACTTTCACATAAATTTTTGAATGATGTCAACAAATTTGTTAATAGAGGCTACTGATTTTTAAAAATTTCAGACATAACGAAATTAAGGAGTCATTATATGGTTCACACTTTAGGAGTTTCTATGTAATTAACCGAAATAAAAATTGATTTGAATCAATTATCTTTTCAATTTAAAAAATTGTGAATTTTTTTAGAAAATTATATTTATTTTTTATAATTTAAAATTTCTATACTCGACTTCAGCAAGGTTAATAAAATAATCTAGGAACCCAAGATCAAATCTCAACTTTAGCATTTTTCATTATTTAGCTGCAATCAACAAACCCAAGATCGAGTCCCATTGCCAACAAAGATATTTAATTCTAATTAATAACAATAAGTTGTATTTAACATTAAAAGACAAGTTACCTGTTGTAGAAAAGTTGATAAAATAAACATGTCATAATTTTAAACTATGACTAAGGTTAATTACCTACAAAAGTGAGTAATGCTAGAACTACCCGAGAGAGTTATGGTTGCTTAAAGTGAATAACTACAAACAACTGCAAATTTCTAATGCTGCTTTAATTTTTCTCACAAGTTATTCTCTTCCATTATATCTAGAGGGGAAAAGAAAAAAAAGAAAAATTTGCATAGAAATTTTTTTCAAAAAATAATTTTAGGAACTTTGATACTAAATAAAGATGAATTAGTAATATGATAAGAAAAACAATTAAGATACTACTGAAAATTATAGAAAAATTATTTAATTTGTTACTAGAGTCATTTAATCTCAAATTGATACATTATTTTTACTATAAATGCTCTAATTGATAGTTAAGTATCTTAATGCTTTCATAGTTTAAAAAAAAAAAAAAATCTACTATAATTTTTATACATGAAAAATTGAATGGTTTTTGGTAAAAATTTTAAAAAATGAACTTATGATATTATAATTTAAGATGTTAAGAAATTATAAGATTCTTTAAGAAAACATAAGAACTCTTAGTTAATTTTAAAATCTTAGCATACTATATTTGTTTTGATCATATTAACCATAAAATTATCATCAATAATATTTTATAAGTTTTATATTTTTAGAAAAATATCTTACAGATATAAAACTTTCTAAATAAATATAGAGATACTATTCAATTTTTCATCATAGTGGAGTCAGTTGGTAAATCATCCTTGCTCCCCATGATCTAAGAATAACTAATTATAAACACAAAGCATCTTGATATGAGAAAAAGGAAAGGTCCATCAGTCTTACCTTGTCGTTTAAGGGCTGGTTTGCTTAAAAGGATTGAATTATATTGGATGTGATTGATAATTATAAATACTAAAATGTACATTAATATTGGTCAATCAATTATTTGTTTAGCTAGATTTGAGATCATAAGGATGTCATAATCATTATATTATTTATTGTTTGGTTTTTTGAGATTATTTCATTTTATAATTGGTAAGATGACATAATTAACTTTCAAATAGGGGTAATTTTATTTTTTTTTCTTATTCAATCCTTGAGATCTCTAATTCTAAGATTACAAATCGGGCCACTAGCATGGGATGCACAATTCAATATTAACTATAATAAAATACTGGGCTACTTATCAGTCATGGACTTCAAATATACTAATCAAACATCCACTTAACTTGGATTATGTATATATCATGCACAATCTTTTCAAGCAATCGAGGCCTAAAAGCAATCCTCTTACATTTTTAATATCTTGGGTACTTTTTTATGATAATTGAGTTCAATTTAAAATTAGACCAAACCATAACTTGTTCTCTTAATCATTGATTGAAAATAGATGCTCTCATCTTGAGAGACTACTTAAGTTTGAAAGCAAAAGTCAACCTCAACATTTCTATATAAATATCTCCACTCAAATAATCCCTCATACGATACATTTTATGTTGATTTGCTTCATTATTGTTCCTATCTTTTAACTCTCGTTGCAAACTTCTATATCCATATCTATGAATATATCAATCACAATTCTAGTTTTATAGAAATAGTGGGGGAACCAATAATAATTATCTTCTAAAATTTAACCTTTCAATTCTTACCAACTTTTGAAAGATTACTGTAAAGTTAAGTAATCCTAATACTGTCTTATTTTAGGTTAGATTTCAAGTTTGATTCGCTCATAAAAGAAAAATATATATATTTTGTTTTTTGAGAAACACAACGCTCATTTGAGTCGAACATGAGACTCCCCATATAATAGGAGAGACTAATAACACTTGAACTACAAGCGACTAGACTACAAATACACTTTGTTAGAGAGCCTAAATCATAATGAATTTGGGCCACTATTGAAGACAAAGAAAGAAATCGAAAATCATTATCCAAAACAATCTATCTACAACTGAAAAGCAGTTGTAGGTATGTGAGGATTTACTTGGGGGAGGGGGGGTTGCAAAGAAGATCTTCCTATGCAAAAGTTGCGAGTAGGTGAATCTTTGACGGGTTGTCGTGGCAAGATTTCAGCATGTTGGCGGACAACATGGGATTTTAAGTAGGCAAAACCGGTCCACCTACTTCCACGTGGACGTATCAAATCAGCCCATATGTCAAAACCTCATTTGGTGGATGGGCAACACATTATCCTTTTATAAAATAAAAATGAAATTCTATTAAGATGGATATATTCTGGAGGATTTTGCAAAATTTATCTGCATTTTAATTTGTTTCGTGGTCACTTGCAGATGGAGGTCAAAAATATAATTAACATTGAGAGATACATTGAATTCTTATGAAATATAAAAAGACAATTTTATTATTTTAAAAAGCCAAAAATTTTATATTTTAATATATATATATAAACACACACACTATAATCTTATACAAATTTGAGGCAAAGCAGCGACCTCTACCGATCCCTCACTCGACTCCTATCTATTTTGAAGCATACTTGATTGATGAGTTACAAGCTAATCACATAACAAGTAAGTTTGTATGTAAATCAACTTAATTATTTAATTTACATACAATTCAAGAAAATTAATTAAATTTAAATTTAGACTTGTAATTGATTAGAGGACATGACACTTAACCTTAGAGTTATTAATTAAATGCTTCCAGTGTTGAATTATTAAGTGATCTTGATGTTGAATTAGAAGTTCATAATTAAATTGGAGCATTGCACAAATGTTAAAACCCAAGGTTTTCAATAAATCATAAATCCCTTTATATCCGTAACCAAATTATTATCATAGCCAATCTAGCATAAAATTACATATATGTTTATATTTTTCCCCTTTCCCAACACACACACACACACAAGTTGTTCTTGTGATTCCAACTATAGTTAATTACATCACATGTAATTTGCACTTGGGCCATCCCTTTTTTGGTTGTCTGAAAATAAATGGTTGAATTCTTCACATCCATTTCTTTGCACAATTTGGTCTCTAGAAATCTCAACTTAAAAAAAAAAACAAATATATATCTATATATATATATATATGGTCTATTTTTCTAGACACAAATAATTATTTTTACATTTTTATTTATCACCAATTAATAAAAAAAAAAAAAAATAGTGTTGGCATAGGATAATGGAGGACATTTTCATGAAACCACCAATATTAATTATCCTAGAATTTTTCTTTTTTCTTGGTAATAATTATCCTCCTAGGATTTAAGTCAATGGCACAAAGTCAAAGAGAGTATACAACTACTATATTGCTGGAAAACTAGGTCATGAGCTGGTAAAATGCCCACTTTTTTCAAGTCCCTCACGAGTCTCTTTAAAGCTCTTACACTTGTTCAATTTGCTTTACCATTCAATATATATAGACGTGAGGCTATATTTTCATGCAGAGCAAAACCAAGACAAGCATTCAAATGTCTAGGCCTCCATTCTTCATGGCCATAATTGTCATTTTTGTCCTCCTAATTTTGTTCATGGGTGTTGCTTGTGCTTCGAGGCCACTAAGGGCAACATTGGAAGATTATACGATGTTTAAACCAAAAACTATGAAGGAAAAGAAGGGATTTGGAGGTAAGGAAGTTGAAAGTTGTTTGCCTAAAGGGAGAAGACATTCATCGGCTCCGAGCCGGTACATAAACTACCAACCTCTTGGCTCGACAATGTGTTCATCTTCAATTCATGATGATCATCAAGGCAACAAGCCATGAAAATATGAGTTGATTTGATGGGGAAATTGTTGTAGAAATGTAATGTTTTATATGTGTGTACTTTGATTTGTTGTTTCTGTGTTCTTTTTTTCTTAGTATAGGAAGTTATATAGGAAAATACATACAAAAGGATACTTTGCAATTGTATTATGATGTCTTGACTACTTTATATAAGATACTTGTATTATATGATGTTTCATGCTAAGGTATTTTCTTTTTTGTCCTTTTCATTTTTTTAACATGTTTTGTTATATCAAATTCTTGTATAATTTAGAATAAAATTTGTTCATATAGATGTTCGGCAAAACTAAATAGTTTGAATGAAGGGAAGGGAATTAAAAAAAATAAAAATTAAAAAATAAAAGGCCAGTATACCTAGTTTTCCTGAAACTGTAGTTCAAGCAGTTAAAGCGGGGAATGCTTTCAAGAATTGAAAGGAAAGAGAAAAAAAAATGTATTATTATCATTAGCCAATACTGTCCTACGTTCTTGAAGAGAAGATATTTGATTTAGGCCCTTTACAACTGTATATAATGAATATAATTGGTTAACAGTTTTAGTATAAATTTTTTTGCATGTCTATATCCATCTAATCGAGCCAATTTATATGTGAGCCGAGAGATAGTGCACTTACTTTAAGAGAGATGAACTTGAACTATGCAACTGGTTTTGGATAGTAAATTCTTATTGCTACATGAGCAAGCAAAAATATTTATCATGAATATTGTGCTTATTTCAAAAGTACGTATTTACATGCATGTTTTGCAGTAAATTTTTATTTTGAATAAATCTACCAATAAACCTTAAGAAAAGTTTCGACTGTACGAGATTTAATGAAAATAAAAGTAAAAATAATAAAAAGAAGTCTCAGAATGGAAGGAAGCAGTAAAAGACACTATAATTTCTAAGAATAAATTTTTTTTATAATTGCATAAAAGATGCTTGGATGGGAAGTGGACTATTTAGGTTAATGGGCTACTGGACCATAACTTATTTTTGGAACAAATCCGAGATTAATAAAGCAGAATCGGGGATGCTGTGAGTCGAGAGGGAATTGCTGGGGAATTCTTGGTCTTGATTGTTTATATTTTTTCTTCATAAATTCTAATTAATTAAATATTTTCAAATAAGTGCATTTTTTTTTTAAGTTACTATCAAAGTAATATATATTTTTATATAACAACCTCCCTAATGTAATATATAACAAATCAATCATTACATGTGCGTGTATATATATATATATATGTTTAATCAATTAATCAGTACACGTAATATATGAAAATTTCACTTCTCTAAACTAACCCAATAAAAAGTGGATTGATGTAACATTTATACTAAATTTTGTGTCCCCTCAAACCGTTTTCAAACAACTCGTTTTCTCCCAAAATATTTTTCAACAACTCCTAAAATAATAACAAATAAATAACATCCCCAATGCCACTGTTAAAATACATTCTCCATAATATTTTCCTCGAAACAATCCAAACATAACCAAAAAAAACCCTATTATTTATCAAACGCTTCTAATGTTCGAATATTTTCCCTTGGAGTGCCAAAACTTATTGTTTGATTCTCAAAACTCATTGCTTTTTTAACTTCAATTTAATGGCTCTGTTCGTAATATTCCTAAACTTTTCTATCATTTATCTTTTAACTTATGGTTTTGTTTTACTTTGAAATTTTATTATCTTTCTGTATCTTTTAATCATCTTAAAACTATCATTTATCATATATATCAAGCTTTCAGAAAATATAATTAATCATTGAATTTGAAAATAGTAACTAGATTATTGTAGTTGTGGGCTAGGTTGAAATATAATAATAAATCAACCTTCAATTATGACCTTTATTTCATTTGAATATCGAATTTTATAGATCCCTAATTAAATTTTTAAATAGTCAAACCCACAACTCGGTACAAGATGTTTATTTAAATTTTTAGCTGGGTTAAGAGGCACAACTTTTTGTCGTCCGTCACGCATGCTCAAGCCGTGATCATCATTCTTGGCTAGAATGCTATCCACGAGATTGTATCGATATAAGAACTGGTATCAAATAAATGAAGGATAACTCTAAGGTAGCAATTGGATGCAAGAATGAAAATAGGTGGGAATGAAATGATTTTATGAGTGGAATGAACATAGAAAAGGAATAATGATAGTATAAGTTATCATATGTTTAGTATGATAAAAAGTAAGAAATGAATGAAATAGTCATTCTTTACTTGATTCCAATATCATGACTGATATGATAGTTAGGGATGAAACGAAAGTATTTTAAATGACCAAACTACCCTTTTGTATAAAATTATTCAAATAAAATATTTTATTGATGAATTATTTACATCTTATAATTCTCTGTTTTTATCATACAATCTTTAATTTTTTTATTTCATAAAAATGTATGACAAAAATTATGATTCATTTATATTATGGGAAGTAAAATTAATTTTTCTAAGTAAAAATAAAAGAGATGCGGTACTTGATTAATTTTTCTTTCACTAGAGTTTGAAAATTGTAGGAAAAATCCATGCAGAGAAAAAAATACTATCAAAAAGATATATACGAGAGTATTTGTGATGGTTTACGACACTTTTATATTATAGGGTAATTCTGTCAAATACAAAAATAGGTTCATTCTTGGTATATTGGGAATAGCTAAACATATAGGGAGGAAAGAAATGGCTAAACCCATGCATTTAGAAGTGGGGAATTCTACTAGAATGAAAATTCTCATTCTTAAATTATACCAAGTATGGGTATAAAAATAGACTTGAAAATAATTATTCCATTCTCATCCTATTTTTGCATACCAGTCATATCATAAAGAAGCAAGAGATATGGGTTCCAAACGAACTAGCCATTCATTTTTCAACCTTTGAAGTTTTACAATTAATAAGCACCTTGTGTAAGTTGACATCTAAATATTAGAGTAGTGCGATCAATGGACTGTATGCAAACTTTGACAACATCTAGAGATACGAATAATAATTGAGAAAGCTAAATGCAAAAATTTTATATCACTCACTTAAATATCATTTGAATAAAATTTTAAATTAGTGGAGATATGTATATTTACATGATTGGTATCCAAAGTATGAACGAGATGGGTGTTTGTTATTGCAACTATTTTTTTATTCTCGAGCTCAATAAAGAAAGGAGTAATTTCTAACTAGGTTTTTGTGTTGTTGATTCTTAGATGTAGTGTTTCTTCTCTTATGCAGTCCATGCAATCACTCGCTTTTAATAAACTTTTTCATATTAAAGGTCAAATGAAAAAATTGCAAAAAGAATAATTATAGAATTTACAACTTCATGAAAATAGAATATATATATATATATATATATTAATTTCTATACTCTAACAATTAAAGCTTTGAGCCATATTTGGATTCATTTTACTAAAATAATTTAGATATATAATTTTTATTTAAATTAAATTAAATTTTATCTTCTTTAGTTTTCTACCCCCATACAACATTCATTTGGTAAGTAATATTTTTTCTTGAAAATGTATTTATAAAGTTCATATGTTTTTTAAACATTTTTTTTAGTTGTTATGGTTATGAATCAAAATAATTTTTACAATAAGGAAATTAAAATCCAAATTTCTACCGATTTAAATATATTATCACTTTTTACAGTTGTAAATTGTGATTTTTTTTTCTTTTTTTGGCAATTCAAAATACTAGTTTGAAATTATCATTACAATGTTTATGTTTGTTTTGAGTTTTTTTTTTTTTTTCATTGCTCATTATTAGGTTAAAAATAAATAATTTATCACCTTATTAGTTGTTAGACAATGCATTTTGGTAATGAATTTGAATGAAACTTTGTATCAATTACATGCCCAACCCTATATAGATCTAATTTTTCTATTAATTCCAACATGCAATAATAACCAAAGAAATATTTATATACATGCACAGTTGTTTAAATCAACGGTGGTGAGTAATGTGATCTTTTTAAATGGATAGTGGTGAGTAATTTGATCTTTTAAAGGTGGCCGGTGGTGAGTAATTGATCTATCAACTAAGAGGACAATATAAATCCTTTTCCACAACTTTCTGACATACTTTATAAAGTAATTCTAATCTATCTATAGTATTTATCTATATTATTATGAAGGGGGGTTTTTTTATTACAACTATATCATTTTGATCAAGATTTTGAATCTTTAAAGTTTTAAAATTTTTAATACAATCAAAAAATTCTAATCAATTGTTTATTTTTAATTTTTTTAAATTTATTTTGATATAACCAACTTATCTTTTATAGCTAAAACATCATCCTGTAAAAATAAGTTCAAAACATTTATATTCATATATTTTATCTTATAAGATTAATTTTAAATTCAAAAGGTGTTTTGTAAGCATCTAATTATATACTCATATCACAAAATCTCATCCTATAAACCTAAATTATCACAAGATTAACAAGCCACCTTTATACTTGTTTTTATGCAAAAATTTTGTCATTTTACAATTATTTTTTTTTTATTTCTATACCATTTGTGCTATAATTATTCTATACTTTTATTTATTTACCTACATATTTATTTTTATTTATATGTAAAACTTCTTACCCCCATTAGAATAATATGATTGTGTTTCTTTTCTTTTTAATTTAAATATACTAGAATTTTTGTTAAATATACTATTTGATAAATTATTTTACATATGAGTTTTTATTAACTTTTTATAACATAATTACCTTCATATCCTTTTATACTTTTTCACATTAAATTAGATATGTATCCTTCTAATTTATTTAGATATTTTATTGAGTGTTATTGATTATTTTCTCAAAATTTATTTAAAATTGAAGTTTTTATGATCAACTTAGGATCGCGACATTTACGGTACTTAAAATAATAATGTGTAGTTTAATTGATTAATTATATACAAGAAATTCATGTTTAATATTTTTTTTTCAAATGGTTTATACTAGAATATATCCTATGCATATGCATAGTATTATATACACATTTCACGTAAAACTGAGTTTATTGTAGGATATATCTTTTTCTTAACTAGGCAAGAATACAAAAATGAAGATCTTTTCCATGAAATCACGATGTATTAATATCATTAAAATAAATAAAAATTCATGATCATCAAATATCATCACTTCTACAAAGATACAAAGTAAAATATAAAAAATACTAGTATGTTTTCATAATTTAAGATAACTCAATAAATTTAAAGAAGTCAAAAAAAAAAAAAATCGAAAAGATAAAAATAGTGAACAATATTGAAAATATAAAAAAAATTCTGTACGAACAAAAATCAACTAAAACAAAATACGATTGTGTTAAATTAGCCCAAACGTAATCATTATTAAAAAAATTAATTTATCCATAGGAAAAAAAAATATGTTTTAATATCATTATTTGTCCATTTTGTACAAATCTAAATATAAAAAGAAAAGTAAAGAGAAAAAGGATCGGTTTCTAATACGATTGATTTTTATCAAAATATTAACTTTAAAAATTAAATAAAAACATGATTTTTACTTATTAATATTAAAAATAAAGAAAATAATTAGAATATGTGATTATGTTTAGCCAACCAGTATCTAATGACTTTATCCAAATCTCAATATTCATTATTTTTAATTTTTTTATTGCATTTTCCATCATATTTACCATCTAATTGCAATGGTTTGTTTAAGAAAGATGCAAGCTTATAATATGATCAGCTATATATAAAAGTGTAGATAGATAATTTTTAATAATCTTAATGTATTTACTTAATTTTTCCAGAATAAATGAAAGGAGAATATTATGATAAAGTAAAACAATTAAATAAAAAAGAAAACAACATAAAATTAGAGTGATATATAGGAAACGCCAAGGAGAAGAGAGGAAAAGATAAAACTATAGTGTATCTTTTAAAATGGATTAATTTTATCAACTCATTAAAAAACATATCAAGTTCATTATTAAAATTATTACACTGATAATATATTTAGATATATTTTTTCTTTTTCTTTTTTTAACACAACACACATATTAAAAATTTATTAAAATTCAAACTCCAAACTTCACACATATAAGTATTATAACGATATCGTTGAATCAGTTACCCACCCAACATTAAACAGATATAAATACAACAAATAGATTCTACATTTAGTAGAACCAAATGTGCAATATAAGAATGAAAGGATCTTTAGCTTATCCTAAAAAATGATAATTTTCTTGGACAAATATAGGAATTATTACCACTTAGGATTATGTATTTCCCAAGCCACTGAAGAATCTTACATGGGTTTGGTATGGATAGAACAATTATGAACCACAATTTCAACAACCTCATTAGTGCAAGTCGGATTTGAGTTTCATCAGACCCAACAAGTGTATAATCAAATCAATAATACAGAGGGGGATAATCCAATCCTTTCTAAAGCAGTAAAATGTGTTTGGTTCTGGTCGGCAGATCCCGGGTCCAGCCTCACAGTACTCATTAACACTAACACACTTGAAAATAAACACGCGCAACGCGTGTTGATTTGACTAAAAAAAATCCATAGATATTGTGAGGTCCAATTTAAATGAGGCCAAATATCAACAATGGACTTAGGACCTAACTAACCCTAAAAACTAGTTTAAAATGTAGTAATTGTTCAAAATTATATATAAAAATCACAGTTTATTTATTTCACCGACATGGAACACCAACACATTCTGCGTATGTCCAAAAATAAATATTTGGAATGTGAAATAACATAAAATATATGTTCCAACAATATTGGGTAGCCCAAAATTATAAATGGGTGGCTCTGATATTAAATGTGAGAATTATTTAAAACTATATATAGAGACTAAAATTTATTTATTTCACAAATGCAGGACATTAACATAAAATAACATAATAAATAAATAAATAAATAAATAGTGATTGGATTAAATAATCCCACTGTTATCATGGGCCGATACTGATCTGGGCTGGCATCGGGCTGGATTGAAGTACCAGCAAGTATTTGGACCTTGTCCCGTTGTCCGGATCAATCTTTAACACGTGCATGCTCGCGTACATACACATGTTTAATTTAGAGGGTTTTTAGTTAAGTTTATTAAAAATATTTTATATAAATTTCTATATTTATCATATATTTTTAAAATTTATAAGTTGTTATATCTTGTTCAAAAAATAAAATTTTGAAATGATTGAATAAGATAAAATTTTGAAACTTATAATATATCAGTTAGGGAATTTTGTAATTAATATGATAAAAAAATTTATTAAGATCTTAAATATAAATTTACTAAGATGTTAAAAAATTTACCAAATAATTTATAACATTTTATAATTTTCAAATATCTTATAAAATATTTTGAGGGATTTATAAGCCAAACCAATCATCCTCTAAGAAAAGATCTTATAAGTTTTAAAAATAAGATGTTAGAGTCTCATAAGTTCTTTTAAAAAAAAAAAAAAAAAATTTTGTAATAAGATCTTAACAAACTCTTATAATTTTTAATCATATTAATTATAAAATTATTATTGGCAATAATTTTAAGCTCTAAAATTTTATTATATTCAAATATTTTAATAGTTTATTTTTAAAATAAGATCTAATTTTTATAAACTTTAAAAATATATAAAAATCTATAAAATATTTAAATAAGATTAGCCAACCACCCATTTCGTGTAACCGTATAAAATGCAAAATTATGTCTTGGGATATATATATATATATTTTTTTTTTCTTTTTGCCTTTTAAAATATAGTTATGGGCGACAAATGGTATCATATTAATTGAGTCAAAATAAGAAATACGACCAAAATAAATGAGGTATGGTCTACTTATAATTTGAATCAGTGACATAATTAATTCACTACAGTGTTTGACCATTCAAACTTTTTATTTTTCAATTTAAAAAACCAAAGTAAGAGAATTAAGTAGATACTATTTAATTCTAAAATTTATTGTTAAAAATAACAAAAAAATGATAATAAAAAAATTAATAATATTTATCTTCTCTAAAAATAATATCAAAATTAATCTCAAATAGTTTGCAATTCCAAATATAATTTTATATTCACACATTTACCAAAAAACGAGCTTCTCAAAATATTTTTGAAACTATTTCTACAAAATAAAAATAAAATGAATACAAACATAGGCTTCTAACATTTAATTTCTTTTTCTTAACATGGTCAAACATCCAACCAATTATTGCACCAGGAATTAACAAAATAAAATAAAATAAAAAAACGCACCCACACACAAAAAGGAAGAAAACATAGCACTAATAAATTATCATATAACAAAAACTAAGGGAGTGTTTGGTTATGTTTCCTTGAAATAAAATTATTTTGAGAAAACATAACCAAACATATCTTTATTTTCCCTATATTGTCAAGTAGTTTGTGGTCCAGTGGCTTAAGTGTCTCACATCATGTGGGAGGTCAGGAGTTCAAGTCCTAACGGATCTCTTGATGTGTGTGTATATAAATTAAAAAAAAAATCCTCCTTTTCCCTCCAAAATTTTTATGTTTTAATATATACATACATATATATTATATATACATAATATATATTTTATTATTATTCTAACAATAAAAAAATTACTCAATTCTATTTTCACCTCAAAAACCCAACAAAAAAATATTAATTTAACTGCTACATTAAAAAATATCTCCCCCAAAACATAAATAAACATACCAAAATAAAACTTTCACATTCTCTAATAATTCATTCTTCCAAAATATATAATAAAATAACACAAAAAACATAACCAAACATAAATTTTTTCCACTAAATTAAATAATAAAAAATCTTGACTTCCTAGTCATATATATACAACTCCCAAAACACTCAAAACACCCACACAAAGCATCACCTGCACCAACACTACCACTTCACCACCCCCTCCTCCCCCTCACCGCCGACGCCGCCGTCCACCACCATTCCTATCCGCCATGAAAGAAGAAGAAGAAGAAGAAGAAAAGAGCAGCTTCTGCGAGAAGCACGTGGGAGATCCAATGAGATCATTCGGCCGGAGATGCGGTCATCTGGTGAAGGAGCAGAGAGCCAGATTTTACATCCTCCGCCGCTGCGTCATCATGCTGCTTTGCTGGCAAGAATGCAACGATTCTTGATCATCGTCAAATTTAATTAATTAATTTTCACTAATTATTCATAAATCTTAATTAGCTCCCCCCCCCCTCCCCACGCCAACCCTTTTGTCTTAATTATTTGTTTAAAATTATCTAAACGTATAGTTTGTCTTACTATGTACACAAATTTTAAAATTTATATAGTTATTAGTTATTACTTGTACACACCACATCATTAGTTAGATTGATGAGCCCTTTTTGGACATTTTGATTCCAAATATTTTGTACTAATTATTTTTAAATTTTAACGAGAGATTTATTTCAAATGTGTGAATATTTATTTACTTCAGTATCGACTTTTATGCATTTTGATAGAAGATGTATATGATTATATATTATAAATAATTGGTATTAACTGATTTTTTATATAATGATGTAATCGAGCGCTTAGGTCAGAAAAATTAGAGTGGTTATATATATTACACAAGGAAGGTTTTTAATAATTATTTTCCAATATATATGGAAATAGCATGAACTCATAAATATTCTATTTTATAATTTGTCTTAAATGTATTGGTTTGTTTTACTTTTTTGAATGTCTTAAAATACAATTGTATTTCTTCAAATATTTTCAAAAATATTCTCCGACACTAATAATTCAAAATTGCAACTATTTTTGAATGTACTAT
Organism: Jacaranda mimosifolia; assembly: GCA_018894105.1. Taxonomy (NCBI): domain Eukaryota; kingdom Viridiplantae; phylum Streptophyta; class Magnoliopsida; order Lamiales; family Bignoniaceae; genus Jacaranda; species Jacaranda mimosifolia. Next base: position 6,889,967 of record CM032125.1, read on the forward strand.
AAAATCACACTAACTTTTTATTTTTATTGTCAAAATGCACATAATTAAATAAAAAAAATGAGCATGAAATTGGGAAAATGCCAAAAATAGTATATAGTTGCATGAATGCGACATATATAATCATGCAGGGATGGAATTGGACAATCCAACGTTGCAAGTACACTACATTAGCTGTGTCGCATTTACTTTGTACTTGACATGTTTTATTTTATTAGAATAAGATTAAGTTAGGTGGGGTCCATATTTTTTTCACGATATTTTTAAAATTAAAAAATTAATAGAAGTTTGGTTCTAAATTATGCTTTGTGTTGTGCCCACGAATGCTTATTTGTATGAAATTTATTCATATTTATCAAATTTCTCTAAATATTTGTTTTTTTCAAAATTTTTCAATTTCTTTTTCAAGAATATGTATTTGCTTGTAATAATTCCCAAAAAAAAGGGAAAAAATATTTTTAAAATATAATGAAAAGAATTTAAGTTTTTGTTAGAAAATCCTTCTTTTAAAAAGTGAAATTGATGGTTATTTTATTTATTTTTAAAAAAATTTCCTCATAGAAAGGAAAATTGAAAAAAGATTGTTATTAATTTTTATAAAATGCGAGATTCAATATTTTATAAAGTTGGACTTATAATATTATTGAGATCGTCGAAGTAAGTGTACGGAGAGGGGAGACTGAGGTGGGGTAGCGTGAGCCGACCGCGAGAATCCTTGGGGAAGCGTGACGACGTCGTACGGAGGTGCTCAGAAATTCACGCCGAGAGCCTAAAATTCACCGCCTGGATTCTCACCCCCGTGTGTGTGTGTAATTTCTGCGTCTTTTCTCAATTATTGACCCAAAAAGTATGAAAAAGTTTTACCATATTTTGTGGACCATTAATAAGTGCTTATGTAATAATACAAAATTATAAGCACTAATACGAAATTTTAAAATAATTAAATATGTTAAAAAATTTAGCATTTAAAGAAATAATCAAAATTACTAACACTATATTTTAGGGGGAAAAAAAATTATATTTCCTGAGCAAGATAAGTTCATCAATTTCCCTTCTTTTTCTTTCACTATTTCCATCTCGCTTGTTTGGCTGGCGTGATAAATAGAATCGGCGCTTGGCTCCTGTTTGTTTTTATTTTTATTCTTATTTTTTATTATCATTATTTTAAAATTTTGAAAAGGTACTTAACAAAAATGAATTTATATTTGGATAGATTGTCAGAAAAGAATAATTATGTTGGGTTTAGTAGGTTGTACATAAAGAGAAATAACAATAATAATAACAAAGAGAGAAGATATATAGATTATATGAAGAAAATATATAAATTATTACAAAATATTTTTTAAAAATAAAAATAAAAATAAAAATATATTAGATGAAATATGTACAAAGTAATGTGCTTTAATTTTTAAATAGTAGAAAATATGAAAATGAAGTTTGAAAATGAAACCAAATGGGACCTTAGTAAAATGTGGATTAGAAACCCTGGTTGAAGTAATGAAATTTATTTTATTATTAAAAAAAGGTGCAAAAGAAATTTCATTTCTATTTTCTGACAAGAGTTGCTCTCGGGACTCCATTAAAGTCGAAGGTCTGGCAACTTATTAAATCTTAATAGAAATCTTTCGGAAAAAAAATAATAATAATAAGTAATATATCATGGAACAAATTAAGTATGAATTTTTACCTAAAACTTATATATAGAAAATAAATAGATATAAACATATATAGGTGATTCATCAAATATTGGAATAAAAATTTCCAAGTTTATAGGTTGTGGTTAAAGTGGAGCACTAATATTCTAAGATTATGAAAGAATTAATTCACGAAGGGTGTATAGTCTGCCAAGTTTGGAAAAAATGTATGAAAAATAAAAACAAGGATGAGTTTGTATAAAATAATTTAAATTTCTTTGAATTGCCCTTAACACTTGCTACAATAATTTCCCTCATTTTCATTTGCAATGAAGTTGTCTGCTAATTTCCAAAAAATATTGATATATTAAACAACCACAAAATTAAAAAGAAAATTAACTTAGTATTATAACCAACTAGACATTTAAATATCAATTCTAAGTGTTGTTGAAATCTAGGAATCCTTGATGTAAACTATTACGAAATTAATTTCGAAGCTATGATTAACTATAAATTTTTATAGTAAATATATATATATTTTTAATAAAAAACAACAAAAATTATTAACTATCAATCCGCCACCTTATAATTCTTTGGAAGTGCACCAAATTGACTATACATTATCCTTAGAAAAATTAATATATATATATATATAAAGAAAATAATCATCAGCTATCTATTGGTCATAGGCTTGTAGCAAGGGTTAGCTACAAAGCATCTATTTTGAATTAAATTAAACTAATTTTGTATTAAAATTATAAATTTTTAGCATTAACTATGAATTGATCGTAATCACTTATATCTAATTTTTTTTAGTGGCAATTATGTTGGCTTCTCTTGTTGAAAAGCTACAAAGTCATGCTAATGATAACGTGTGTTTGTAATAATTTTAAAATAATATTTTTCAAGTTTTGGCTATATTTTAATTATTTTTAATATTTTTAAGTGATACTTCTACTTTTAATTCTCTAAATTGAATGGAACAACGTTAAAAGTCAAAATCAATCTTTACACAATTTTGCAATTTCTAAGTATTTTTTATTTTAATTTTCAAATAATCTAAACTTTTACAACAATTTATTTTAAAAAAAATTGTTTCTCTAAAAGCAAAATGTACTCTCACAAATACTTTCCAAATCAAAATTAAAAAGCAACTAACTAAAAAGCTATATACTTTCTACTTAAATATGAAATAACTTTTATCTGTACATTCGACCAATAATCACTCAAAATTGATCAATAAGGTCCACATGAATGAAATGAGGTCCATATACTTTCGTATAATTGGGATTTAACTTAAACCATGAAAGTAGATAGGGTTGTCGGGATTTTAGTAAAAAAAAATTTAATGCCTGAATTAATACAACTCAAGAAAAGTAAAATTTGTGTTCGAAATAATAATAATAATAATAATAATAATAATAATAATAATAATAATAATAATAATAATAATAATAATAATACTCGTGTAAAATAACATAAGTTTCGAACAATCTTATCAATAAATTCAAACGGTGCAAGCAAAACAATCCTTTCAAGCTTCACCTATTTAGCCACATGCTATATCAAGCTTAAATGAGAATAATTCAACAGACTTAGCTCGCTGCAGAATCACTCATTTTTTTCTACTGTCTGAGGATCCAAAAATATATATACTAAAAGCGATTAGACAAACTTGTACTTATTTCTTTTGGTACAGCCTTTTCTTATCTCTAACAAAAGTGTGGTGGAAATTAAGCTCCTATTGCAGAGTCTGTTAAGAGCTAAGCTCCAAAAGACAATAACCCTTAAAGAAAACTATATTTCATTCAAAAAGGTTCTCCTTTATCCCTTTGAGTTTGGGTTTGGGGTTTGCCCACTCTAAAGTGGCTTAGTCTAATCAATCACACTCGTTGAACTTAGTTGCGCGAACCTATATGTTATTGGGGGCGACGTGGGGCTTGATTGCATTAATCGTAGACCTAAATTGAAGGTAAGTTTGAAACCACAAGAGACACTTAAATCAAATTAAAGCCAATTCCTCTGCCAATAAAAAAAAAGGTAGTCTAATCAATCACACAAAGATTTTTTATTTTGGAGGACGAAATTGAATTGTTGTAAATATAAATTTTATCTTTATTTATTATGGGAGCATGAAATATATCATTTTAATTAAATGAAAAGGTGAAGTATATCTTTTTAATTCAATAAAAAAAGGATTTTGTTGTTTAAGGGATTGTAAAAAGCTATAAATTTTATAAAATTTGTACATCATATTTAAATTTTTCAAAAATTTGAGACGCGGGCAGTCCTCCCCTAGCCCTCCACGTGGCACTATCCTGCATGAGATATCACCTACTTGGGTCAAAGAGGGTTGGCACCAAAAGAATATATAATTATAGAGAATAATTTTTACGTAATTATTCTATCATAATAATAATAATTTAATATTGACAAAAAATAATATTTTATGTAACTAATGATAATTTGTGACAACCTAGGAACAATAAATTAATTATTACTATAATCTATAACAAAATTTTTGTGGTTATTAGTTGCCCATGGTGATCATTTAAACAAAATTCTAGTTATTATTCAATTTGTAATTTTTTTTATCATTTAATATATTAATTAATTTTTATTTTTTTAGTATTTAACTATACATATATTAAATGTTTATTTTATATTTATTATATATTTTTTATACCTATGCACGTTAAGAGTTCGTTAAAATTCGAATATCTAACTTTACATTTTATGTGTGAGATTTATGCTATTAGACTAAAGCCACTCGATTTATAACTTTATTATACTAATTTTCATAGCACGTCGTACCTACGTGCATGGAGTAATCATCGACTATTTTAGAAGCATGAGTAAAATGTTGGAAGTATGAATAGGTGAAACAAAGTAATGAATGTGTTAGTGGAATAAAAGGGCTACGAAATATTTATAAAAATATTTTTTATAAATAATAATTTGATATAGTAATCTGAAAATTATATTTTATAAGTATACGAGTTTTTTTTTTTTTTAATATTTAGCATAAATAAATAAACGTTCAGCTATTCAACTCACCGCCCCCCGCGGACGCTACATGGAAATTTCCTATTGCTAGCCCACCATTAACCACATGGCAAGCGCCAAACTCATTTATGTAGCATGTGTCGGCAGTTTTACCAGTGGTCATGTTTTCTGCCTACGGCAGCACTTTTAGTTTTCATGTATTTTTAAAAGTTAAAAAAGTAGTTATGAAATGAAAATAAAAATTGAAATGTATGTAGATGAAATATTGAAAAGTAATAATTAAAATATGTATAGATTTGAAAAGTATGTTGATTTATTTTTATTTATATTTAAAAAGATTTTTTTAAATATATATATATATTTTATTAATTTTAAAATGACAGTGTATACTTTAAGTTAAATGAAATTTGAATTTGATTGATATGATAATAGAATTATATGATATATTTGGAAAGAGTTTGAAAATAAAAAAATGAAGATTTTGAATGGAAATGAATAGAAAATGGATGGAAATAGAATATTTTGATAGGAAATGAAAAGGGTAGTTGGAAATGAAACCAAACGGGTTGTTAGCTTTCCAATCATCGACTTTTTAGTATTAGCTATCTATGATATTTCTTTTGCTAAAAAGTGACAAATACGTAATCTACAAATATGAATTGTGATCAGTATAATAATCCTAGTAGAGAGGGTAGTTGAAGAAATCCAAATTTATTGAAGAAGGTACATAAGTTAAAAAAAGAAAAGAAATGCATATATTATTATTATTATTATTATTATTATTATTATTATTATGTTGAAGATATTATAAATATTACATTGGCATGTGATTTGAAAAATGGGTACGTATGTTTTTATGGATTTTGTACATATATAAAAATCAATAAGATTATAAATTTGAAGGGATTTAAAAGTAAAATCACATGTTAGTATAAGAAAAAATTACATCAGCTACGAAACAAAAATATATTGCAATGAAATGATCATTTTGTGATAGTGCGACGAATTAAATTTAACATAAAAAAAAACAAATATATGAACTTTTGTTATTTATTTTAAACACCTATATTTCGCTTTGATTTTTCTTAAAATAATGAGTACTTTAATTTGACTTGAGCCAAAGAGATATTTACGCATATGTTTTGAACAAATTGATGTTAAATTAAGATCATTTCCACATTTGTAGTCATTAAGTTGGAATGGATATTAGAGAGGTACAACGAGTTGAAGTCACTTCAAAAAGTTAAGGGAGTAAAGTGGAGTGAGATTGTACCCTTGCACAAATCACTATGTATGACTTAACAACATGAGATACTTGTTCATGATAAAAACCATGTGCGTCCATAGTTTTCCCCTTCCTCCCCTTCAACCAATTTGGGGGAGGCAAAAATGTGAATTGTGTTTTATTTTCAATAAAACGATGGATGTTATCATTATATCATATACATATTAAAATCAATAATTTATAGGAGATGAGTAAAATTTGAAAATAAAGAGCTGATTAATAAATTTCAATTATTTATTTAGTCTTAGTTTATAATACTCGTATGAATGTTCAAAGGGAAGTATTCATGAAGAAAGAGTAAGTCATTATCATCTTTTTGAGATTCCTAATTCCCCTTCCATATTTTAAAAAATAGGAAAATATAGAGTACAATTTTTTTTAAATTTTTAAATAAGATTCTTTATTAATAAAGATCGTTACAAATAACTTTTACAATAAACGAGGATGGATTACAAGTCCAGACCCCGTGATATATAGTACTATTCATAAATAAAGGCATACTATACGAATTGTACTAGTAGCTATGACATTTCCCCCACCTCACTTGCTTCTCAATAGGGTCTACATGCATTCAGTGAGATATGAAACTGAAATTTCATAATTAAAGTATTTCTGATCATCATAAATTTAACTCGCCCTAATCACATTAGCTAAATAATGTGTTAAGTACCACAATTAGTTCATTAATTCGTGGTAATCATAATAAAATTTAGCCTTAAGCCAAGGATACCATTATCAAATCCTTTTATGTGTTTTTCTTCCAAAAGTCTTAGTTGGGGTTGTCACAATCCCACAGTTCTAGGATAAGGTTATGAAAAGATGGCCGTAAATCAAGTATGGAAAGAACAAGGAAAAGAAGTATAAGCTTGTCTAAAATCAATGTCATGGTGAAGATAGGACCCACATTATCTCTAATTTATCAGGTGAGGCTGTCCCCTTAGGAAGTTGGTTAGTCTAATCAAAAGCACAAAATATCACTCAATACCTATCAAATTTTGCAAATAGTTTGGATTCGCACTAAAAGCATAGTGATCTGGACACTGTCTTATAGAGAGGTTCGGTGAAATAGACATATCTATAAAGATGCGGACTATCTATACCTGGATAGAAAGACTCTATAAAGCTTGATTGTTCCTTATATTGGGTTTCGATCTTTCTTGTGCAACTTAGGTGGAAGGTGAAGAAGACCTCATTTTGGGGAAGCCCAATCTACCAATGAAATACCACTTTGAAAGAATTAGAATTTTAATATTGTATCAGACTTACAGATCAAGGAATAGTTTTGCATAGACAGTTTTTATGAGGCATAGGCCTTCAAAAAGTAATGGAGGCGTGCAAAGCTTTCCTCTACTTTATAATATGGACAATAATTTGCGTGAAATTAATTATGAAATCAATTTCACAAATTTCTTGTGTATCTTTCTTTTTTGGAATGAAATTTTGTATGCTAATTTTTTAAGGTTAACAAAGAGGGTGCTTTTGATGGACTGGGTTTGGATGCACATACGAATATCACACATAATATACAATTTTAAATCCCAAAACATTTTAAAAATTTAAAGGTGACTTTCCTAAACAAAGGGCCTTTTATTTTCTACTTTGGAATGCACATTAGCTTTAACTCAAGTGATAAAACGGAATTTTGGGCCTCGGGAGAAGGTCTCAAAATAGATATATACATGAAAATGTTAAACAATGGACCTTGTGTCTAACTTACCCAAAAAACTAACTTAAGAGGTGGGATTGTCCAAAACCATATATAGATCACAACTTATTTATTTCACCGATATGGGATACAAACACACATCGCGCATGCCTAAGAATGAATATTTGGAGCGTTGAATGATATGAAATAGGTAGCCCAACAATACTGGGTAACTCAACATCGGGAATGGGTGGCTCTGATACCATGTTAAAGAATGGACTTTGGGCCTAACTCAATCCCAAAAACTAGTTCAAGATATGAGGATTGCCCAAGATCATATAGAGACCACAACTTATTTATTTCATTATGTGGGACATTAATAGAAAAATCTTATTATTACATTTGATCAAATAGATGTTAAAAAAAAAAAACAGAAGTTGAAAATTATACTATTTACCTTTGCTTCTGCGACTTCTTCAAGTAAGTTAAATAAAAAAAAAGCAAGTTAAATAAGATATACAAGTTGGAACCACCTCCAAAGATGCTTTCTACAGCGCATTTTTTTTTTTAAACAAATATTTATAAGTTATATTTAATAATTTTGTTCCTTACTTTTTTGAAAAATCTCTAGATTAAAAAATAATTTAGTATTTTTTTCACATAATTAAATTCAAGAAGAAGTTATGCTTCACCAAATATTCTCATTCGACTTCCTTATTACTTTTCTAATCAATTTTCAAATATTTCTCACTTTTATTAGAAGCATTTTTTTAAAAAATAATTTCTAAAATTAATCACTTCTTTAAAATATAAAATAAAATAAAAAATAACTCTTGCAGATACTCCTTAACAGTGTTAAATATATTAATAGGACAGCATATGTTTCCACGAATAATTCGAATTGCTTGGGATCTATACATTTTAAGACTTATCATCTTCTTTTCATGAAATTATGGTCATTTGAAATTAAAAAAAAAAAAAAAAAAAGTTCTGTCCACGTATAACATTGGCATTTTAGAAATTTAAAAATTTAAATACTTATCTACTTCTATATATGTAAATTTAAAAAATGGTGGCAGTTGCTAAAAGTTAATTAATTGATTAATTGATCGAATAAATTGTGCTTCTACTTATATATGTGAGGTTTGAAGTGAATTTAAGTGAATAAATAATTTTTAAAAATTAATATTATTGATGTAATCATGTAATGAGGTATGTCATTCATCTGCCAAAAAGATCTTGGCAACAAAATTTTTAAAGACAACATAACATTTTTAGCTAAAACCTCTGTTTGCTTTTTTTCTTTTTTGATAATATTAATTTATAGTTTCATTTTGTGCATGCATTTTGCACTCATATGTTATCAATCAAGCATTAATCAAAAACTGAGAATAAGAAAAAGTGAAATAGGTTAATGCCCCTTTTTTTTTATTTTCTACACCCATTTTTATTTTCTCCTCAAAATGAAAATAGAGATTTATCAACTTTTACACCATTTTCTCATATATTTTCATTCTCAAAACATTCCTTTTTACGTTCTCTCTCAATTTTCATACATATTTCCCCCTATTATTACATATATCTACTTTTTTATCTTCTCAATACTTCTCAAATATCATTCACCACAAAAATATTATTTTATATCATTTTTTCAAATAAGTACACATCATATCATCAATTCAAATTAAAAAACTTTCTTCCTTTTAATACAAAAACACCTAACATCCAAATACATCTCATTTTCACGCCTATATAAACCTATAATTTTAAACAACACATTCAAACACAAATTTATTTTCAAAAATACTTTTTTAACTAACTTTTCACTATGTATTTTCTCCAGAAAATGAAAACACCTCCAGAAAATGAAAATACCTCCAGAAAATGAATCCAAACTGGCCCTAAGTTAGGAAAATAAAATTTAAAGGTCACAGTTTGATATGGTTCAAGTATTTATAACTTTAATAAAAAATTAAAAAAAAAAAGTTCCAAAGCATGACATATGTATATTATATACTGTACAGTTAGAACTATTCATATTTGAATCACGAATCTTACATATATATAAGTGTGAAGACAGTATCGTTCAACCAATCAACCAGTGGCCTATGCAATTTGTAACTTAAGAGAGATAATTTTAGTTCTATTCCTGAAATATAAATTAATGTAGCATATATAGATTAAATACAATGCAATCTTTTCATTCCTAAACCAAAAATTTTAACTAAAAATTCAAATCCAATTAAAACAATAAAATTTTTTACTTCCTCCTGGATCAGATCAAAGCTCATATTTCTGAGGCCTGAGCTCAGTGTTGGAGACAGCCCAGAATTATTAACTCAAACCTATGGGCCCATCATACTCGGTCAAGGCCATCTAAGGATGGGCCAAATAACATAAAACGGGCCGATGTTGGTGAGTTGGGGTTAATTTCTAAACTCCAAAGTAGGTAAGTTTGACTCTTTTTTTTTTTTATATATATATGAAAAAAATAATATTTATCACCTGTGGATTGATCGTAGCAAAAGTTAGCTAAGAAATCATTAGCTTCAAATTTGATTAAGTCAATTTCATAGCTAAAACTATAAATTTTCAACATTATAGTTGCAAATTAATCATAATTGTTGATCTAATCTTTTGTAGTAGAAACATGACAACCAGATTATATTCACTTACTAAAAGAAATTAATATCTTTTAGTTTAAGTCATAGTTACACAACATTATAATTAATCAAAGCTCCAAGACATAGAAAAAGTGTAATCGAGGTGCACTTATATGGGGTTTTCTATCATCCTAACTTATCATTTTTATCTATTGTCATGTAAGTGTTTTGTGATAACTGATTTACAAATGAGTAAATATAATGAATTTATTTTAAAAACAAATATAATTTTAATCAAACTATTCGATATTCGTGTTGTTCTATTTTAAATTTCTAGTTTATCCTTTGTTCAAAATTTTATTATCACAAAAGTACCCTATGTTTTAACAAAAAAATTTAAATAATTTAATTTTTGACTCCATAAAATTGAATTATCTCCTAATTTTCTCTTCATTCCTAACCACACTCATATCAATCTCTCCTTTTTTTCGATGCCCAACTTCCACCGCCGTCGCAACTCACCAGCCCCCTTTCCCCCAAAAACAACACCCCTCCCCCCAAGCGACCGCCGGCCAGCGGCTATTTGTATTGTGCATTCTTGGCCATTTGCTGGCCAGCGGCAGGACCAAGAGACCGCTGGCCTTGCCCAGTCAGCCGCTTGTCCCCTGCTGCCATTGGGGATGGGTTGGGGGTGGGGGCTTATGCATTTAATTATATATATATGTGTATGTTTGCTTACATCTATATGTGTATGTATATACATAAATATATAAATTCATTTTCAAAATTTGTCCATTTTTATTCTGTTTTTATTTCTTTTTATTTTTATTTTGCAAAATGAAATTCAGAACAAACGAACACATAGTTTTATTATTGATAAATTCAATCGCAGAATTTATTCATAAATCACATGATTAAATTATGTTTTTAGATAATGTTTAGTTAGAATATGTAATATATATTATCTAAATTTTGGGATTACGATAATTTCGAGATTGATTAATAGAATGGGTACAAAAAATATAAAAAGATATTATTACAAAATATAGGAGATGTTAAATAAAATTAGATGTTAAACAAATTAAAAAGAATATTTAAGCTATTTAATTTAAAAAGGGACAATTGTTTAAATTTTATTTATCAAAACAAATATACACTTGGCACAATGCAAAGTGGTTACTTAATAATAAATAGAACAAATCAAATAGAACTATAGAAAAGTTCCACTTATATGCACCAAACACTTTTTGACAACATCGTATAACTAAGAATCCCATAAAATAAAAAAGACAAGGACGTTTCATAGGACTTTGTCTACCAAAAAAGGTCTAAAGCGTAAGGCCAGATCCATCAAGTTTCTCTTCCATGATTTTGGCAGCGCGTTCGGCCATAGATGGGGTAAGATAATTGGTCCAATCTCCAACTTCTTCCTTTCCAAAGAATGCATCATTCTTCACCCATGGATACACCTGCCCATTCTTGTTCACTTCAAGATTCCTAAGTTTGTTAAAGCTGCAGACCTCAGCTATTTCCTCCACAACTCCTTTCTTTTCCTCACACAAGAATCTATGTCCTCTTTCAAATCCTCGTACCTCAGAAACAACACTTTGTCTAATCCTCTGAGCTTCCAATAACCTAGGATATGATCCCAAAACGGCCCGTGATAGTGTACTCCACGACAAAACATGTCGAAGGCTTTGTCCATTGAATTCCCATGACTATTCCCATCTTCCGGGAGAGCTCTAAGGGAGAAATGCCACTGAGAAATGAACTGGTCCAAAGGGTTCCTACAGATGTAAATGATCTTGCCCTTAGAATCCCAGATGGATTTAGGGAGAATATGTGCATGCATGTGGGTGGAAAAAGCACTGGGTGAAGAAATGGAATCAAGATCAGGATTTTCATGGTTTGCATAAAGGGTTAATTGCATTTTACCCGTGTGAAAATGAAAAAATGAAAAAAAAAAAACCTCTATAAAAAAATAATAGGCAATGTACCTCCTTGTGATTTTAAAAAATAGACATACCGCCTCCTTTTGTGATTTGCTGCAATTTAACCATAATTTCAATGTATAAAGACTATACTACCCCTAATTCCTTCATATATTGTCAATTTTATTTATTTATTCTTTTTAAATATATTTTTATATATCTTTTTCATCTCCTTCATACCAATTTTTTTATTTTTTTGTTTATTCATCTTTCTAATTTATTCTTTTTTTATTTATATATATATATATTATATTATATATATACAAATATAAATATATAATATATAATATAATAAACATAATATAATATATATAATATAATACATTATAAATACATAAATATTTATGTATATATTTATACATAATATATATTACTAAATAAACATTTTATATTATATTTTATATAATAAACCCCACCCCCACCCCATCTTAAAATTTGATCTATAAAATTTAAATAACTTTTGTTTATATCTTTTCTATTTCTAATTATTTATTTCAAATTAAATATTATATATATTTATGAAAATATATATTATATTTATATACATATATATTTTTATCTCCTTCATACCAATTTTTTTATTTTGAAATTTAAAAACTGTTTTTAATTTTTTGGTTTATTCATCTTTCTAATTTATTCTTTATTTATATATATATATATTATATATACAAATATAAATATATAATATATAATATAATAAACATAATATAATATATATATATAATATAATACATTATAAATACATAAATATTTATGTATATATTTATACATACTATACATTACTAAATAAATATTTTATATAATAAGCCCCACGCCCACCCCCCACCCCATCTTAAAATTTTATCTATAAAATTTAAATAACTTTTGTTTATATCTGTTTTTTTAATTATTTGTTTCAAATTAAATATTATATATTTATGAAAATATATTTATATACATATATCTTTTTAATTATATTTATATACATATATATTTTTTATAAGATATTTATATTTATATATTTTTTACCAGCCATTGTGGCCAGATCCGGCCACTGGCTGCAATGGTCAGCCATGGAAGCCACCTCATTTTTTAATTTTTTTTTTTTTTTTTTTGTGTTCAGAGGCAACCATGGAGGCCACCTCTGCGAGCGGCAGCCTCCATGGCCGCCTGCAAACGTGGCCATGGCGGCCATGTCGCCGCTCGAAGGAGGCGGCCGCCATGGCAGCTTTCGTCGGTGGCCATGGCAGCTTTCGCTGGCGGTCATAGCTGCCGCTAGTCTGGTGGGGGTGGGTTGGGTGGGTTTATATATATATATAAATATGTATATATAATACATATATATTTTATATATAAATATGTATATGTAGGTATATATAAATATATTTTTATATGTTATATATATATTTTTTAGATAGAAGTAATCTGAACCGTCAATTTTTTTCAATAAATCCAACGGTTGATATTAAGGGGCAAAATTTACATTTCATCAGCAAAAACCTTAGAACCAATCTCACTTGCGGCGCGTGATTTGCACCGCCAATTAAAGGGGGGTAATTTGCTATTTTTTTAAAAACATAGTGGGGGACATTGCCTATTGTTTTTTCATAGGGGTTTTTTTTTACTCTTTTTCATTTTCACAGGGGGGTAAAACCTAATTTATCCTTTGCATAAATAATATGCTCAAGAAGGGATGTAGACATATCAATTTTTGCCCAGTTGGAGAGTGACACGTATAAAATAATATACTACTTATTAATTCAAAAAAAATTATTTGTCTTGGAATTTATTAAATTTAATTCCAAAAGATGAATAGTTAATTTTAATTAATACTCTAGTATTTATTTATGTTCAAATCAAATATTAGTAAGTATCAAAGATAAAATGTCTATGCCTATGGACCAATCAAATGAAAGATATTTGATACTATATCTTGATATTTGATATTATCCCTTCATACTTAATATTATCTCTTGATATTTGATATTATCTTATCCAAGAGAACACTTAAAGATGTTCAAGTCAATTTGGAAGTCTCTCATCAAGCATTCATATAAAGGGGGTGACCAAAGCTCATTCCAGACACATAACACAAATTCCAGCAAGTGAAAGGAACTTTAAAGGAGTCCAGCAATTCTCTCAATCAAATTTAAGGAGATTCAGACATTCAACGCGTTCTTCGCGGAGCTCATCATATTTTGGCGTTTGATTCGAGATTAAGGTGCTAAGCCCTCGAATTGGCGTTATTTCTTTAAATCAAATTTAAAGAGTTCCACGGCGTTCAAGACATTCTTTGTGGAGCTCATTAAATTCAAAATCAAATTTGGAAGGGAAGAATCAGATGATTACATTAGAGATTGAATCTACAATTGATAGATTTTGATTTTCTTTTATTTGTATGATATATCTTGTCTTGTAATTTTATTTATTGCAGACAAAGAAATTTGCACTTACAAATTTTTGGCACGCCTAATGGGAAAATCTCTACCTCTCATCTCTTTCCTTCATCAAAATTGAAGTATCAAATAGCCACCAAGAAGACTGCAACACTAAAAATTGCTACATCAAATTCCTCAAGTACTGGAGTAAAAAGTGTTGGCGTCATCACAAGAATTGTGTCGAAAAAGTTGCAATCATCTTTGGAGGTGGCTCCTTTGCTTGCTGTGGAAAGGTGTTGTCGCATTTTATTGATATGAATGAAGATGGTGAAGACTCAAATGAAGAATTTGTATCATCCATTACCTATTCGACATCAAATTCCTTAAGCATGGCGATGGTGATGGCCACAAGTGCTACAAGCTTGGAGGAACAAATTTCAAATTTGACGAGGGCCATTGAAGGACTTAGGAAGCATGTCTAAGAACGAGACGTTCAAATTCCCAAATTGATGAGCAACGTGGACAATCATGATGCCAGCTGCATTATGGAGAAACAAATTAAAGCTCAGGATGAAGGCGAAACATCCACAAGGAGACAATCAGCCAAAAATAAAGAGATTGCAACAAAAGAAGTTGAAGTTTCCATTAGATTAATTCCCATCGACCCACTGAATGAGTTTATCATGGAGACTATCAAAGATAAACTTGATGGAAGTTATAAGTCGTCTACGACTTACTCCAAGCCCTATACTTAATGGATTGATAACTTGAAGATGTCGATTGGTTACCAACCCCCAAAGTTTTAGCAATTTGATGGCAAAAGCAACATAAAACAACACGTGGCTCATTTCATTGAGACTTATAATAATGTTGGGATATATGGAGATTATTTGGTCAAGCAATTTGTTTGATCATTAAAGGGCAATGCTTTTGATTGGTATGTTGACTTGGAGGCAGGCTCTATCGATAGTTGGGGACAATTGGAACAAGAGGTCTTCAATCGTTTTTATAGCACTCGAAGGACAAGCATTATAGAACTTACCAACTCTCGCCAGTGGAAAGAAGAACATTAACCACATCAATCACTAGAGAAATTTGAGCCTTAACTGCAAAGATCAATTATTGGAGGCTTCAGCAATTAAGATATGTATCCAATGAATGCATTGGAGTCTTTGCTACATACTTCAAGGAATTAAACCAAAAACTTTTGAAGATTTGGCAATTCATGAACATAATATTGAAATGAGCATAAATTTTGATGAACAAGAAGACTCAAGTGATGCCAATGATGATGAAGATATTGGGGGAAATTAATTTTTATATCCAAATTCCAAATGCTCCTCGATATGAGCCTAAATTGTCAATAATGCTTCTAGATAAAAGCATAAACTATTTAAAATTCTCAAGTCTTCATGTCTCCAAATCTATTACTCAAGTCTCCAAGCATTCAAATTCAAGACCCAAATCTTCAAGTTTCCAATTCAAACTCAAGTCTTCAAATACAAGTCTCCAAGTATTCAAGTCAAAGCTCAAGTTTCGAAGGCTTCAAATTCAGAACTCAAGTCTGCAAATCTCTAAATCCATGACTCAAGTTTTCAAGTCTTCAAATTCAAGACTCAAGTCTCCATATGTCCAAATTCAAGACTCAAGTCTTCAAGTTTCAAAATCAAAGACTCAAATCTTCAAGTCTTCAAATTCCAAACACTTCTAGATATGAGCATAAGTTTTCCCATGTGCTCATTGATAAGAGCTTAAACTATCAACAAGACTTCTAGATACGAGCATAAATTATCTAAATATTCAAAGTCTCCCCATGTGCTCTTTGATATGAGCTTAAATTTTCAATAAGGCTCTTAAGTACGAGCATAAACTATCTAAATATTCAAATTCTCTCCACGTACTCCTTGACATGAGTGTAAACTATCTATTAAATCAAACTCAAGTAAACTCCTTGACATGAGTATAAATTGTCAACCAAATTCAAGTGGACTCCTTGAGATGGGTATAAAATGTCTATTCAAGTTAAATATATTCCTTGATGCATGAACCTAAACTGCATGTTACTCCTGGCTTGCCTGAGTATAAATTGTGCATGACACTCTCCTCAAAAGGATATTTACTTTGAATTATGTTATGACTTAACCCTTTTATTGGGCACCATAGCTTGAGGAATGCTTGGAAGATGTTTTTGTCTCAAACATATGTGGAAAAAAAAATGGGAGAAAAAGAAAACTTTTCAAATACTTCAAGCCTTGCATCTTTCATGGATGATTGACGCATCTTTCATCAAGTCTTAAAGTGGGGGCATTTGTAGACATATCAATTTTTGCCCAATTGGAGAGTGATGCGTATAAAATAATATACTATTTATTAATTCAAAATTTTCTATTTGGCTTGGAATTTATTAAATTTAATTCCAAAAAATGAATAGTTAATTTTAATTAATACTCTAGTATTTATTTATGTTCAAATCAAATATTGATAAGTATCAAAGATAAAGTGTCTATGCTTATGGACCAATCAAATAAAAAATATTTGATACTATGTCTTGATATTTAATATTATCCCTTCATACTTGATATTATCTCTTGATATTTGATATTATCTTATCAAAAAAATAACCTTTAAAGAAGTTCAAGTTAATATGAAAGTCTCCCATCAAGCATCTATATAAAGGGGGTGACCAAAGCTCATTCCAGACACACAACACAAATTTCAGCAAGTGAGAGGAATTTTGAAGGAGCCCAGCAATTCTCTCAATCAAATTTAAGGAGATTCACAATATTCAAGGCGTTCTTCGCGGAGTTTAACATATTTTGGTATTTGATTAGGGATTAAGGTGCTAAGCCCTTGAATTTGCGTTATTTCTTTAAATCAAATTTAAGGAGATCCACGGCGTTCAAGACGTTCTTTGTGGAGCTCATTAAATTTAAGATCATGTTTGGAAGGGAAGAATCAGATAATTAGATTAGAGATTGAGTCAACAGTTGATAGATTTTAATTTTATTTTATTTGTATGATTTTCTTGTCTTGTAATTTTATTTATTGTAGACAAAGAAATTTGCGCTTACAATGGGCACTAGTAAGTGAGGGTGTGAGGTGAGGAGAGGGCTTTGTGAAGTTGGAATCTTGTTTCGATTGAGGATGGTAAAGGTTAGGGCTTGCAACCAAGTTGTGCTTGATTTAGGCAAAGTTGCTAATGGAAAATTAGTGTCTTTGGCAAGAAACTAAGGCTCCAAGGATGGTATCTTGGCATCAGTAGCCATTGTAGAGACAGAGTTTCGATCCATCCCATTTGGTCTCTTGAGGAAGTGATGTGAGCAATTCTTGGATTTCATTTGAAGGGTTTTTGTTGGGGGTTTCACTAGTTTGCTCCATTGACTTTGTTTTGTTCTTCACACACACACACACTAGTAGAGAGGGCACCGCGCAAGGCGCGGTATCGTGCCTGGTCCATTAAATAAATAAATTATTTTTTTATATGTATTTTTTGAATCTTTTCTTTTGCAAGTTAAAGCATAATATGATTATATATAAGTACATTCTTGGTTTTTTTATGAGGAAATTTACAAAACTTGTTATTAAAAAAAAATTGACTTGCAAAGACACTTAAATTTGTTGCTGGTGAGCTACATATATTCTGTTCTAGTGTAGTTTCAAAGTAAAAATTCTATGGTGGATAGTTTGTTTCTCTGTCAAATTTATTATCGCCAATTCTGAAAATTCCATGGTGGATAATTTAATTCAGCATTTTTCTTTGTGCAGTAGCTTTTGGAAAGAATAATATGCTAAGAGATCAACCAAGGAATAAACTTATAGTAGTAGGATTCTTCCTGTGCTAAGCCCTAAAAAAGCACCAAAAAAAGGACAATTTTCATCACTATGTAACAAATCATGCACAACCATGTCCAGTAATTTTTATGCTAAATTCCAACATCACATTTCCACCTAAGTTGATATATCAGTCTAGCATCATATGGCATCTCGCATAGCGAACTTTTATGTTTTTTAACCATTTAAGCTCATACCATCTTCCAAAATATTTCATGCTACAAGCTTCCAAAAATCAGACCCTAGCTCAAGCTTAGCAGAACATGTACTGCTCCAACCAAACTTTTAATATTCAGTAGCTATAACAGTATGTAATTATTCCAATGCACAACATTCCCATAGCATCCAAATGACAAGTATTTTTATTGTGCCCGTAAACCCTGTATTGTAGAGATTTTATCTACTATTTTGTAAATAATAAATATTTTTATTTTAGATTCTATTTAATTAAACCATCGAGGATGGTAATATCGGATATGGGAGTTCATACAGTAAGATACATTGTTCTACCATTCTTTGCAATTTTTTAACTTGTTATTTTGGTTGCCTAAATAGCAACTCTTAATTTTTTTTCCCCATGTTTCTAGATAGTCCACAAAAAAAGCTTATCCTTCAAATTAACCATGCAAACAACAGCTCAAGATATCTTTTGAAAATGAAATAGGATTAGTATTGACCTACACTATTTCATAGATCTTTGTAATTTTGAGCTTCTTTATTTTCAATTATTTTACCAATTCCTTTAAAATCAACATGATATCTTTTATAATCAAAATGATATATTATCTATTTTCTAAAGTTATATATTTGATAGGGGATGACCCAATAGGTCCAGCCCAAAGACGATTGACCTAAGAGTACATCGCTAGGCCCGCTTCATCCTTGGACCTCAATCACATTGTCGACTTGGATCGACCTCTCACACTGCTTTGCGCATCGAAGGCAAAGCAACACTGGTGGGCGACGCTCGACCGTCGCGATGAGGCTGTTCGATTGCCGTGTCCATCAATTTATCAACGCATCCAGAACCAGCTCTGAGGTTGGCCTATCATGTCGACCAGGCAGGTCAACTAACTGCAAAACCTTTTCTCTGCCGCATTTAATGCCCTGACAGGCGACATGCCTCCGCATTAATGGCGCGTGCCACCCCAGTACATTCTTTGCTGTCGCGCTAGACAGGGGGTGCACCACTAGTGTACTATCATGTCCATAAAAGCTGGAGATGAAGCTACCTGGAATAGTACCAAAGTGTGAGATGTCTTAAAGCTCCCTATACAAGGACATGAGCCTTTCATACATGCTAAGGGCATCTTAGACATATCAATCACCTGGGGAAGGCTATAAATACCCTATTGCCAACTTCTCATTAGGTATGTCATTCTATACTAAAAAGCCTTCACTCTGCTACTTATCTCATCTGGTCATTCTCATATTGACTTGAGCGTCGGAGTGCCATAGCCAGGGGCACCTCAACTAGCCTAACGTTTGCTAGTGGTTGCAAGACAGTCTAGATATCTGTTACTCGACCAAACAGATCAACACACTCAGATTCTATCCAAATCCAGGTATATACAGTTTTTACCATCATCATTTGGCACCGTCTGTGGGAAACTTTGAGTCCGCAATTGAAAATAGTTAACACCAGGCGAGTCGCTTCGGAAAGAGAAGAAAATAAGAGTTCTACCACTCCTCCTCCTCCTCCTCTTCAACCTTAGCAAGAACCTGGCGCGCCAAGACCGAGCGCTCAGTCAGAACATGTGGTCACCCTAACCATGCCCCAATTGATGCAGCTCATCAGCGAGCAGATATCTGCCTAAATTTCTGCCTAATTCTCCGATGCTCTGAACCGACATATCATCCAACCAGATTTAGTAGCTAGCGCTACCCCACAACCAGCACCCCTGAGGAGAGACCGCCTAGAGAAAATCATGGTCCACCAAAGTCCAAACGACCTCTCTCAAGATGCAAAACCAGTCCAGGATATTTTCCTAGGGAAATGGCCTGACTTGCCCCCCGCGAAGAAGTGGCGGATTTAGTTGATCATGGCGTTCAACCCATTCGAGCCTCGCAGCGCGATAGGGTCGAGTGCTCGAGATCCCAACTGTACAAAAATGCGTCTCAAGCAGAAATGAGTGGGGGGAGGTATTTCATCAAGTCCAGCAGCTAAATAAGTGTTTGGAAGAGATCTCGAGGAGAAATACTGAGAAAAATCACTACCATGATGGGCCACCGAGGTTTCGCCGAGAGAGGAAATCACCTTTCGTCTAGGAGACCATCGACGAGCTCATTATCATAGACGCCAAGGTCCAGACTGATCTGCATAGGTACGATAGCTCGTCGGACTCAAACGAACATTTGATGCAATTCGAACACATGATGCAGCTGCATTGGCATAACGACTACATCCACGCTAAGATGTTGGTGACTACCTTTCAAGGGATTGCGCTTGACTGGTTTGTTAAGTTGGAGTCGGCATTAATATATGTATACGAACAGTTGTGTGACAAATTTCTACACCATTTTGCTAGCTGGAGGAAGGTAAAGCTTCCTCATACCCACCTACATATGGTGAAACAGAATGAAGGGGAATCCCTTCGCGACTTCTTCACCAGGTTTAATATGGAAGTGTTAAAGATTGATAGCCCCCGGATTGAGTTTCTGATCGATGTGCTTTTCTTAGGCCTTAAACACAAAGAATGTGTCAACACATTGGTGCGTGAGCGGCTGCGGTCGATGGATGAGCTGCTTAACCTTACAGAAAGGTACATGACTCAGGAGGACATGAACAAACTTAAATATGGTAACCCCGAGGTCGACATGACAAAGAACAAAGAGAAAGATGACCGTCAACATAGGGAAGGTCGCAGATCTCGCATTAAATGCTTCTATGATTATACCCCACTTAATCTACTGAGGAAAGAGGTGTTGTTCGCCAACCAGCACGACAACCTCCTGAAAAAGCCCAAGAAGTTGACCGAGACAGAGGCCATGAGAAAATCCAAGAAGTATTGCCATTTTCACAAACAAAAGGGCCATGATACGGAAGATTGTTTCAACTTGCACGACAAGATTGAAAGACTAATTCGATAAGGCCATCTCAAAATATACATCAACGAGCATGCTAGGAAGGAGAGGGCAAAACCAATCGAACTCCCCGTAGAGAAAGGTCAATTAGCCTGAGAAGGGAAGATAAAGGAAAGAAACCTGCCCAGGATCCCCACCCACCCATTCGAGGAGTTATCGACATGATTGCAGGGGGTCCCACTGGGGGGGACTCAAAATCTGCTAAAAGGCAGACCCAACGACAATTGGAATCGACCAAGTTAAACTACGTCAAAATGATTTTCCAACTCTCAACTAGCGCAGAGCCAATCTCCTTCACTGAAGCCAATCTTGACCTTATCGAGAACAAAGGAATCGACCACAAGATGGACTGCCCAATGGTCGTATCGGTCGAAATTGTGAATTTTGAGGTAAGAAAGGTCTTAGTTAACAACGGTAGCTCCGCCAACATCATATTCTTGTCAACCTTAAAAAGAATGAATTTGGGACAACTGAAATTTGAGCCAGTTTCTACACTATTGGTCGGGTTTGGGGGATCGAAAATCATCCCGAAAGGATCCATCAATCTATCCACGTCATTTGGAGAAGTCCTCCTATAGCAGAACCCTTATGATAAACTACTTGGTCGTTGACGCTCCATTTGCCTACAATGCCATCATTAGTTGACCTACCCTGAACGAATTTCGGGCCATCGTCTCGACCTACCACATAAAGATCAAAATTTTGACCCCAGCAGGCATAGGCGAGCTTTTGTGCAACATTAAGGAGGCATGGCGCTGCTATACCAATTCAGTCGAATCCAGCGAGCAGAAGACCCAATCCCAACTAAAGCCCTCGGGGGATGCCCCTACAGTGGAACCCGAGGAGGGACAGGCATGCAAGAAAAGAAAGTGAGAGGACACCCGGGTCCAATTGGCCTGGGAGTTCAAAATGATCGAATTAGAACCTGGGAACCCTGACAAGACCACCTAGATCGAAAGTGATATGGGCCACCGCATGGAGCGTCTTATGATTGATTTTCTTCTCATGAATATCGCTGTATTTGCATGGAAAGCTTTCGACCTCCAAGGAATCGACCCCAGCATCATTGTACACCGTCTAAATATGGACCCTTCGTACAAGCCGGTGAAGCAGCAGACGAGGACCTTCAATGTTTAGAGATGCCGGATCATTGAGGAGGAGGTCAACAAACTCTTAGAGGCAGGATATATTGTAGAAATTCAATGTCCCTCTTGGTTTTGTAATGTTGTACTCATCCCCAAGAATGAGGGAAAATGGCGTATGTGTAATGACTTTACGAATTTGAATAAAGCTTGCCCCAAAGATCCTTACCCCTGCCTCGTATAGATCTCTTAGTCGACTCTACTGCTGGTTGCGAATTATTAAGTATGATGGATACATTTCAAGGCTATTATCAAATATTCATGGCACCCAAGGACAGGGACAAGATCTCTTTTATCATCCCCAATGGGATATATTGTTTCTTGGTCACCTAACCGATCTTGACCATACCTTCTCGATCCTGTGGGCATTCGGTATGAAACTAAATCCCAACAAGTTTACCGTTGGGGTTCGATGAGGCAAGTTCCTGGGTTACATGGTTAGTCAAATGGGGATTCAAGCAAACTCGCAGAAGTTCCATGCAGCTTTAGTTATCGCCCCGCCCCGAACGGTCCGGGATGTACAGCGCCTGATTGGCAGAATCATAGCTCTTGGTAGGTTCACTGCCAGATTAGATGACAAAAGCCTATCCTTTTTCAAAATACTTAGGAATGCAAAAAAATTGGGATTCCAGTGGATGGAGCAGTGATACCATGCTCTGGTCGATCTCAAGCAATACCTCTCCTCACCACCCATGCTTGCCAAATCAGAGCTGGGAGAAGTTCTGCACCTCCACCTAGCCATGTTCACAGCCTCTATCAACTCAGTCTTGGTCTCAACGAGTGGTAGTATTCATCGGCCTATATATTATTGCAGTAAAGCACTACAAGGGCCCAAGCACAATTACTTTGACATCGAGAAGTTCACCCTTGCCCTGGTTATAGTAGCACGAAAACTACGACCTTACTTTCAGTCTCACACGATCATAGTGTTGACAAATCAGGTGTTGTCGAAGCCAAATACATCTAGAGACTGACTTGGGGAATTTGACATTACTTTTCAACCCCCAGACGGCCATAAAAGCACAAGTCTTAGTCGATTTCATTGCCGAGAGGCTCGACCTCCATGACCAACATGACTATGGCTCCTCCATGTGGACTTTACACATCGATGGATTAGTGACCACCTTGGGAGGTGGAATCGGTGTCTCACTGGGCTCTCCATTCATGGAGGAATATGATTTCACAATCAAGCTCGACTTCCAAATCACCAACAACGAGGCAAATCACCGAATCCTAGTTGGTCGTAGAGCAGGTCGAAGAAAACTTTGAGGCCAAAATATTCAAGATAAGTCAATACCTGGCCGAGGTGAAAAAATTACAACAGTTGTTCAAGAGTTTCACCCTCAGTTAGGTACCCCGATCAGAAAACGAGCGGGCTAACACCCTCTCCAAGTTTGCTAGCTCGACGAGAGGGACCAGAGAAAGGACCATAGCATTTCTGGTCGCCAGCAAACGGTCTATAAACACTCACGACCAGAATTTGGTAGGGGGCATCGAAGAAGCACCTCCATCTTGGCAAGATCCAATCAGGCTGTACCTAAGCCAAGGGACACTCCCTGAATACAAAAATGAGGCGCGCATGATCAGAGGTCAAGCAGCCAAATTTGCCCTTGACGAGCATGTACAGCTCTATAGGAGGTCAATATCCGAACCACCATTGAAATGCTTGACGCCAGATCAAGACCGTGAAGTCCTTCACAAAATCCCCGTAGGCATTTGTGGAAATCATTCTGGAGGTCGATTCCTGACGCATAAAATTATTCGATATGGGTATTTCTAGCCCATGCTATTAAAAGACTCGATCGACTTTGCTAGAAAGTGTTCATCCTGTCAGTTCCACTTAAACATACTACACCAACCAGCGGTGTCAATGATAAACGTGGAGATCGCATGACCATTCGATCAATCGGGTATCGATATAGTCGGCTCCTTATCGAAAACATCATATCAACAAAAATTCATCATTGTTGCGGTCGAATACTTTACTAAGTAGGTCGAGGCATCAAGACATAGTGTCAGTTCTTTCACAAAAAATGATTTCTACCAGCATTAAGCAAATTAGCACATATGACCTCACAATATTGCCATATAGATGAGCAAAGGATCAATTTGAGAATCATAAACTGCTACAAAGAAGTGAAATAAGGAAATCTAAAAAGGACAAAGATCTCACATACCAAAAAATCATTATTTTCTGAAAAAAGCATCACATGTCAAAAAACTTGAGGAGGGAACAAGCAGACTATTATTATTTTAAAGAGAACAATCCATCAGCTAGCTAAAAGAAGCAAACCTAATTCAATATATTGAGATGTCCTAAAGTTAAAAGGAAAGCAGCTAAAGTTTACCTAAAGAAATTGTTGATAGGAGGGACAATAACTAAAATTCAGAAGATGCTTTCATTGAAAATAAGAATCAAGAGACCAAAGACCTATAGTTGACATCAATATCAATCATTTGGCATATGCATTGCTTGCAAACACATAGCGATGAAGTAGACATAAATAATTCAGGAAAAAGAGAAGGAAATAGCGAAATCTACAAACTACTAATCTTGAAGAAGATACTTTGAACTCAAAATTCACAAATTTTCTTCAAATCAGATGCATTAATGGAAAAAAATCCAGAAATTCCACAAGAAAACATAAATAGATGACAACTACAAACAAACATTTTCTCTTCTGCAAAATTCAGTTCAAACCCTTAAATCTAGAAGCAACAAACACCCATGAATACGAACAAACTCTTAGATTGCTACGACTAGACTTCCTTTGATCCTTTCAAGAAGCAAAGATCAAGAAAATAATGAAGCTACTGAGGTAGATCGAGTTGAAAGAAGATGAGAATGTAGGGTTTTGCAAATCAATGCAGATAGAAATTAGAAGACCAAGAAAATGAGGCGAGAGAGAGAGAGAGAGAGAGATAATATGGGGAGAGCCTTAATACCTTGTTGGTGTCTATATTATGGGATGCGGCCAAAGTTAATCGTGCAAGGTTCCAGTTTACAAATTCGTATATTATTAGGACTTCAGTAATTGCAAATTTTAAGACCTTTAAAGACAGCATAAAGTTCAATAAAAATGTTAGTTTTAAAGTCACGATATTCATATAATGCAAAGATGACATTACTATTCCAATTCTTGGGAATCCAAGTAGCAGAAGCAAATCCAAGATTACCTCTAGAAGCACCATAAGTGTTTTGAAGGTGCCAAGGAAGGCTTAATCAGGTGATATAGTTCTTGTCCAGAAAAATAAACAAAAAAAAAAAGAAAGAAATGAAACAACATAGTTTTTCATCAACTGGCGGCAGTAGTGATCTAATGCCAAGAGAGCTATGTGTATCACAAAATGCAATGTTACAATTTCATTATCTTTGTGAAAAATAATAATCCTAAAAATAATAAGAGACAGAAAGCATACTTGATCAAAAAAATCATAAACAACAATACCAACTGCTTTCTTCTCTAGAGAAATAAAAGTATATATCTTCTCAATGAAATCTCCACTAAACATTCCTTTACAAAAATCGATAAGCATTCTTACCATACACTTTAAAAATCAGTGCTTTTCCCTTTTCTTAAATTAACCTGAGTTTATAGATATAAGACACTGTAGCAACCAAGGTGTAAAAAGATAGATGAAATGAACACAAAGAATCCATATATAACCTGGATTTGTCTCCAAAGAGACTCTAGCAATCATAGAAACTCAAAGCAAGCAAAGAGAATGAATTTCTTCAAATTTTAGGATTCTCTTCCCACAAAATCTGCACAAAGTATAAGCCATTTAAGCATTAAGAAAACAAAAAATGACGTCGTTTCATGAGAATGTGGAAAACCCAAAACAAATTAGCAAAATTTGTTTTCATGTGTGGCGCTACTATAGCCACACGGATCCTCATTTATAGGATATAGTAATAAACATCTTTCATCAGAACATCTATACATATGCTATCTAAAAAGAAAATTCTATTTCCAAGTTTGCACTCAAACATCAATTACAAATTTTTCTTCTAGAAATTGTCAGAATCATAAACTCTTTGGAATAGTAACAGAACACTATTATTAATAATATATAGGCTAAACAAATGTTGGATTGGACTCAGAACATTTATGCATTAATTAATTTGATTTAGACTAAAACAATGGCTAGATGTTATTATACCTCATCTTCATTGAACCTTCCAGCATTGTCGATTCTCTCAAGGTGCTCTCCACCTACAGCATACTCCACGACAATGGCTAGATGAGTGAGCGTCAAAACCACATGTACATAAAAAAACACCACCAAAACTCTTATAACAAACATTGCAGTCACTCCAAGAGGAAACTTCAGAAAAATTAGGTTCCTTACCTCCTTGAACTAAATTACGTTAGACTAAAACATGAAACATCATAATAAAGGGAGTTTAAATTTACACCCACAAGCATCACAAACCACCCAAACAAAAATATTAGAGATAAGAAATGGAGACTTAAATTCAAAGCTTAAGCCCACAGAAGATTATAAGAAGCTAAATTAGAAACTAAAAATTTAATCTTCATAGATTTTAGAAAACAAATCCCCAAATAGAAGCAAATAAATAAACTTCGTATCATCATTTCCAAAGTTCAATTGGAAAGGAATTCCAACAATTGCACAATGAAAAAGCATAATTCTAGAAGAAAATGATTGCAAAGGCTTAGAACTTAAAAAGGTAAAAAGAAATTGATCTAGTACTGATCCAAACCTTTGTCTAATTGCCCCTGTCCTTTTGATCCTAAGTATCCCATAAAGTTACTTTCTACATTACTTAATCTCAAGAACCCTTGTGAGCATTTTAGTTCTAGAGTTTCTGAAGATAAAAGGAAAAAAGATATAAGAGCACCGTTGGCTTTCAAAATGCATTTAGAAAAGGAGCTTCTGGAATCAGATTAATCTACAAAATTCAAGTATGCATTTTATTTTATCTTTTCCTATTTATTTAACTTGCACCTTCTGGAATTTTAAACACCATGAAACCATGATAAACTGCACTGAGCGATGAAAGCTTACTATACCAAAACCACTAAACTCAATGTTCCAACAAATTATATGAACATAAGAATTATTATCATTACCAGCCTTCAAGCATTATAAACTTTGTTAATGTAAAAAGGAACCAAGGATCTAAGGATAGTCTATCTCTTAGAAAATTTACCACCTTCTGAGATTATATTTGTCTATATCAACAACTGCAAGTTTACATTTTAATTTGATATTCCTACTTACTCTGGTTCCATTTTCAGAAATGTCAAAGATTACCGAACCATATTAATAGGGAATCTGAAAATATCAACAAGATATCCATGTTTTCCTCCACTCTCTGCACAAGGGTTTTTTGCTTTTGCATCACTAGAGCTGCTATAGCACAACACTCTCTACTGACTGCCACCAACTGCAGGCTTCATTAGGGAAGAAATAACTTAAGATTCATAACAAATCCAGGATATGAAATACAAAATCACAAAAAAGGAGAATCTTAAATCAAACTCAAGGACCTTTTCTAAAAAGCCGAATAGAGTCGATGAATCTAAAATTGCAATAAACAGCTTCCTTGCTAACACTACCTGATGGCACTAGCTTCTTCTTCTTCACAAGTAGAGAGAATCGGCAAGAATTACTTTGAGGTCGGAGAAAAAAAATGGAGTTTTAGGTTTTGATATGACCACACAAGAAAAAATAGTTGAAAAAAAAAAGACGAAAAAAGCTATTTTCTTTTTACCAGAGCACAAAACACCAAAGCAGTGTACAATAAAAATAGCCCGGCACACAAATCCACCAAGCACCTAAGGTGAAAAATGACATCGTTTTGCATGCGAAAAGGGCAAAAAAAAAATGAAAAACAATGCTCACGCTCGGCGACACTATTTACACGCGCTTCGGCGCTTATATAATATAGTAATATACACACACATATATTTATATTATATATATATATATAGAGAGAGAGAGAGAGAGGGAGGGAGAAGTGATGCTATATATGAACATAACACTAATGCTTCACTTTGGATTTTAATATTCACTTCTATGTGTTGTTGGTATGATTTGATGATGAAAGGAAAGAAAATGACTTAAATAACCTTGAGAAGAGGCAAAATATATGAGTTGATCATAAGATTTGCATTTTTTTTAGTGGATCAGACTAGGGGTGTTCATTCGGTTAAAATCGATCGAACCGAACGGGTCAGTCGATTAACTGAAAATTTCAATTTTTTCAAAACCATAACCGAAAAAATCGGTTCAGTTTCGGTTAAAACCGAAATCAAACCCTTTTTAGGTTTTTTCATTTTTTTTAAAACCAAAACCGAACTGGAAAAAAAAAAGAAAAGAAAAGAAAGAAAAAATTTGTTTTTTTTACCAAGAAAGTGTTATAAAAGTTTGCTTGATAAAAGTAAGTTAGTTAATTAAAAATTTGAATTGGGTAACTTATTCTTTTAGTACCAAAAAATTTATTTGATAAAAGTATATTGATAAAAATATTTATTTTCAGGTGAAAATATTGATTTAGATTACTTTTTTTTTCTATATTGAAAATATTTGTTTTGATTAAATTATAATTTATCTATTCTAAACAAATACATTTAAAATATTATAAATTTAAGAAGATAAATAAATATTTTAATTATTTTATGTTATAAAAATTTTAGTATATACGTTAAGTATGCTAAAATTGCTAACTTATAATCGCCAAGGCAGATGCACACGATTTTTGTATATTCAAACCTTAACTGCTAAGATCGAATAACGAATTAAATCTTAAACTCAATCTACTAAAATGAAATAGCTAATTGATCCAATGACATCATAATATAGATTGCGAATTTGTAAATTTTGTGAAAAATACAATTATAACCTTATTAAATCATCATTTCTAAAAAATAATTATGAAATATTGATAAAATTTGTATCCAAACTATCTTTTTTATGTTGAATTCTCCAATTTATCCTTCAAACAATATTGTCAATTTTTGTTGTTGAAATAATTAAAAAGACAAATTATGTAAATGAACAAAAATAACTTCTATTTTAGATACAAAACGGTCTTTGTTTTTATAATAATATAGATAAAATCTTTATTGGTCAGCAGATACAATATACTACTAGTACTACCACAAGGATAGCCGAATAGGATTCAATCCCTTATCCCTTAGTTTGCAGTTTAAGTTGAAATTTCAATTTTGCTCATCAACATACCCTATAATATATATAAGTTTAATTAATTAATTAATTAATTTTCTTTTAATATAACATTTTTTGTTGTTTAAATCATAATCATCTTTTTTTTTTATATGTAACGTGTATTAGTTCATATAATAAAAAAATTATACAATTGTACCATTTGAGTTTAGAAAAAAATATAATTTTTTTTCTCTTTGTATCACAACTATTCATGTTTTTATATGTTATATATTAATATCTATATTATTTATAAAACATAGGGTTTTTAATAACTATTTTGATATATTATTTACTTCTTTTTCTCCCAATTATTTCATCTTATCATTTTTTTTTATTTATCCCAAAAATTTAAAAATACATTAACATTTACATTATTTAAAATTTTATATTTATTTATCTTAGACTTAAATAGTTTAATAAAAAATGTGAAATAAAACTAAAACTAGTAGTGATTGAATAATAAAATTTTGTATATAAAAAATTAAAAATTAAAAAAAAAAAATTTTGATTTTTTCGGTTCGGTTAACCGAACCGAACCAAACCGGTTTTTTCGGTTTGTTTCAGTTAACCGAATAAAAAAATCAAAAAAACCAAAAATCGAACCGAACCTAACTAGGTTTTTTCAATTCGATTTTTTCGATTTTTGGTCGGTTCGATCAGTTTCGGTTTTTTTTTTTTTTAACACCCCTAGGTCAGACCATAACCTGTTCTGAACCAAAATGGGCAAATGATTTGAGCCGTCCATTGAAGGACACTTGATGTCATCACAGGAAGACACCTCGAACAGCAATGAGCCACTTCAATTGAAAGTTATACTACCTCCTCATTTAATGCAAATCACTATTTGTTTTGAAATCCACCGATCTAGAGAACTCCCATCATGTGACCTCCGATCATCACTAGCCTAGCCATCTTGTTGGACCGTCACAGTGAGACCAATCCAAGTACAATCTTATTTTGACTTGTCGATTTGAGGATAAATATACTAATGCTGATTTGTGCAGCATCAGGATTAATTGCAATTATGAAATCAAAAAGTATATAAATATATAAAGTTATAAATTAATGTTTGTGCATCAATAGTGTCAATATTTTACTTATGTTTTATGGATTGATCCTAAACATGATAAATTAAAAAATAAACACGCTTTTTTATGGTGAAAGAGTATAATGTATTTAGAAAAGGAAAGATGCATTGTAGAGCAAAAGATAAGATTAGGTCAAATAGAAAAGTGAAAAAGGTCGATACATGTCAACTTGTGGAAATTAACAGAATAAATAATGAGAGGAGATTAATTAATTAATTAGCTTCTTTTTGAGTATTAAAGAGCATTGATGGAAAGGGGAATTTGCAACCAACATAAAGATTCTTGGTGTAGCTACTTCTTTTTTGTTTTTTGTTTTTTGTTTTTGCTTTTTTGTTTAAAAAAACATATAGGATGGGATTTGAGAGGTTAGATTGGCATGAGATGAGGATTGATTCATCATTATTATAATTAGTAATTTGGCATATTTAATGCATGTGTTAAAATTTTTATAGTGTAGAATGAAATAAATAAATATTTATTTCTATATAATATTTAATTTTAATAATTTTAATACATTTATTTACATCTTTATATAAATAGTAATAAAAAGTTGTGATAATATAGTAATTGCATGTTATAAAATAGATGGATTGTGAATTATATATAGGGGTGCAAACGGATCGGATACACTATTTTTATATTCGTATCCCTTTAACTTTTCAAACATTCGGATACGGATACGGATTTGACGGATATTTCAAAATGATATCCGAATTTGTATTCGTCGGATATCGATCGAATTTGGATATATCTGTATCCGATTATAATTATTCAGATGCAATCATATTTGATTATACTTATCCGTATTTGAATTATTTTTTTAATATTTATATTCAATAATAATTATTTAGATATCTATTTATGAATATCCAAATACGTGAATCTATAAACCTATAACAAATACATATTTTAATTAATAGCAGGAACTATATAATTTCATTAAAAAGAAAGCAATCAAACAAATAACATAATTTCTAATTAATAATTAACTTTATAATTGATTATTAGAACTAATTAATATTAATAATGGTATTTTAAGTGTATCAACGAGGTGGGGTGGGGACTGTCCTCCCACCGGCCACCCCCCATCCCCGCGAGGCCAAATGCTTCTCGCACCTGTCCCTATCTTCGCGATGGGTATTCATCCCCACTTCTCTGTGGGGGAGATGAGTACTCATTGGTATTTATGAATTTTGATAAAATTTATAAATAAAAAAATAATACTAAAATTTGTAAAAAATTTCAATAATTTAAATAATTTTCAAAATGAAAAAAAATCATATATGACACATCAAATTTAATTATGTATTACAATAAAAATATTAAAAGATATAAAATACATAAATATAAATATCAATAGAATTCTACAAGAAAAAAAAGTTTATTGAGACACGAAAAAGTGTCTCAATATATCATATATTGAGACACTTTCAATCTTAAGACATTTTATGTGGTATCTCATAGGGAGGG
This sequence comes from Jacaranda mimosifolia, assembly GCA_018894105.1. NCBI lineage: Eukaryota > Viridiplantae > Streptophyta > Magnoliopsida > Lamiales > Bignoniaceae > Jacaranda > Jacaranda mimosifolia. The sequence continues at coordinate 6,922,300 of CM032125.1, forward strand.
GTCTCAATATCTTATTATGACACCCAAAGTGTCTCAACAACATAGTTTGTTATGACACATAAAGTTGTCTCTATAGATCATTCTATTGTGACACTAAATTATGTCATTAAATATATTTTCAACTACCTTAACTGTCAAATTATATGTCACTTTAAAGTGTCTTTATACATTATATTGAGACATTTTTTTATTTAAAAAGTGTCACAATAAAAAAATTTGATTAATTAAGGTATTTGGACACTTTTAATTCAAGTGTCTCAATAGAAAAATTATTAGGACATTTTTTGAAAAGTGTCGCTAAAAATGTGTCTCCATAGACCTTTTTTCTAGAAGTTCAAACTTCACAATTCTTCCAAAGAATTTTCCATTTAATATGATTCCTGTAAAAATATTTGTAGTCTATAAGAAGAAAAAAATATTTTAACAATCACATATGTTTTGATATTACTATAAAAATATATAATGTTAAATTAATAAATAAATTAATTTTTAATGGGTAGTGGGTACTTGCTGGGATGGGGACTATGATTTCCATCCCCGTTCTGTTTAGCAATTGGGGGTCAATTTTGATCCGTCCCATTCTTATGGGGAGAAAATTTTCCTCATATCCACCCCATTACGGAGAAATCCCCGCGGTACTCGCAAAAATGGATAATTTTGACATCCTTAATAAGTAGTCATCTAGAGAAGCTTGGACAATAATTTTTTTAATGACACAGTCTTTTAGGCAAATAATTTTAATTTTTTTTAATTCTCATTTGAGAATAATTACTTTCCTACTTATTCTATAAAAAAAAATAAAAAAATAAACAAGAGACAGAAAATTAGTGGAAATAGGAATGTGAGAATTAAATGTTCAATAATGTGATTAATTATAATTATAATGTCCTCAAAATTAAGACGTATTGATTTAGAAGGAAAAATAAACGTAAAACCTAGTTTCTAGGTTCACCTTTTATTTTCAATTTCCTGACACAAATCTTATTGGGTTTAATATCTTTTTCATGAAAGGACACATCATATTAATTACATTCAACTTCCCAGACATGATCCCAAATATTCAAACTAACTATTCACAAAAAAAAAAAAAAAAAAATTCAAACTAACCTATTATTAGAACAAATAGAATTATTAACAAAGGAACAAAAGTCAATGCAATAATTTGGTTTTCATGTACCCTTAGGAAAATAAAATCGGGGTCCTTTCTAATAAAAAGCATAGTGTCAAATTCAATTATTTTTGAAGCGTATGAAGAGAGTTTTCTTTAATTTGTTCTCCAATACTCACAATTTCTTGCGAATGATTTTTTGTGCCTAAAATTTCTTTGAGACTTAATATTTATAATTTATTTTTTGATACACTCAAGCTCATTAAAATTTTATTGTTTTTCTTCATGGACTTAATTGTTTTTGGGCTCTTTGACCCTTGTTATTTAATTATCTTCTTTCAATTCATTAGGTTTTTTTAGTTCTTTTACTCTTTTAATCTTGCGTGCTTAATTAGTCGTATATATCATCAAGTCGTATATATCATCAAGGCCACCTTTCAATTTGAAAAATTAATTTTCATATTAAAAATATAAAATAAGGTTCAATTTTAGTTTTTTCTTACTTTAATTTGCTAAAATAAAGTTATTAATTTAATTAATTTTTATTGATTTAATTAATTGCTTACTTGAGTTTACTCGACTTCAATTTAAGTCGAGGTTCACTAGGTTTCGAAGATTGAAAGGTTTTCAGAGGGTGCTTCATTGCCCAAAGACGTAGAAAAAATTTGTCCGAATTGGGGAGAGAGAGAGAGAGAGAGAGAGAGAGAGGAGGAGGAGGAGGAGGAACTTTTTACAAGGAACATTGAGATGAGTTCCTAAGGTAACTTCTCCCACGCATCATCTTTTTCTTATTTTATTGTATTTTCACCTTATTTCTTTCATTCACAATTTTTTACCCAACTCATTAGAATCAGTAAAAAAAATTTTAAGTCCTATCGAGTCAACTCAAGTCTGAAATAGGTCCCGTTTTAAGTCAAGTTCCGTCATAGAATCAAAAGTTAAATAAGTAGGAGGAAGCGGTGGTCAGGCCACCACTGTCATGCTGTCGTCGGCTCCATGGGCGGCTACAAAAAGGCGTCCGGCTGACGCCATTGGCGCTGGCGTTGGGCGCCCGCTAGAGGTGCCTATGCGGCATCCTCGTTGAGCGCCCGATATTGGTGTCCGCCCTAGGCGCCCCCCACGGGCCAATTGCGCCCATGTCGGGCAGCTTCGCCTTAAAATATTTAAATAAAAAAAAAATGATTAAGATTATTTGGCATTCCTTGTAGTGCGTTTCTTCATTATATAATATTCTTTTGCACTTTCTAGGTGAAGTGTAGAAGAAATATCTTTTATGCATGCAAGAAAATATGCTGCGGAAAGAGGATATAATAATTATTTAATTTTGTTGAATTTTCATAGGTTCAACTATTTTTGCCTATCTATAATTGGTTAATTCAAAAAATAGCTAGACCCGACTTTCTCTTTCAAATGAATGATTCACTCAGTTAGAAGGCAACATTATATTTCTTGCTATGGCTTTTAACTCATTATTGGTGGGTTATTTGGTCAACATACTAAGAATAGGATAGTACAAGCAGTGGTCATTGGAAAGAAAGCTTCAATACAATATAGCACTGTTTAGTGAAATCATCCATGATGAAGGAAGTTAGATCCAAATCAGAAGATGAACCTCACATGAGAAGACCTGCTCATGAGACTGTAAAGTGGAATCAATCATTGAGAGAATTAATGAGATCGTTAGAAGATCATAGATAGATGATCTTGTGGTCAAGGAAGATGGGAGCCTGATGCCTCCAACCTACATTTCTCACGCCAAACGAGGTGTAACCATCTACGACTAATATGGAAAATTGCTAATGAATGGTTTACTTCTTGAGTTACTTCAATTTATTAATTACTTTCGACACTCGAGATGTGGCAACAATCTCTTGATTCTACGCGATTGGGTCAACTCTCTATGTAGTTCTACCACAAAATTTTTGTTGTCATTACAAGAACGAAGAAGACCCGTAATTAAATAGCATTTGCACAAGAAGCGAAGAAATTTTGCATCGAAAAGTGTGTCATCTCAGCTGAAAAAAGTGCCAAGCAAATAAATTTCGATGCTGACAGTACTTTCCAACAAGCAATATCTTTTTTTTTTTTTTCCACCAACTTTTTAATTGCTACATTAATTATTACCTCCAACAATTTCGATCCTCATTTGGCTAATGGCAAATGATCCTAATTTTGGAGCTTTCCCAAACTAAATTGTATGTTTTTGTGTATGGAACATTAATAAATAGATTCAAAAGTTTGTAAATTTACTTGAATGCAATCTTGAATAGTAGAAGGTCGTTTAGTATAATTAATACAAAGTAGAGATCAAGAAGCTACTTTGTATTTTATATGCATTAATTTTTTTTTTAGAAAGAACATTACAAATGATGAATTTTTTTATCTTTTCCACGCACAAATCAATATTTTTCTATTTTCAAATTCAACAAATTAATATTTTTCTAATCTCAAAGCAAAAAAATCAAAGTATAAACTATACACAATACGCATAAAATGCACAACACGCTCATTTAGAGTCGAACAAAAGGCCTCCAACGTAATAGGAGAGACGAATGTCACTTTGGTTACAAGCCACTGAGACTATATGCATTAATGAGCATGATAAAATTACATAGTTCTATTCCGGAAGTACTTTAATTTAAAGATCAAAATTTATGTGCATATCAGCAAAAGAACATTTTCCATCCTTTCATTTATTTTTTTTAAATTGTATTTTACATCATTATTCTTAAAAGTAATAGTTGAATTTGAATTATAGTGTAACGATAAAGAGAGTCTTTTTTTTCTAAAATGAAAATTTATTTTATGAAATATTAAACTTTTATTTGAGATATTCTAAGGGCTTGTTTGCTTGGGTATAGGGGATTAGGCAAGATTAATGTTATCTATTGTTTGCTTTGATTTTAGAAATTGGTGATATTCCATACTATATAATGTTTGGTTGGTAAGATTGTTCAATATGATTACACTTTATAATATCCAAAATGTCATAACTTCTTAGAAGGTAAATTTTCAAAATGATGGTTGGGGTTTTCATATGAGGGTAAGAATGACTTTTTCATTCCTTATCATATCAGATTTAAAATGATGGAAAATGGATTAGGTCATCTTGGTCTGATCTATAAGCCAACTTGGCCTATGAAACTTTGTCGGGCCGCAAAGGTATCATGGGCCATGTGCCATAAAAATGTAAAGCAAACAAAAGATAAGACTTGAAAATGTATCATGTCTTATCATGTGAAGCAAACACGCTCTTAAGATAAAATATGGGTGATAAATTTAGAATTAAGGAAAATATATATGGATGATATATGCATACGTGTCTGTATTACACATTTAGTCTACCATCACGTAATGATATTCTCACCTAAGAAGGAGTTTTAAATAAAAATTTAAAAGATAAATGAATTTAGGCATTATAAATTATATTTGACTATCTCATTGGGGGAAAAAATCATATGAAAGAAGTCTCAAAAATGAAATATGAGTGGTAAACTTGGAACTATATATAACTTATGTGTGCGTATATTAGAATTTCAATAAAATAAATCGTTATCATATTATGAAGTGTTATTTTTCACTATTCTGATAAATTAAAAATCTTGTCACGATTTAAGTATTAATTAAATTTTGATAATTATTACAAAATACAAGTGCGGTTTTAAATATATCGTATCTAAGGAAATAGTGGATTTAATATATCTTGCTAAAAGCTCCTCTGATATATTAACATCCATGCTTGGCAATGAAAACGAATAATATTTTGATTATTTATTTTTCTATAGTAATGATTAATTATCAAATGAGAGTAGAAGGATAATTCATAATAATTACATCTATGTTTGGTTACATTTTGGCAAAACAAAATTGTTTTGCCAAAATGTATCCGAACATACATCATTTTTCCTTCTAAAATGTCAAATTAAGTTTTCCAAAAATACCCCCCTTCTATCTTTTATTATCCCCAAAATTTCTCCATTTTTCAATATATTTATATATATATATATATACACATCAGATACATATCATTTATATTTTATTATTCTTCTTACTATAAAAAATTACTCAATTTCATTTTTACCTCAAAAAGTGGCAAAAATTCAATAAAAAAGAATTGATTTGACCGTTATAGTAAAAATTATCTCCTCCCAAAAGATAAACAAACATATCAAAATTTTCCAAAATAATTTTCTAATTATTTCCCAAAATACAAACAAATATTCATCTCATTTTCTAATACAACTCCACACTTTCCAATCCTAGTCTCAAAACTTATTCTTCCAAAATACATAATACAAAACATACAATTTGTAGCCAAACATTATAATTGGTTTTGTGATTAATTATAATTGGAATAGGCCAATGGTAAATCATGGGCCCTAGCCCATTTATCCGGCCCATAAGTAATTCCAATTACTGTTGGGCTGTTTGTTGTATTAATTAGTGGCCCAAATCTTGTTGCTCATCAGTGTGTCTATGAGCCACTTTCATCCCAAGGCTTCCTTTATTACTCTATTATCGACTAGCAATTTTAGTAGATTCTATATGTTTGTTAAAATTTTTATAATTTAAAATAAATAAAAATATTTATCTATTTATTTCATATAATACTATATTTTTAATAATTTTAATGCATTATAAATTGTATGTAAGTAAAAATAAAAATTATGATAAAATGGTGATAATAGGATATAGAGTGAGTGAATTATAAATGATAGTTATTAAAAAAAATTATAATTATAAAATTTAAAAAAATAAAAATAGAGGCATTTTAAATACATCAATTAAAAATACACTAAAAGAGATTAAAAACTTAAGGAAGGATTTAGACCTAAGGAGAGGATTTTGAATGATTTCATATTAAGTAGAACTAAACTTACCACAATGCTTTAGATAATAGTCCAAAATGGCAATACAATATATAATTCACTATCCAAAACAAACTAAATACATTTATCATTATAGATTTAAATAATTCAACAATTCAAGCACAGCAATTTCCACTTTTTGCGGGAAAAATTAAGTTTGGGTAATTGTTTTGTCACTTTAAGATTTTAGAAAGATGTATTTTAATTTTAAGTGTTAAAAGAGATTATAAATTATGTGGATAATTCATAGTTTTGAGGTTAAAATTCCACTTGAGTGAAAAGTTTTCACCATATATTTTTTACAAAAATTACGATAAACACCATGAAATTTCTTAAAAATATATATAACTTATTTAATTAATACTTCTACAAAATAGATAATGGGGAACTTATTAAAAAGTACCAAAACTACTTTCAAAATTTGTGTTCAGTCCCCAATTAAAAACTTATAGTGCAAACTCCCTAGTTTTAATAAAAGTTTAGAGATTACTCCCTAGCCACTTGATTTGACACAAATGCCCTTAAGTATCATATTTTTTCTTGTTTTTTCAAGCAAACAGTAAACCCTACAAACGCTCATTACCAGAAACAGAAAGAACAGAAAAAATTGCAACAAGCGGGAAACGAGAACAACGTTAGAGCCAAACGCCACTAACCCGACAACTGCATTGTCTTCTTCTCTTTTTATTTTCATCATTTTCGGATTCCATCTTCTTCTCAGTTGCTTCTGTGTTTCCTCAATGTCAACCAGCAGCGAAGCAAGTGCGCTCAATCAAGTGTTGGGGAGTTGTCGCTACAAAGACCAGCTCCATATAATGTCAATTAAGGACAGTACGACTGTAATGGATATCTACATTAATCTAGCAAGAAAATGGAGTGAAATCAATTCCGAGCACTTCAGCTTGCGATATATAGCTCCACATCAAAGATTGTACGTGAGTTTAACTGATGACGATGACGTCATGAATATGGTCTTACTGCATTTGACATTGAAGATGAACATTGCGGACATCTTGGTAAACCGAAAGGATGAATCAAGCAGCAGAGAAAAGAAGAGCAGTGATGTTTTAAGGTAATACTTCTACAGAATCTCAACTTTACTGCAATTAGTAAAGTTCTGTACATGAAGTGTTCTAAAATTGCTCTCTGTTTATTTGAAAATCTTTCTGTACTTGGAGCGTTCCACATTATACTTCATTGCAGTTAACATTGTACTTACAGAAATATATACTCTCTTCATTGAAGTTCTATACTTCCATTGTTTCTAACTTGTACGTCGCTTTATAGAAACTTGTACTTCAAGTATCTAAATCTATAATTCGGCTTTCATGTTTTCTACTAATAAGATATCCAAATTGTACTGCCATTGCTTAGGTTTTATACTTCAAGTGTTCAGAAATTGTTCTCAACTTTGTAAAAAGTGTACTCCTATTTTCTAAAATCATACAACATTTTATATAAATCTGTACTCTTTTCACATAAGTTCTACACTTCTGGTGTTCCCAATTTGTACTTCATTATATTAAAACAGGTAAATCATTCATTGAAGTTCTATACTTCAATCGTCTGAATCTGTACTTCACTTTACTTGAACTTGTACTTTAATTATCTGAACCTATTATTTAATTTTGAAGCGTGTAATAACGTACTATCTAAAATTTATACTGCGAAAGCTGAGCATCTATACTTCAGTTGCTCCAAAACTGTACCTCACATTGTCCAAAATTATACTTCGAATATCTAAACTTATATTTCAGTTGTTAAATAATTTCACTTAAATCTTTATATCATTTTTATTGGGCTTATACACTTCAGGTGTTCCGAAATTGTTCCTCACTTTGTCTAATATTGTACTTCCTTTTTCATCGAATCATACCTCATTTTATATTCATTTAATCTATATTTGTGCTGCATTCATTGAAGTTCTATACTTCAATTTCCTGAATTGGTACTTCATTTTGTGTGAAATTGTACTTTAATATTGCGCTTATACACTTCAGGTGTTCCGAAATTGTTCCTCACTTTGTCTAATATTGTACTTCCTTTTTTCATCAAATCATACCTCATTTTATATTCATAAAATCTATATTTGTGCTGCATTCATTGAAGCTCTATACTTCAATTGCCTAAATTGGTACTTTATTTTATGTGAAATTGTACTTTAATTATTCGATTCAATTATTTAATTCTGAAGCGTGAACTGTTGTGTTATCCAAAATCTATACTGCGAGAGCCGAATTTTTATACTTCAGCTTTTTCGCAACTGTACTTAACCTTATGAAAAACTATACTTCCAATTTCTGAACTTATATTTCAGTTCGAACATAAATCCGCTTAATTCTTATACTCTTTTCGTTGCGCTTATACACTTCAGGTGTTCCGAAATTGTACTTCATTTCTTTTATTTCTGTTCCTTCATTTTGCAAATCAATTTGCGTATATCTGTACTCTTTTTGTCAATGTTGTGTGCTTCATGTGTTCACAAAATTGTACGTCACGTTTTTTTAACTTGTACTTCAATTTTCTGAATCTGTAATTTAATTTTCAAGTGTTCTACTAATGAATTGTACTTTATTGTGCCTAAAATTATACTTCATTTGCCATCCTCAAGGGATGTAGTGGAGGAGGAAATTGGTTCGACCAGTGCATCGCACAATGAATTGGCTTTAATTAGCAACTCAATTGATGCATGGAGGAATTGCATATATGGGGAGGGTCAAACATTCAATGATGCTCACGAGTTCAGAATTATGCTTAAGAATTATGCAGTGTCTACTTTGCGGTCATTTAAATACAAGAAAAATGACAGCAAAAAAATCATAGCCGTTTGCAGTGATGAAAATTGCAAATGGAGAATCTATGCATCAAGGCATGAAGCTGATAAATTATTTGGCATTCGAAAATGTAATCTAGAGCACACATGTGGTGAGGCTAATCTTCGGACAAGGGGACATCCTAAAGCCAATTCCGCTTGGGTTGCTAATGTAGTGAAGAATAAATTGAGATCAGAGCCATGTTATCGGCCCTGCACCATATTGAAAGATATCCACAGAGAATATGGTGTGGAATTTAGGTACCATAAAGCATGGATGGGTAAGGAATTAGCTATGCATGACATCCATGGAGCTGAGAAGGGATCTTATGATAAGTTGAGGTGGTACTGTGATGCTGTGAATAGAACAAACCCTGGAAGTATTGCAGACTGTGAGATTGACCCAATCAGTCAAAAATTTCGTCGGCTATTTATTTGTTTTAGTGCCTGCCTTCTTGGTTTTCTTAGGGGATGCAGGCCATTGATATTCTTGGACGGCACCCATATTAAAAATAAATTCAAAGGAGTCTTACTCAGCGCAGTCAGTAAGGACGCCAATGATGACTTATTCACGTTAGCATATGCAGTTGTTGACTCTGAAAATGATATGAATTGGGAGTGGTTCTGCTTAAAGTTGAGAAGTGTCTTAGATTCTGAATATTTTCCTGGCTTATCAAGGTTTACTTTCTTCTCCGATCGACATCCTGGTCTTCTTAAGGCCCTCCCCATGATATTTCCCGGTAGCCATCATGCATATTGCTTGAGACACTTAGTGGATAACTTCAAGAAACAAGTAAGTGTGCTCTATCTCTGTTTGTGAGATAATTATGTGAAATAAGCTCTACTTCATAACATTAAGCCCATTATTGTTCTATTATTTTGAATTCAGGTATTAAGAAAGTACCCTCTACATAACAAGAAACATTGGTGTTCTGTTTTTATGAAAGCTGCATATGCGCCTACAAGGCAGGAGTATACCCGACATATAGACAGCATCTTGGAGTCAATGCCGCTTGCCAGAGACTTTATTATGCAGTCTGACCCAACCTGTTGGGCAAACTCCTTATTCAGTGGAGATCGATGAGGAGTAATAAACAATAATCAAGCAGAATGTTGGAATAATTGGGTTAAACCAGCCCGATTTATGCCAGTTGCAGCCATGGTTGATCACATACGCATGCAAATAATGGTTATGATGCATGGTAGGAGAGAAGAATCTCATAAGATGGTTGGTCAATTATGTCCCAAGCAAGAGAAAAAGTTGGCAATCAATCATATGCGCTCTCGCAACTTAAAAGTTGTCATGTCTAGCGGTTGGAGCTTTGAGGTGATTGAGCAAGACAAATCGTATGCTATAGATTTACATAACAGAGTTTGTTCTTGCGGAGCATGGCAGATTGATAAGATACCATGCATACATGCTTGTGCTTCTATCGAGTCAAAGTCACTTTCACCGTATGACTTCACAGATCAATACTACCGAGTTGAGATGTATCAACAAGCATACCAAGCAGTTATAAATCCTATTCCTACGTTTGATATGCATATGTTCCATGTAGATGATGACGACGTCATTCATGCACCTGATTGTCGATCTCAGCCTGGGTGGAGAAGGACACAGAGGATTCCATCACAGATTGAGAAGCGTGCCATTAAGTGTAAGAGGTGTGGTAGAACAGGGCATAATCGTCGAACTTGCAAAGAATCATTAAAGTAGCCAACATTTGTACCTCAAAACTGGATAATTGTACCTGATTTGGTCCCATTTGCACCTCGCTTGGGCAATGAAGCGGGTGATTTATCGTGAACATAGCAGCCTAGCATGTTGTTTAGTAAAGTAGCCAACATTTGTACCTCAAAACTGGATAATTGTACCTGATTTGGCCCCATTTGCACCTCGCTTGGGCAATGAAGCGGGTGATTTATCGTGAACACAGCAGCCTAGCATGTTGTTTACTAAAGTAGCCAACATTTGTACCTCAAAACTGGATAATTGTACCTGATTTGGCCCCAATTGCACCTCGCTTGGGCAATGAAGCGGGTGATTTATCGTGAACATAGCAGCCTAGCAAGTTGTTTAGTAAAGTAGCCAACATTTGTACCTTAAAACTGGATAATTGTACCTGATTTGGCCCCATTTGCACCTCGCTTGAGCAATGAAGCGGGTGATTTATCGTGAACATAGCAGCCTAGCAAGTTGTTTACTAAAGTAGCCAACATTTGTACCTCAAAACTGGATAATTGTACCTGATTTGGCCTCATTTGCACCTCGCTTGGGCAATGAAGCGGGTGATTTATCGTGAACATAGCAGCCTAGCATGTTGTTCAGTAAAGTAGCCAACATTTGTACCTCAAAACTGGATAATTGTACCTGATTTGGCCCCAATTGCACCTCGCTTGAGCAATGAAGCGGGTGATTTATCGTGAACATAGCAGCCTAGCAAGTTGTTTACTAAAGTAGCCAACATTTGTACCTCAAAACTGGATAATTGTACCTGATTTGGCCCCATTTGCACCTCGCTTGGGCAATGAAGCGGGTGATTTATCGTGAACACAGCAGCCTAGCATGTTGTTTAGTAAAGTAGCCAACATTTGTACCTCAAAACTGGATAATTGTACCTGATTTGGCCCCATTTGCACCTCGCTTGGGCAATGAAGCGGGTGATTTATCGTGAACATAGCAGCCTAGCAAGTTGTTTAGTAAAGTAGCCAACATTTGTACCTCAAAACTGGATAATTGTACCTGATTTGGCCCCATTTGCACCTCGCTTGGGCAATGAAGCGGGTGATTTATCGTGAACATAGCAGCCTAGCATGTTGTTTAGTAAAGTAGCCAACATTTGTACCTCAAAACTGGATAATTGTACCTGATTTGGCCCCAATTGCACCTCGCTTGAGCAATGAAGCGGGTGATTTATCGTGAACATAGCAGCCTAGCAAGTTGTTTACTAAAGTAGCCAATATTTGTACCTCAAAACTGGATAATTGTACCTGATTTGGCCCCATTTGCACATCGCTTGGGCAATGAAGCGGGTGATTTATCGTGAACATAGCAGCGTAGCATGTTGTTTAGTAAAGTAGCCAACATTTGTACCTCAAAACTGGATAATTGTACCTGATTTGGCCCCAATTGCACCTCGCTTGAGCAATGAAGCGGGTGATTTATCGTGAACATAGCAGCCTAGCAAGTTGTTTACTAAAGTAGCCAACATTTTTACCTCAAAACTGGATAATTGTACCTGATTTGGCCCCATTTGCACCTCGCTTGGGCAATGAAGCGGGTGATTTATCGTGAACACAGCAGCCTAGCATGTTGTTTAGTAAAGTAGCCAACATTTGTACCTCAAAACTGGATAATTGTACCTGATTTGGCCCCATTTGCACCTCGCTTGGGCAATGAAGCGGGTGATTTATCGTGAACACAGCAGCCTAGCATGTTGTTTAGTAAAGTAGCCAACATTTGTACCTCAAAACTGGATAATTGTACCTGATTTGGCCCCATTTGCACCTCGCTTGGGCAATGAAGCGGGTGATTTATCGTGAACACTGCAGCCTAGCATGTTGTTTAGTAAAGTAGCCAACATTTGTACCTTAAAACTGGATAGTTGTACCTGATTTGGCCCCATTTGCACCTCGCTTTAGCAATGAAGCGGGTGATTTATCGTGAACATAGCAGCCTAGCAAGTTGTTTACTAAAGTAGCCAACATTTGTACCTCAAAACTGGATAATTGTACCTGATTTGGCCTCATTTGCACCTCGCTTGGGCAATGAAGCGGGTGATTTATCGTGAACATAGCAGCCTAGCATGTTGTTCAGTAAAGTAGCCAACATTTGTACCTCAAAACTGGATAATTGTACCTGATTTGGCCCCAATTGCACCTCGCTTGAGCAATGAAGCGGGTGATTTATCGTGAACATAGCAGCCTAGCAAGTTGTTTACTAAAGTAGCCAACATTTGTACCTCAAAACTGGATAATTGTACCTGATTTGGCCCCATTTGCACCTCGCTTGGGCAATGAAGCGGGTGATTTATCGTGAACACAGCAGCCTAGCATGTTGTTTAGTAAAGTAGCCAACATTTGTACCTCAAAACTGGATAATTGTACCTGATTTGGCCCCATTTGCACCTCGCTTGGGCAATGAAGCGGGTGATTTATCGTGAACATAGCAGCCTAGCAAGTTGTTTAGTAAAGTAGCCAACATTTGTACCTCAAAACTGGATAATTGTACCTGATTTGGCCCCATTTGCACCTCGCTTGGGCAATGAAGCGGGTGATTTATCGTGAACATAGCAGCCTAGCATGTTGTTTAGTAAAGTAGCCAACATTTGTACCTCAAAACTGGATAATTGTACCTGATTTGGCCCCAATTGCACCTCGCTTGAGCAATGAAGCGGGTGATTTATCGTGAACATAGCAGCCTAGCAAGTTGTTTACTAAAGTAGCCAATATTTGTACCTCAAAACTGGATAATTGTACCTGATTTGGCCCCATTTGCACATCGCTTGGGCAATGAAGCGGGTGATTTATCGTGAACATAGCAGCGTAGCATGTTGTTTAGTAAAGTAGCCAACATTTGTACCTCAAAACTGGATAATTGTACCTGATTTGGCCCCAATTGCACCTCGCTTGAGCAATGAAGCGGGTGATTTATCGTGAACATAGCAGCCTAGCAAGTTGTTTACTAAAGTAGCCAACATTTTTACCTCAAAACTGGATAATTGTACCTGATTTGGCCCCATTTGCACCTCGCTTGGGCAATGAAGCGGGTGATTTATCGTGAACACAGCAGCCTAGCATGTTGTTTAGTAAAGTAGCCAACATTTGTACCTCAAAACTGGATAATTGTACCTGATTTGGCCCCATTTGCACCTCGCTTGGGCAATGAAGCGGGTGATTTATCGTGAACACAGCAGCCTAGCATGTTGTTTAGTAAAGTAGCCAACATTTGTACCTCAAAACTGGATAATTGTACCTGATTTGGCCCCATTTGCACCTCGCTTGGGCAATGAAGCGGGTGATTTATCGTGAACACTGCAGCCTAGCATGTTGTTTAGTAAAGTAGCCAACATTTGTACCTTAAAACTGGATAGTTGTACCTGATTTGGCCCCATTTGCACCTCGCTTTAGCAATGAAGCGGGTGATTTATCGTGAACATAGCAGCCTAGCAAGTTGTTTACTAAAGTAGCCAACATTTGTACCTCAAAACTGGATAATTGTACCTGATTTGGCCTCATTTGCACCTCGCTTGGGCAATGAAGCGGGTGATTTATCGTGAACATAGCAGCCTAGCATGTTGTTCAGTAAAGTAGCCAACATTTGTACCTCAAAACTGGATAATTGTACCTGATTTGGCCCCAATTGCACCTCGCTTGAGCAATGAAGCGGGTGATTTATCGTGAACATAGCAGCCTAGCAAGTTGTTTACTAAAGTAGCCAACATTTGTACCTCAAAACTGGATAATTGTACCTGATTTGGCCCCATTTGCACCTCGCTTGGGCAATGAAGCGGGTGATTTATCGTGAACACAGCAGCCTAGCATGTTGTTTAGTAAAGTAGCCAACATTTGTACCTCAAAACTGGATAATTGTACCTGATTTGGCCCCATTTGCACCTCGCTTGGGCAATGAAGCGGGTGATTTATCGTGAACATAGCAGCCTAGCAAGTTGTTTAGTAAAGTAGCCAACATTTGTACCTCAAAACTGGATAATTGTACCTGATTTGGCCCCATTTGCACCTCGCTTGGGCAATGAAGCGGGTGATTTATCGTGAACATAGCAGCCTAGCATGTTGTTTAGTAAAGTAGCCAACATTTGTACCTCAAAACTGGATAATTGTACCTGATTTGGCCCCAATTGCACCTCGCTTGAGCAATGAAGCGGGTGATTTATCGTGAACATAGCAGCCTAGCAAGTTGTTTACTAAAGTAGCCAATATTTGTACCTCAAAACTGGATAATTGTACCTGATTTGGCCCCATTTGCACATCGCTTGGGCAATGAAGCGGGTGATTTATCGTGAACATAGCAGCGTAGCATGTTGTTTAGTAAAGTAGCCAACATTTGTACCTCAAAACTGGATAATTGTACCTGATTTGGCCCCAATTGCACCTCGCTTGAGCAATGAAGCGGGTGATTTATCGTGAACATAGCAGCCTAGCAAGTTGTTTACTAAAGTAGCCAACATTTTTACCTCAAAACTGGATAATTGTACCTGATTTGGCCCCATTTGCACCTCGCTTGGGCAATGAAGCGGGTGATTTATCGTGAACACAGCAGCCTAGCATGTTGTTTAGTAAAGTAGCCAACATTTGTACCTCAAAACTGGATAATTGTACCTGATTTGGCCCCATTTGCACCTCGCTTGGGCAATGAAGCGGGTGATTTATCGTGAACACAGCAGCCTAGCATGTTGTTTAGTAAAGTAGCCAACATTTGTATCTCAAAACTGGATAATTGTACCTGATTTGGCCCCATTTGCACCTCGCTTGGGCAATGAAGCGGGTGATTTATCGTGAACACTGCAGCCTAGCTTGTTGTTTAGTAAAGTAGCCAACATTTGTACCTCAAAACTGGATAATTGTACCTGATTTGGCCCCATTTGCACCTCGCTTGGGCAATGAAGCGGGTGATTTATCGTGAACATAGCAGCCTAGCAAGTTGTTTAGTAAAGTAGCCAACATTTGTACCTCAAAACTGGATAATTGTACCTGATTTGGCCCCATTTGGACCTCGCTTGGGCAATGAAGCGGGTGATTTATCGTGAACATAGCAGCCTAGCATGTTGTTTAGTAAAATAGCCAACATTTGTACCTCAAAACTGGATAATTGTACCTGATTTGGCCCCATTTGCACCTCGCTTGGGCAATGAAGCGGGTGATTTATCGTGAACATAGCAGCCTAGCATGTTGTTTAGTAAAATAGCCAACATTTGTACTTCAAAACTGGATAATTGTACCTGATTTGGCCCCATTTGCACCTCTCTTGGGCAACTTTGTACTTAATATCTTCAAATTTTTACTAATATTCTTGGGCAATGAAATTTGTTCAAAGATTTGATTTTGAATTCTTGGTAGTTAATCACCAAAATATTTTATAATATGAATAAAATAATATTAAGAATTTTCAGTTGTTAATCAGTAGTGTTCAATGGATGAATGTTATCAATCGCAGTAATGAAAGAATACCTATGCTTTCATGGATGTAAACAAATGAGAATTTGTCGAACATATCCACCCTATGAAACATAGCAAATCCGTACAACACCAAATCCGATGCTCTCAAATTATTGTACTTGCCCATCATTACAATTAGTGGATAATAATTATTCATTTACAATAAGTGTACTTGAACAAAACAAATTTTATACTTTATTTGTTGTAGATTGTACTTTCATTTTCCCTGGTTTGTACCTCATTGACCCCAAAATGCTCTCGAATCCGCCGCCCGATTTTAATTCTCTTGAAGTGTACATCCACGAAGCCCATTTTATACACCATCTGTTTCAATTTGTACTCCAGTTTTCATGAATTGTACTCAGGATCCCCGCCTTGTTTCAATAGAATTTGAGTGTCCGTCCCCGAAACACATTTTATACTTTCATTTTCCTTGGTTTGTACCTCATTGCCCCCAAAATGCTCTCGAATCTGCCGCCCGATTTTAATTCTCTTGAAGTGTACATCCACGAAGCCCATTTTATACACCATCTGTTTCAATTTGTACTCCAGTTTTCATGAATTGTACTCAGGATCCCCGCCTTGTTTCAATAGAATTTGAGTGTCCGTCCCCGAAACACATTTTATACTTACATTTTCCCTGGTTTGTACCTCATTGCCCCCAAAATGCTCTCGAATCTGCCGCCCGGTTTTAATTCTCTTGAAGTGTACATCCACGAAGCCCATTTTATACACCATCTGTTTCAATTTGTACTCCAGTTTTCATGAATTGTACTCAGGATCCCCACCTTGTTTCAATAGAATTTGAGTGTCCGTCCCCGAAACACATTTTATACTTTCATTTTCCCTGGTTTGTACCTCATTGCCCCCAAAATGCTCTCGAATCTGCCGCCCGGTTTTAATTCTCTTGAAGTGTACATCCACGAAGCCCATTTTATACACCATCTGTTTCAATTTGTACTCCAGTTTTCATGAATTGTACTCAGGATCCCCGCCTTGTTTCAATAGAATTTGAGTGTCCGTCCCCGAAACACATTTTATACTTTCATTTTCCCTGGTTTGTACCTCATTGCCCCCAAGTTTGTATTCAAATTCTCAGCCCTGTTTCAGTTGAATTTAAGTTATAAATAGTTACTGGAAAATTACACTTAGCTACAAAACAATATTATAAACAAATTATGCTTCAAGTTACACATGTATTTACATATAAGTGCTTCAAATCCTGGCATTTTCATGAGTTAATATTCTATGCGCCATTTTCGCACGATATTTATCAACATTAATTGTTCCAGCATCCCTCCAGAACACGGGGGTGTCCCTAGCAAAACCTTCTGCCCAAAGGCATACATAGACACCACAATCCACTGTACCCACTTGCTGCCTACTTTTCCTCTGCTGTAGCTTTTCATCCACACGACTCCCCAGTGAAAGCCTAATGTACCGAGAATAAAATGAAGCCTACAAAAAATTTGTCAATTGTTGACTCCACAAATTTGCAATGGGAAATCGTAGGGAAAGAAAGCAAACTTACAATGGCAACAGCTATCGGTTTGTATCTGGGGGCCATTATTGAATTCATGTATAAAAAAGAACGAGTGGATGTGTCAAGGACAACTAAGAACCAGTGCTGGCGCCGGCAAATCGGTAGGATTATGTAGCGACAGTTGTTTAAAACATCTACCGTCAGCTCTTCCAAATCTGAACAGGTGAAGCTGTTAAGCTTAAGCATCATCTCCACAAATTCTTCATCCGTAATATCCTTCATGTTGCGTTCATCTATTCGGTCTAATATATCAGCCTATGAAATATAAAACAAATGGTTAGACTCATCTCTCACCGTGTACTAAATTAAGTTAGGAAACTGTCATATACCTGCGCTATTGAGGACGTAAACCACACCTTGTGCTGACAGTTGTTGCTAAAAGATGGGCTACATAATATCGACATGTAACAGTCCACTATGTCGCCGGTAAGTTCTCCTCCAAATAAGAGCTCACAAAAGTCTCTTCCATTCAGAAGATGTCTTGCTCCTTCCCAGACGGTTACCCTACACAATTGTTAATTGTGTGTTCAGATACCAGTTTATCCAATAGAAAAACAATAAGCAAATTTTGTTACCTCAAATTATCTCTTCCGACAAAGTGGTCGATGACTTCTCGCTCTTCTACTGGAATAAGAGCAAGTCCTCTATAATCAGTCCTTCCTTTATAGGGATCGGCCACTTCAGTCTTTGGGGTGACTTGTTAATCTACCACCAGGATTGGTTCTTTTGCCACCTGGATTGAATCTTGTGCCACCTCGATTGGTTCATTTGCCACCTGGGTTGGTTCATGTGCCACCTGGGGTACAAACACAGCACATAGGAACCAAGTATTAACTATTGAAATATAAAAGATAAACACATGAAAGTACAGACTTCACCAACATGGAGTACAAAACTCAAGCACATAGGTGTAAAGTGTCAACTGCTGAGGTAGAATAGATGAGCACATGAAGTACAAATACCACCAACATGGAGAACAAAACTCAAGCACATTAGGTGTAAAGTGTCAACTGCTGAGGTAGAATAGATGAGCACATGAAGTACAAATACCACCAACATGGAGAACAAAACTCAAGCACATTAGGTGTAAAGTGTCAACTGCTGAGGTAGAATAGATGAGCACATGAAGTACAAATACCACCAACATGGAGAACAAAACTCAAGCACATTAGGTGTAAAGTGTCAACTGCTGAGGTAGAATAGATGAGCACATGAAGTACAAATACCACCAACATGGAGTACAAAACTCAAGCACATTAGGTGTAAAGTGTCAACTGCTGAGGTAGAATAGATGGCACATGAAGTACAAATACCACCAACATGGAGTACAAAACTCAAGCCCATAAAAACAAAGTATCAACTGCTGAGGTAGAATAGACGAGCACATGAAGTACAAATACCCCAACATGGAGTACAAAACTCAAGCCCATAAAAAGGTGTAAAGTGTCAACTGCTGAGGTAGAAAAGATGAGCACATAAGTGCAAGTATCAATAATATGAAGTATAAGACATCATCCATTAAGTGCAAATATCAACCCATCAAGTATAAGATATCATAATACTTATTACAAACAGACAGTTTACAAATGAAATGCAAGTAGGAAAAAAATAAAACATTAAGTAGTGTACAACACCTTCTTCTATTCTTGTTCTTTATTTTTTCGTGCACGAGGACGAGCACGGTAGGTCTTTGTCACTTGTCTTGCTCTTTTGGCTGGTGTGGTGCTGGGGGGGCTGACAAAATCTGGAGATTTCTGTTTTCGCTTCCTATCTTCTCGATTGCGCACATTTATCACAATCGAAGACATGACATTAGCCACTTCAATCTCATATTCCTCGAACTCAGCCCCTTCAATTGGTATATAATGTGCTGTCTTCAATGGTCTGGGGGAATCTGAAGGATCATGACGTTTTTTAGTTCGACTTTCTTCATCCACCATGTCTTCAGAATCATCCCCTTCTTTCTGTGCATCATGTACCAAATCAAGTACCCCCTCATGCACATATTCACCAACTTCCTCCTCAAGCTCCACCGCATTAGTCTCTTCCTCAGTTGGATGCTCCTCATCACCCTGCTCCTTCATTACCATGTATTCCAATGAAGCAATTTTTTCTTTCAATGATTTAATTTCTTCTCTGTTCGCTGCAATCATTGCTTCATATATTGTATGATCACAGACATGGACTTCATTCATGACAGTACTGGTAGCCTCTGATTTCTTGATCAAATATGCCAATTCTAACTCCTCTGGAGCAGGGTTGAGGTCTACAACCTATTACAATGGAAATAATTATCAAATTCAAATTATTATACAAACAACAAATAATGAATTATTACAATTATTACCATATCTGCTGTAACTTGCTTCAACTTCTTCTCTGCCTGCTCCACATTTTGTGGGAGTTTGCTATCCTTCCACCGGTAAAAGCGTGGAAACTCAAACAAACTCACTGGTGTAGCTAGTGATGGGATGCGTTCATAAACCCATGCCTGTCATTCATAAATCTAAAAATTATACTCACTTGAATATAAATATAATCAATGCTATTAGAAAAATGAAGCAAACACTTACCATCAACCCTACTGTACACCCATCAATGTACTTCTTTCTTGTTTTTCCACCTACTCCTAAATGGTTCCTCATATCTTGCACAAGAAACCTGTATGCAGCTTTGCCCCATGCATACAGACCAACTCTGGACAAATTGTCCAAGTATGGTAGGAGAAATCGTGGAGTCCAGTAATTAGATGTTGGAAACAAAATACAATTAAAAACAAAAACTATGTACAACCTAGAAAAATCATTCAAGTCCTCCACACTATCCTTATATACATACTCCTCAAGTTTTTTAGCTATTTCAGATCTAGTTATATTCTGCAGCTTTCCAGAAAAAAGCCGCTCAAAAGTTGAAGACTTTATCTTCAATGTTATGTCAACAGATTGCCCCACATGTGGCAACCCTAAAACCATTGAAAATTCAGCTGCAGAAAAAGGAACCTCAACCCCCTCCGCAAAATGAAATGAGAGCTTTTTTGGGTCAAACCTCCTAAGTATAGCTTCAAGTCGAATGAAACTTGAACTTAACTTCGGCATATCCATGTATATATAGAAAGGGGTCTTCTTCAATGCATCAAAATGTTTGGACCCCATCTTGGACTTCACAAGCTCCAGTTTACTATGAAAATATTGGGGGGAGCAACGAGAACAGACCTCACAACGTCTTGGCTTTGCTGCAAGGCCAAAAAAAAAAATAGTATATTAACAAATAATAAAGTAACCCTTTTAGATAGTGTGTACTAAAAGCATGAATATTTTCTACTAAAATATCTTCAAAAATGTACTATAGAAACACATAATATATACTACACTTTCAGTTATTCTATACAGATTATATACTAAAGTTCAATTTAATGTATACTGCAGTAATAAAGGTTTTATACTTCAGTTTCTTCTAAAATGTGCTGCATATGCGAAGATTATATATTGCATTTTCAGTTAATGTATAATGCAGGCTGAATGTTTATGTACTAAAATGCTGCTATTATATATTGCAGCAACATAGATTACATACTACCCTTATGCCTGAAGTGTACTGTCAGATTGAATGCTTTATACTACATTTGTTCCTAAAATGTATTGCACCTACAGAGATTTTATACTACACCTTTGTCCAAAGTATACTCCGGATGCTCTTAAAATGTACTGCATGTTTGAATGCTTCATATAAAGTGTACTGCACGTTTTCATGTTTTGTACTACTTTGCTTCAACAGAGATTTTATACTACACCTTTGTCCAAAGTGTACTCCATATGCTATTAAAATGTACTGAATGTTTGAATGCTTCATACTGCACTTATGCATAAAGTGTACTGCCAGTTTGCACGTTTTATACTACTTTGCTCCAATGGAGATTTTATTCTACACTTTTGCCTAAAGTGTACTCCAAATGCTTCTAAAATGTAGCACAGATTATATTCTACCTTTTGCCTAATGTATACTGCAATCTTGAATGCTTTATACTGCATTTGTTCCTAAAATGTACTGCACCTACAGAGATTTTATACTACACCTTTGTCCAAAGTGTACTCCAGATGCCCTTGAAATGTACTGCAGGTTTGAATGCTTCATACTACACTTATGTCTAAAGTGTACTGCACGTTTTCATGTTTTGTACTAATTTGCTTCAACAGAGATTTTATACTACACCTTTGTCTGAAGTGTACTCCAGATGCTCTTAAAATGTACTGCATGTTTGAATGCTTCATACCGCCCTTATGCCTAAAGTGTACTGCCAGTTTGCATGTTTTATACTACTTTGCTCCAATGGAGATTTTATACTACACTTTTGCCTAAAGTGTACTCCAAATGCTTCTAAAATATAGCACATATTATATTCTACCTTTTGCCTAATGTATACTGCAATCTTGAATGCTTTATACCACATAAATTTGTTTCTAAAATGTACTTCTACAAAACAGATTGTATACTGCATTTGTGTCTGAAATGCCATGCACCTACATTTTTGCATAAACCGTACTGGCAGTTTGCTTTATACTATACTTATGCCTAAAGTGTACTGCACCAATAGATGTTTTATACAACAATTTTGGCTAAAGTGTACTCCAGATGCTTTTTAAAGGTAATGCGTTTATTCACATTATATACTATCTTTTGCCTAATGTATACTACAAGTTTGAATACTTTATATTACATACATTTGTTTCTAAAATGTATTGCTGCAACAGATCATATATAACACCTATGCCTAAAGTACACTGCTCTTTTGAATGTTTTATACTGCTTTGCTACTAAAATG
The DNA here is from genome assembly GCA_018894105.1 of Jacaranda mimosifolia. Classification (NCBI taxonomy): domain Eukaryota; kingdom Viridiplantae; phylum Streptophyta; class Magnoliopsida; order Lamiales; family Bignoniaceae; genus Jacaranda; species Jacaranda mimosifolia. Next base: position 6,944,626 of record CM032125.1, read on the forward strand.
TACTGCGCCTACTCAGATTATATTCCACACTTATATCTAAAGTATACTACCAATTTGATTGTTTTATACTACATTTGCTTCCAAATTGTACTGAAGCTACCCACATTATATACTACACTTTTGCTAATGTATACTGCATGCTTTCATGTTCTGTACTACAGATAACACACCACCACATTCAGATAGTTTTAAAATATAATTTTTCCGTACACTTTTTGTTTAAAAAGAAGTATAAATCCCTTAAAGGTGAAGTGCAACTTTCATGACCTTCAAGTACAAATCAGAACTTCCAATCTCACAATAGAAACCATATATCAAATGGGTCCAACTATTTAACGACTAAAAAATGAATAAAAACCCTAAACATGAGAAAATAGACAAGAAATGAGTGAAACACTGAAAAATCACGGACATTTGAAGTTTCAAATGCAGAAAACATACCTTTGTTCCTTTCAGTCACTTGTTTTTTTACTTCGCTTCTCTTTGCAGCTGTTTTTCGTTCCATTGTCGCAGTAAAATGGCAGAAATTTTGTTGTTGTTGTTTTTTTTTTCCCACTTCTTCTTCTTCTTCTTCTTCTCGCGACAGTGGTAGAGGAACGGTTTCGCGCCCTTTTCTTTTGGCGCTTAGAAAGGTTGGTTTCAAGACAATAAAGAAAATAAGAAGCGTTCTTCTTAAGAGAGAACGCATTTTCGAGGTTTTTTTGTTGTTTTTTCCAGCTGCAAGGGTATACTGGTCTTTCTGAAAGATATGGGGAGTAATTCCTAACTTTTGTGAAAAAGTGGGGAGTTTTGTGTGAAATAATTCAAATGGGGACTGATCACTAAATTGAAAGTAGGATTAGGAATTTTTTTCTAATTAACTCATAGATAATATATAAATATCCCATTAGTAGTAAACAAAACTTCTACCATAATCATAGACCACCCTAAAACCTTCTTCTATTATCTATCTATACTATTAATGAGCAAATAGTTCTATCTTGGTATATTTTTGTTGATGTACCAAAAATACCTCCATTTATTTTCTTTAATACTCATTATTATAATTTATGCAGTAACCACCATTTACAATTTACACATTCTTTACAAATATTTATCAACTTATCATAATTTTTGTATTATTATACTTAAAAACTAAATAAATGTCAAATGTTACTTAAAAAATTAATATTATATTAAAAATAAATATTCATTTTATTTACTTATATTGTAAAAATTTTAGCATATACATCAAATGTGCCATAATTGCTAGTATTAATAAAGCACATACTCCCTTAGAGTGTTTTTGAATGATTTACCTGAAATACCCTCGCTCTTTTCTTTTAATTCTACTAACTATAAGTTATATAATAACTACAATTTAAAAACCACCTATTTTATGTTTTACAATTATTATTTTAATATAATTTTTAATTTTTATTTATGAAAAGAATTTAAATAAATATATTAAAATTATTAAAATAAATCTATTTTATGTAAAAAATAAATAGGTAATATTATAATTATATAAAAAAATACTATAGAATGCATGTGCCGCAAAAAAATTATGTCAAGCATACCATCCTAAAACCCTCTTCTTGTTCTTCGGCCGTCCGAGTCCAAGCTAAAACCCAATTCTCAAGCAGTTTACCACCAAGCGCTGGAGTTAACTATGGCTGCCGAAGTAGTAATAGCCTCATCTCCAAACGCCGAAGTCAGCTGCTGGGACCTCCACACTGGAGCCGAGCACCTCCGCTACAAGCCGTGCGCCTCCCCTCCCCACGGGCTTGCCTCCGTTGGCGGCCGTTTCCTGGCCTCCTCCCAGCTACGAGACCCGAAGTCGTCTTCTTCTGGATCCATTCTCTATTGGTCCTGGAACAAGGTAATATTAATTTGAATTATTCATAATGCAACTATGGATTAGAATAATTTATGGTTGGCTTTGGTTGGACTAGAAAAATGAAGAAAAAAAGAAAAATCAATTGGGAATACTGCGTGTATCATAAATGATTTCTATTTGTTATTTTTAAATTCATAACAAAAAGAAATGGTGATAGGAAGATTTGTCCCATATGTGTAAATCCAAATAGTGTGGATCTTTACTCGGAGTAGAGCATTAACCTAAAAAGATGCGTGTATTGGTCTTCATTGAATGAATGGAGTCGAGATCTTCTCTCTACTTCCTTTATATTTTAGGGTAATTTAATGTATTTTCAAGAATTTAAAAATGCTAAGTAGAATATGTGATGCAAATTACATGTTTTTTTGTTGATATGTGCTGGGAAAGTGCGAAAGTTATCATGGAAGTCTAACAAGACTTCTTTTTTGGGAAAGCATGTGCAATACTCAATTATTATATTGTGTATTTGCAGCCTCAGGTTGAAGTGAGGAGCTTCCCTGCGGAACCCATTAAGCCCCTTGTCTCTAATAGTCAAGGAACTTATATTGCAGGAGGAGGTGTTTCAGGGGATATATATTTATGGGAGGTGAATTATATTAAACAGTGTTTCATTTTGCTGCCTTTATTAATTGATTAAAATGGTTGTAATGAATGGGGAGTCTTTCATAATCCTGCATAATTGTAGGTTGCGACTGGGAAATTGCTGAAGAAGTGGCATGCGCATTACAGGGCTGTTAGTTGCTTGGTATTTAATGATGACCAATCCCTTTTGATTTCAGGGGCAGAAGATGGATGTGTTCGGGTTTGGTCGCTTTTCCTGTATGTGGACCTTCCGTCTGTGTTTAATTCTGTTGCAAAAGTTTTATTAAATGAGTTCCTGATGGATGTTCTTATACCACTCCAGGATATTCGATGATGCAAGGAGGGAAGAAGCAAGGCATCTGTTTGAATACAGTTTTCATGAGCATTCTTTGAAAGTGACTGATGTTAAAACTGGCTATGGTGGATGTAATGCAATCATTGTGTCTGCTTCTGAGGATCGTACATGCAAGGTTCATCTTACCCTGTCCAATTGATGTTTCATGCTACGGAAAATGTATTTATTGGTAAATCTAGTGATTGACACAGAAAGCTAATTTGAAGAGAAAAACTTGTGTACTTAAAAGAGGATTATGAGCATATCTTTGTGCTGCTAGTTTCTTTTTCACTTGCATGCAAACCATCTTGTTTCCAATACATTTCCCAGTTTCTCTTTATTTGGGTTGAAAAATTGACCCCATATACCAGTGAATTGTTCATTGCTAATTACTTTAATGGGAATCTGATTATGGCAATATCTTCTTACCAGTTACCACTCGATGTATTCCTAGGTTAATCTTATAGCATTCTGTAATTATTAAATCAATTTTCATTTACTTCCAAGCAATCTGTGCTTACTGCAGGTGTGGAGCTTATCTAGAGGGAAACTATTAAGAAATATTGTCTTCCCTTCAATAATAGATGCAATTTCCCTGGACCCTGGGGAGCATGTCTTTTATGCAGGTGGTAGAGATGGTAAGATATACATTGCTGGGTTAAATGCTCCAGCAACCTCCAACAACAATTATGGATTACATATAATTGGCTCACTATCTGAGCACAGGTTAGTCAACTTTTAAATATATTTTGGCTTCAGCTATTTGAAATTGGAATCCTTAGGTTTTGCTCGTTATTTCTTTTCAGCTATTCACAGTATAAGTTACCCGAATTAGTTTATGACGATTTGTTGCCTGCTTCACTTACTAAGAGATACTGCCTGGCTTACTTCAAAGGTCTTTAGTGTTTGTTATGGAGTAATGGAAAAGGCAACTGGCGATTTACCATGAGAATTGTTTTCCAGGCGCTAAATTCTCAATTTCACAGAAGTCCGACAGGATGTTTGTTCTTACATAGCAATAGCCTTTCAGATTTTGCATATTTGCAAGGCAGAACTAGAACAGCTACATTGTTCTGCTAATATATATTTGGAGTTCAATTCTTGTTTGTTAGCATTATTTCTTCTTAGATTTTCTGAATTGTTCAGTCATCATCAGTTTTAATTTTGTAGATGTCTGACTAGATGTTAGTTTGACATAGCAATGGCCGATTTTGCATAATTGCATGTCAGAACTAGAACAGCTTGATTGTTTTGTTAAAGTGTTTGGAGTCCAATTCTGTGTGATTTTGCTAGCTTTGTGTGTTTTGACCTTTTTTACATTCCTCTTGGATTTTTTGAATTGTCTTAAATGGAAATCCTTGATCTGTGAAACAGCAAGGCAGTAACCTGCTTAGCTTCTAGTGCGGATGGATTTCTATTAGTTTCTGGATCAGAGGATGGCATGATTAGAGTGTGGGATACGAGAACTCGAAATATTACTCGTGTATTTAGACACACCAAAGGTACTGCACATTAACCCTAGTAATGCTTGTTCGGTGAATAGACTTTTGCACCACTATTCAATTCCTTTTGTCCATTATTTGAATTTGCATTAATCACCACATAGTTTAAGGTACTGTTTGCAGAACTTGGTCATATAATCAAAATGGCTGATTGTGCTGATGATTACATATTTTCATGTTTATTTCAATGGCCCTGCATGATTCTGTAGATTCTCAAATTTATAACAATAGATGATCTCAGATTTCTAATAGTTCTACTATTGCTCATGCAGAATGATTTATCCAACTTGAATTATTTCTAAGAGTTGCTTCATTTATATGAGAAATGTTGTACCCCTCACCGTGAATTTGTTATATTCGTATTACCATGTATGTTGGGATGCTTGGATGAGGAACTTGGATGATCAATGATCATGAGGGACCTGGAATTAATCATGTGTCAAACCACCTCAACTCTACAATTAAGGCTAGAGTATTAATACCTAAAAGGCTTCCAACTTAAGATGCTGCTGATATATTAGCTGGGTGAGAGACGATAAACTCAATGGGATCTCAGGTCCAGTTGGCACATCCTCAAAGGGGAAATTGATTCACACTCAGATATTCCATTAGCAGATAGACCCACATTTTTTGGGTTGTTCATTATGGGCATTGAGTTTGTAGGGTATAATTTTCTATTAGCTTCCACATCCAATGAGTTATTAATCTTCTTTGATTTATATGTGCTGGTGTATTTTCTCAATAGCAGTCCTTTTGCCTGCAAATGCTGCAACAATTTATGTTTGTGGTTATTGTACTCATTCTGATTATCTGTTGGCAAGGCTTTGTCTTTCTGTTTATCTATTTAGTTGTCTTTTTGAGCAATCGTTTTATTGGGAAATATAAAATACTAATGGATTTTCCTTGGCCTTCATCAATGCACAGGTTCAGTTAATAATGTTCTTGTCGTCAGACTGCCGCAATACATAAATCCCAGTTCCCTGGCTCCTCCATTAAGGAGGCATGGTTTCACTTTACCACCTCCATTGGAAAAATTTGTTAATTCACCAGATGAGAATGCATATGTTAAAGTATTCATTGGTCCTCAGATCACCTCCAACCAACTGTTAGACTCTTCGTACATTAGCATTCAAACAATGGAGGCTCAAATAAAAGAACTACAGGTTCATATTTTATTTATAAGTGTCAAATAAATTTATCTTTATGAACCCAATCATTTGAACTTGTTGATATTTAGTTTGAATACCTGAGTTCCTATCAGTCAATGTTCTAAGGTATGCTGTCCTTTATATCTGATCCTTCCATTTCTAAACTTTTAAAATCAAATGTGATATATAGGTTAGGAAGAATATCCCTTGCTTAATTTAACTTTTTTACCGCTGTTTTCCCAAGGATATAAGTTTTCTAACTTATACATCTGCTTGACAATCTGGCTGGCAGCTTGATTGTTAGGTTTTTCAAAACTAGGCTTATGCCGGCAATTGCTTTTACTATGTAAATACTTGTTCCCCCCACTCCCTCCTAAATAGATAAATTTTACTTAATCTGAGTACTTATTCTACAGGTTTGAGAGTTTTTACCTATTATTTATATTTTCTTCATTGTGGTTTTTATGATATAACTTCAGGCAAGGAAAAGGTGTATTGGATGGATTTATGCACATGTAGAATTATATGATTTTGATCTTTACTTTTACTCTGGTTTTCTGTGGGTCTTTTGATCTAATTTAAATGAACATTTCATTTAAAACTTTAAACTGCTGGAGTTGTTCATTTGAGGTCTTTAACATGCCCAGGCATGGGTAGGCATTTTTTCTGGGCACAAGGAACGTTTCATAAAGTTGCATTGGCGGCACCTGACAACAGGATAGTGCCTGCTTATGTCATATTGAAGAAATAACTTGCCAAAAACTTCAGAAGTGTTTAGTGCTTGAGAAGAAAAGAAAATAAATACACAAACATATATATAGTGCTTGAGATTGGGATCACTGTAGGATGGTGCTGTAATTATCATCGCATGCTCAAGATATCTGTTGGTGGTGAAGACCAAAGAGAATAGCTTTTTATGGTATAGACCAAGAGAATAGCTTTTTTAAAAGATACTCATGATAGACATGATTTGGACATTGAGTTTAGATTATTGTTCCCCAGATAAGTCTGGTAGCAAATTTATTGATTTATTTGAATTTCAATGACATAAATAGAGATGTTTCTTCTATATGCTGGGTGACGTCTTGGGTGCTGCAAATTGATAGTTTGGATAGGCGAGGGTTTAGAACATGTCAAGGGGAGAATCTAAGGTTTAAAGATGGTAAGTTAGCGAGGGCTCTAGAAGAGAGAGTTTTATATGCTTTATTTGTAACGTCTGTATAGAGTGACACATAACCATACTAGTACATTCTATTCAAATATATATTCTGTTGTATTACTCGTAAGATGCATTGACAGACATGCTTTAATGTTATGATTGTATTATATAACATCTGGTGGCCCACTTTGTATGTTTTCAGCAGTTCATATACTGCCTGTCAGTGTCTCTCACTATACCTATCACTAATTTGGAGTTTTTATGCTTTATTCCGAAAAAGTTCTGAGTTTCTCCTTTACCCATGAATTGTACTTGTGAAAAATCTCTATTTTCTCTGGGTGCCACTTCCAAGACTTGACTGGATTTGAAGGTGCAGTTATTTTGTATTTTAACAGTGAATTGGCATTTCAAATATGAGAACCAAATTTCTGTTTCACTGTTTTCTCTAGAAAATCTAAAATTAAATGTAACAAATGCATGAATATACCTCACCTAAGAAAGTGTATATAGTTTTAGATATACATTTTCGTATATTGAGTATCTTCTCTAAGTGTGACTAAAATTGCTTCTTGTTATTCCTTGCTGCAAGCTTTTCATTTCTGTCCATCTTTCAAAATGAGATTTTGGAAGCCAATATAACCTTGAAGTTTCTAACTTACTGCTTTAAACCACTCCACAGCAACAAGGTTCTTCTGCAGCTGCTGAAGTGGATGTCGAAAGGCTTAAAAATGAACAACTAAGATCTGCGCAAATGATCCAGCAATGGAAAAAGATGTACGAGAATCTCCACCAATTCTGTGTCAATGAACTTCTGGATGGCAGTCACATTGAAAGTGCCAATCAACACAATTCATGAGGTAATAGGGTTGTGGTTCCAGTTTGTACTGAACATTTTGCTCGAAAGTTTAAAGCAGTATTGTTAATATTGTTCATTTCCCTGTTTTCTTGCTGGGGATTCCATTAGGACAGATAATTATCATTAAATCTTTTGCATTTTGTTGTAATTCCCTACATAGTCGATGAGAAATATTTGGCTAATATTTGGCTCTCATAATTATGAGGATTTGTTTTTGGCCAATACTAAGTATACATAGGAAACAGATCCTGTAATTATTTGCTAATCTCACTTTATACGAATCAATGCTAAAATATTTTGTTCCTGAAGATGTGGAATTGTGAAATTTCAGCTGACCTAATGTCATATTGCGCTTGATTCTATCTACGATTTTCATGATTCTGTCTTTCTGTCCAATCTTGAAATTCATTTCTCTGCAGTCCCAAGATTTGTAAGGAAAAAGGGAAAAAAAAAAAAAAAAATGAAGTTCAGTATTAATTTTTCAGACACCGACTCCAGTCTGTATGAATTGTTTGGGTGGTTCTTTTTTTTGGGGGGGGGTGGGGGAGGAAGGGAGGTGCAATCAGGTCTAGTTTGGGGAAAAACTTCTAGCTCGACTAAGCTCGAAGCTCTATGTGAGCTTTGAACCACTATAAATCGAGCTTGGGGTCGAGCATAAATTTGAGCTTGATCTCAAAATAAAATAATTGTAATAAAACATATATATTAATAAAACAACAAAATACTAAAGCTTGCAACCTCTGGCCCAAGTGATAGATGGTTTGAGATCGCTTGAAGTGGAGATTGGGTGTGGGAGAGCTTGAGCTTGACTCGTTTGCAGTTGTGCATCTTAAACATGCATGGTGCACGTAGAATTACAGACTTCTTCTGGTCAAGTGATGTTGTAGTTAGTTTATTTTGTTGAAGATCATCATCTTGTTTGTGAATTTTATCTAAGTGGAATATTTTTGGCTAGTTCTAAGAGGGTGTTTGGATAAACTTATTTAAAATATCTTATAAGTTCTTATATCTTATAAGATGTTTTTGGAGTTTATAAGATGTTAGATATTACTTTTAAAATAAGTTGTTGAAGTGTTCGGATAAAATAAGATTTTGAAACTTATAAGATGTTAATAATGGCAATATTATTATTAAAACAGTTAAAAATAAAGAGTTTGTTAAGATCTTAGAAATAAGTTAGTGTCTTCTTACTTTTTTCGAAGGAGCTTATAAGATACTAACATCTTATTTTAGGATCTTATAAGTTTATTTTTGAAAAAATTTACCAAATATTTTTTAACATCTTGTAAACTTGTAAACATCTATCTTGTAAGATGTTTTGAGGACACCCTCTAATTTGAACTTGAAACAGATTCTTTGTCATATGGATTCTGCATCTTCAGAAAGCAGAAAAAGGAAGTGATTGATCTTGATTCAACTGAAGCTGCTTCTGTTGCATTTGCTCATTACTTAAAAAGTGCTCCATTTTGTGTACTCGTATCATCTATTGCACATTGTAGCAGATTAGCGGCCTGCATTTATTTCAGCCGTCAGCACTTCAAAACTTGCGAGATGCCATTTGGTCATTTAGTTTCTTCGTTATGCAACGTATCATTCTGCATCAATCCTGCAAGTTCATGCTACAGAGTCAGATCTTTGGATGAGCATCTGAATTCTGAAATATGCTTGATAATTGCAGAGCACTTGTTGAAACAATTACTGGTTGAAATATGCACACTGATAGTCCAGCTGATGTTGAGTCCTCCTCTTACACTAAATTATGCAGTGGAAGTGGTAGGAATCATCTTTAATCATCCTGCTGTGACAGCATTACTGAATTGTCCTCTGTCTGCTCATAAAGAATTTTCAGATTCAGTCATAGAACAAAAGCTGAGTCGTATCTTATTGCTGGATGAGCCCCTTGCATATGCCTGTCTGTCTTGGATTTATGTTTTCTGAAATATGGAATCAATCGTTGCTTCCTAATGCCCATGCGAATCTGGAAACTTGTAAATATTCTTTTTCTGGTGAAGAACTAGTGATGCAGTTTCCATCTTTTTTTTCTCCTGGTATATTTTATTCATTGCAAATTATTGGGTTTGTTTCTCATGTAGATCCTCTACTCCAATTTATGTTTTATCTCTTATTCACTGTATGGATATATTACACGTGATTAAATATTTTTTTATAAAAATAATTGATTGAGAATCAGATACACTTGGCATATATACAACATATTGAAATAGGAGATGAAACATGAAATGGAATAGAGGATTCAAGGTGTATACCTCTCAGTATGAATTAGCGTTTGTAACACATTTTAAGCCTATGTTAAATATTTCTGTAGTATAAAATAGATAAAAATATAATTTACTCTTTTATATAATAGTGCAATTCTCTTAATAATATTAATGCATTTACTTAAATTTTTGAGATGAATAAAAGAAAAGAATTACGATAAGGTAAAATGATTGAACAAAAAAAGATAAAATTCTAGAGCAACAATAAAATAAAATAAAATAATCTTGCCAGGTTAACTAATGTAATAAAATGAAATTAAAGTAGAAATTATTCATAATAAGTGTATGTATTATCTTAATTAGATGTTACTTAAGTAACTGAAAATCTTTTCTTAAGATCCTGAATAATTTGATATTTGATTTTAGTTTCGAGTATATGTGTTAGTTGAAATTTGATTTATATAAAAGACAGATACATCAACTATCGGAGTTTCAAAACCATTAAGATAAAGGTAATTTGTAGAACGAAATTATCAATATAGCTATAATTTTTATACTTTTGGATTCTATTAATATATTTTACCCTCAAGTTCCAAATTATGTTTCAAAACAGTTATATATCTATCAAAATTGTTAGTATTATCTAAATTTAGACATTCTTTAGATAATTGAAAAACTTTTCGTAAGATTCTCAATGAATTAAATTTTGATATTGTTTGAAATATATTATTTTATATATTACGAGTCTTGTTTATAGGGATAGAAATCTCAACATCTGATAAAAGAATAAGAAATTCAAAATCATCAAGATAAACATTATCCATACTTTTTTTGATGAATTATACATTAATTCATGAATATGAATTGTTTCTTAGACATATTTATAGTTCTAAAATTTATTTTTCCCTCTTTCTCTCTCTCAAATAATGTTGTTAATTTACCTTATTAATTATCTTATTGAGTACACAATCTTAATAAGGTTGTGGTTTTACTATATAGCCATTCCATTTATATTTGTAGTGCAACTTAGGAGTGCCAATGCATCCAGTTTGAATTCATCTTTGAAAAATTTTGAAGTCGAGCTTGAGTTAAAAATTATTTAAATGATTTGAGCTCGATGAACTTATAAAATTAAACTCAAGGTGGAGTCCCAACCAGGAATATCAAGCTTTAACTCGAATTCAAATTCACTTAAAAATTTTAAATTAATTAAAATTATATTCTAATTGTTTGAAATATATTGTTGTTTTTGATTCCATATTGTTTTAAATATATTGTTTTTAAATCATAGCAGTTTTATACACTTAGTTCCATATTTCCACATATGGCTCCGGCTTTTATTATATTGGACTGTGTTGATAAAATTTTCCTTCGCAAGTCATAAAATGTGCTCTAAATTAATTAGATATCTACCAAATTATCCAATAATACACTTACTTAATGCTTTAGAAATACTTTACATGGGTTATTCTTCTCGTCATAAAATTAATTAAGAAACGTGATGAAATATTTCAAATTATTCATACTTTTTAATAGTATAAATAAATAAATAAATAAATTAATTATTAATACAGAAATTATTCATAATACGTGTATTATCTTAACTAAACATTACTTAAATAACCAAAAATATTTTTATAAGATCTGGATAAATTGATTTTTGATATTCATTTTGAGTATATCTTGTTAGTTGGAACCGAATTTATAACGATACATCATACATATGTCAACTATTAGAATTTGAGAGGAGAAAAAAAAAAAAACTATTAGAATTTCAAAACAGTAAGATGTATAAAGGTCATCTTTATAACGACATTATCAGTATAGCTAAGAATTTTTATAATATTGGTCTCTATCTGCATATTTTACTCTCAAGTTTTAAATTGTATCTAAAAAAATTATATATCAATAAAATTATTGAATAATACACTAACTTGTTGCTCTAGAAATATTTTTCGTACTGTTACTTTTGCCTCCATAGAAAAATTAAGATATATCCCCAACTATTTGTACTTTTATAATAGTGTATTCCTAAATATTGTAATTCTAAACTTAAACTAAATAAATTAATGCATAAATGGTTAATAATTAGTACATTTATTTAAACGTAGATATTTTTAAGGTAACTGAAAATCTTTCTGTAAGATCCTGGATAAATTAAATTTTGATATTTGTTCAGGATATATCATTTTATCAGGAGTCTCATTTATAGGGATAGATATCTCAACATAGAATCAAAATTCCAAAACTTGAGATAAACATTATCCATATACCTTTTTTCCTATAAATTGAGCACAAACTAGCAGTCTTCATAAGTACTTTCTTCTCCAACATCACAAAATGGCTTCTAAAAGTTGTTTTCTTGTGTGTTTAACTGCAGCAATTTTTTTGCTGCATTTCACTTCTGCAAGACTTCCACCCGCAACTTGGGTTATCAAGGATTCAACTTTCACTACTACTCGGAACTACACTCATGTTTGCGATCCGGCAAGGTTTTCAGACCTTGGACTGGACATGAAACAGTTTGCATACTGCAACTGCTCTCTCTCGTATGAGGCGAGGGTAAAAGATTTGATAGATAGAATGACAATCACTGAAAAAGCAGAGCAAATTGGAGATAATGCATATGGGGTGCCAAGAATTGGGCTCCCCAAGTATAATTGGTGGTCTGAGGCCCTGCATGGCGTCTCCAATGTCGGCCGAGGTGCCACCTTCTTTGATGCTGATGTGCCTGGTGCAACAAGCTTTCCAACTGTTATTCTTACAAGTGCCAGCTTCAACCAGACATTATGGAAAACAATCGGCCAGGTAAACTTAGTATCCATAATTGGGATTTTTAAGATAGAATGGTTAGGCCAGCTGATTAATATTTTATCTTTCTTGATCTTTTTCAGGCTGTCTCCACGGAAGCTAGAGCTATGTACAATTTGGGTCATGCTGGACTGTCATATTGGAGCCCAAACATCAATGTAGTAAGGGATCCTAGGTGGGGAAGAGCTCTTGAGACACCAGGGGAGGACCCTCTTGTTGTTGGAGAATATGCAGTGAACTATGTTAGAGGGTTGCAAGATGTTGAGGGGACTGAGAATACCACTGATCTCAACTCAAGGCCTCTCAAGGTGGCTTCATGTTGCAAGCACTACGCAGCTTATGACGTCGATAACTGGCTTGGAGTCGAGCGCTACAGTTTTGATGCCCGAGTAAGAATTTAAAAGTTTTTGATGAATTTCAAATATTAAGTTGCATCCTTTTTAATGTTTCTTGTTTTGTTTTCATTTAAGGTAACCGAGCAAGACATGCAAGAGACGTTCCTTAAGCCATTTGAAATGTGCGTGAAAGAGGGTGATGTGACCAGTGTTATGTGCTCTTACAACAAAGTTAATGGCATTCCTACTTGTGCTGATCCGAAGCTCTTGAAAGATACAGTTAGAGGGGAGTGGGATCTTCACGGGTACTAAATTTGTTAATATTACAAAGCTCTAATGTTGTAATATCATAGAACCTTTAAGGCTAGTTGAACTTATTCATGTTCAAATTCATTGTGGATTTCAGATATATTGTTTCGGATTGTGATTCGATTGAAGTGATGCTGCACGGTCACAAATGGCTGAAAGATGCGCCCGAAGATGCTGTTGCTCAAGCTCTAAAAGCAGGCTAGTTTTACATCAATTATATTATGTTTCTCCCTATATATATTGGTGAAGTGCAACGTGTGATTTCTTTTTTCCTTTATAATGCAGGGCTGGACTTGGATTGTGGAGATTATTATACAAGGTTTGGTGAAAGCTCAGTTAGCATGGGCAAAGTGAAAGAGGCAGAAATGGACAGGGCCCTGAAAAACCTATACACTGTGCTCATGAGGCTTGGATTTTTTGATGGCAGCCCTCAATTTGAAAACCTTGGCAAATCTGATATATGTTCTGATGAGCACATAGAATTAGCGGCCGAAGCAGCACGACAAGGAATTGTTCTTTTGAAGAATACCGATCAAACGTTGCCTTTGAGTTCAGACAACATCAAGACCATAGCAGTTGTTGGGCCACATGCTAATGCCACCGATGTCATGATAGGGAATTATGCAGGTTGGCAGAATAAATTGTACAAAATTAACAAACAGAATTTAGAATCTTGATATATAGTTCATTGGCTTGCTGCAAAAACATCGTTTTGATCAAAATTCTGTTTCAGGTGTTCCGTGCCAGTTCACATCTCCGGTTGATGGCTTCTCAAAATTCGGACAAGTGATATATGAGATGGGCTGTCAAACTGTAAAGTGCAAAAATGAGAGCTTAATATATCCAGCGGTACAAGCTGCAAAGAATGCAGATGCCACTGTTTTGGTCGTCGGCTTGGATTTAGGCGTGGAGGCTGAAAGCTTGGACAGGACAGATTTGCTACTTCCAGGTTACCAAACTCAACTGATCAATCAAGTTGCAGCAGTGTCCAAAGGTCCTGTTATTCTTGTAGTCATGTCCGCTGGAGGCGTCGACATTTCTTTTGCCAGGGATCATCCCAATATCAAGGCAATCCTCTGGGCTGGATATCCTGGAGAGGAAGGCGGCCGTGCTATTGCGGAAGTTGTCTTTGGGCTATACAATCCCGGTACCCTATACTCTTTCATTGCTTTCTTATATTTTATTGGAAATTTTGAGGTTGTGTATTTGACATAGGTGAAATGGCTTCTGTTTTACATAGGTGGAAGGTTGCCTTTGACGTGGCATGAGAATAGCTATACTGATATGCTACCTATGACATCTATGCCATTGAGGCCAATTGATAGTTTGGGGTACCCCGGACGAACATACAAGTTCTTTAATGGCTCCACAGTCTACTCATTTGGGTATGGTCTTAGTTACACCAACTTTACCTATAACCTCGTTTCTTCCACAAAATCATTGAACGTAGGATTGAACAAGTTCCAACATTGTCGGGATGTGAACTATGAACAAGATTCGTACAAGCCCGAATGCCCAACAATCCTGATAGATGACTTGGAGACATGTGATGATCAGAATATCGAGTTAGGGATTGAGGTAAAGAATATTGGTCAAATAGATGGGAATGAAGTTGTGACGGTATACTGGTCAGCCCCAAGTGGAATTGCTGAGTCTCCTATTAAGCAATTGATTGCTTTCAAGAGAGTTTTTATCTCGGCAAACCAAAGCCAAACGGTTAATTTTGAGTTGAATGCTTGCAAAAGTCTAGCCATGGTTGATTACAAGGGTTACAAGTTGTTGCCTTCTGGTGTAAGCAAGCTGGTTGTTGGAGATGGTTTGCTCACAATTCCAGTTGGAATCAATTTTCAGCGTTAGTTAGTAGTAGTGTAGGTAGCTTTAGTGATTATTCTTAGGTGGTGTTAATTCTTTTTTGTTGCTTTAGGCTTTTGTTTTTCAGTTGAATTTTGAATTTGCTTTTCTATTGAAGTAGTTAATAAAATAAACGTTCAAATTCATCTATTTTGAGGTCATTTTTTAACTTTGCATCTGTTAATTTTTTCTTTATGCCCACAATAACGACCAATGTAATTTTTTCTCCAATTATTTATCTTAAGTTTAATGTTAACCCATACTTACATTTAAACTTTTAGTACGGTAGAAATTACAAGTGGCACTAATCAAATAATAAAAATATATATCAACTGACTTTAAACTCGCGATGATACAAGAAAATATTAATTTAATACACAAATTGCTAAGTAAAAATAAATTTCAAATTAAAGTGATAGATGTAAACTCAACGTCATGTTTATAATAAATTAGAACAAAGTAAAGATGTTTAAGCAATAAATTAAATATAACACACGAGAGTAAAACGACTGTGATAATTTCAATATCTACTACATTTAGATAGTATTTTGAACTACAAATGAAATTGTGATTAATATATGTACATTCCGACTATGATGATACATTGATAATGAAAAAGTTAAAAGTAATATTCCAACTCAATATCATATAAATTGGTTTTTGCTATAACGATTTAACTTAACTTTTTTTTTTTTATTATTAAGTTAAAAAATTAGCGATGATAATTCTAAAATAATTATACATATGCATTGCACGTGCACTTTTATAATAAAGACAGCAGACCAAAAATAGGTAACAGATGGTACCCATCATAACACTCTAAACACATTATTTTGTAATACATTTCCTTGAATAAAACTCACGAAAATAGTCTGCAAGTATAATGCAATCATGGAAACAACATCGAGATTTGATTAATCAAAGAGGTTAACATGTGCGCTACTACCAATAAGCGGGTGTTCCATCCGGTAGTACTTCAAAAATATCTTATATGATGTTTGGAAGTTTGAAGGATGTTATATAATTTTTTAGAATTTTTTTTATAAGCTTCTAAAATTATATGTTGTGGTTTTATTAATTCTTTTGAAAAAAGCAAAAAATTTCTAATTTAATTTTAATATTTTAAATACTTTTAACCATGTTAGTTACAAAATTATCAATTACTAATATTTTATAAACTTTAATATCTAATTTTATTTAAATATTTTAAAATCTTATTTTTAAGATAAAATTTGGAGTCTGATATACTTTAAAAATATTTTATAAGATATATGAGTTTATAAGAGTAGTTAAACATTCTGTAAATTAATCTAGCTAGGATTTGCCTGCGGCTTTTCTTTTGAAATTCAAAACCCTCAAAAAGGACATTTTGAGATAAATCAAGGCGAATGGCAAAGGTCACATGATATGACAACAATTGCAATATATCCCAATATTAGCACAAGGAAATAGTATGTTTTGATTATATGTAAAGTCATAATTTTATAATTATTGTAATTATATATATGAAGTGATGATAGCATTTTTTATTTTATCACAATAATTAGTGTTACAAATTTAACAATGACATATATTGTGTATAAATTATCACTATTAACAATTTAAAAATGTATGTATTGTGATAGGAAATATTGCAGAATAATTTTAATTAACAATACTTGATGTTGCTATATATATGTTTGTAATTGTGATAACTGTTTAAAGAATTCTTGTTACTTTTATATTCTTGATTAATTTGCTAAGGAAAAAGGAGAGGGAAACATAAAATATCAAAAAATAAAGCAAACTATTATTATTTGAAGTGAGAATAATATTTTCATTAGTGTTTTTGCTCACTGCATCTAATTGTGAAAAATATTATTGTAGCATAACAAAAAATATTATCACTTTTATAGACAATTTTGATTTTTATTTTAGTGGACTCTCAATCATTCTTTTGCTTTTGCAACCTTCATTCCATGTCTTTTTATTGCTCTCAGTCCTTCTTTTTATTACACCACCTAAACATAATCACCAAAGCTACCTACACTACTACTAATCAACGCTGAAAATTGATTCCAACTGAAATTGTGAGCAAACCATCTTCAATAACCAACTTGCTTGCACCAGAAGGTTACAATTTGTAGCCCTTGTAATCCACCAGGGCCAGACTCTTGCAAGCATTCAACTCAAATTGAACCATCTGGCTTTGGTTTGCCGACACAAAACTCTCTTAAATGCAATTAATTGCTTAATAGGAGCCTCAACGATTCCACTTGGGGCCGACCAATATACTGTCACAACTTCACTTCCATCAATTTGACCAACATTCTTCACCTCAATCTCTAACTTGATGTTATGATCATCACATGACTCCAAGTCATCCATCAGGATTGTGGGTAATCGGGCTTGTATGTACCATTTATATTTTATTGATATTTTTTCTTTGAACTAGAATTTTCTAGTTTAGTACTTTTAGTAGTTAATTATAGGATATCCAATTAGATTAAAATACAAATTTGATATTTGGAATCAGATTCGAATAATGTTGAATTGATTTGAATCTGATCTATTGACAACCCTAATAATATATTTTTGTTCTCTTTTTTTCTCTGATTGATGATAGAAAGAAAGTAAAGAAATAAAATATTTCAATAATATAATTAATTACTTTTGATAAAAAAATTAAAAGAAAAGAAAATTATAGCATTTTAATCTTAAATTAATACAGAATAGATTGAATCATTAATATGGGGTTTCTTTTATATTTGCTTGAGATACAACAAATAAGGGTCTTTTTCCTCTTATTTATACTTTTGATCTTCTTAAATGAATGGTATATAGAGACTAAAAAAATCTAACGATTATAAGAGATTTTTTAAAACTCTCAAAAAATATCTTGCAATTTCCCAACTTCTTTTACAACCTTTTGAATTGCTCTAGTACAATTTGTACATTTTCTGAAACATTCTAAATTCAAAATTTAATTACTAAACAAGTTGAGTTGAACAAGATATTTGCATGTTTGATTTTGATCTTTTTATGGAATATAAAATTTTACTTAAATTTGATTTAGTTATTAAATAAATCGAATTTGAATCAACTTTGTCTCAATCAAACTTGAGTGATATAATCTTTTTATGTATGCTTAATTATTATTTAAGTAATAAAAAATATAGTATCAAATATTGATTCATAAAAATTTTAACTATTAAAATATAGTATCAAATATTGACTAATTCTTTTCTTTTTAGATTAAATAACCAAAAATCATCTCTTATGGTAATATCGGAGCTAGTTTTACAAAAGCTTTCTTAGTTAAACAAAATCTATAAAAACCATATTCCACAAATCATATTTTGATTGAATTGATTTAATTGAAGCTAAAATATAAAAACCAAATTGATTCATAAAACGAAATTTTTTATATAATCTAATAACTTCATAAAAACATCCAATTATAAAATTTCCATTTTCTTTATGAACCTATATTTTGATAATCCATTTTTGAAGAAAACCTCTTGCTATAACATCCTTTATAATATGCACTTGGAGGGAAAAAATCCTTACTGTTGAAATGAGGTAGAAGAGGACCTCCATTAAATGTTTATCCAATGAGTTATAAGGAGGCAATTTCATATTTACTCGACCAATAATTGAATGGAATTTGATATAACACAAGCGATAATTTGTCTTTTTCAATTCCTTTGAGTTGTTTTCTATTAATTTTAAATGATTCAAAATAAATTCTTTTTTTTATCCATTAACAAAATTGGATGAGCTGTGTGAAGTGGGAAACTCTTAAAATCAGTTCTAAGGAAATGAACTATAGGCTTGAACAAAAATCTATTCCATGATCATATACAAACTATGTTGTTAATTTCATGAGCTGAACTTGCAGGGAATGGCATCATAACAAAAGGAGGATGACATTAATCCAAAAAAAAGGGCAAAAATCCATAAGATCTCTAAGAAACTCTGATATAATCCAACAAGGTTCAAAAACTTAATAGAAAATGGCAAAATAAGGTAAAATTGTAAATAAACAAGGTTCAAAACCTTGATACACCCACAAAATGGTAAAGAACAATTGATAAATATAATTCAAATATAAGCAAATTAATAAAAATAACACTTGTTCCAATAATGGAAATATGCCGATGGTGATAATTAAATACTATTTTTGTCACTATTTAGCTTATAACAATCATTAAGGTAATAGAATAAAATATTTTCTCACCTAATATATAATTAGTGACTCTAATTTATCTTTTTCTAATTTGTGTTCTTAATATGTATGCATATGCAAATCAGAAAAAAATTCTCCATCTTAAAAATTAGACCTCACATTTAATCAGAAAATTTCATATTAAAGTTGAAAAAGGTGAAAATTTTATAGTTTTATATTATTATTTCGGAAAATAGTAGTTAAATATTAGTAAAGTAATCAATATATGAGGCGCTTTTGGTTAAAAAAAAAAATCAATTTTAAAAAATAAAATCTCATTTTGAGATATTTTCAAAAAAATTAAAAAGGAAATTTTCGATAGAGATTAACAAAGCATGCAATGGAAGTAGCAAAAAAGAATTGTTGAGTCCACTGTTTAACTGAGGTGACCATAGATTCAAATCTCTAGGGACTAAAATAAAAATCAATAAGTGATAGAAATTCTTTTCATCATGCTCCAATAATTGATTTTCGCGGAACGCATATTTGGTTATTAGATTTCATTTCCCTTCAAATGATAATATTTCTATTTTTTGCTTTTTTTTTCTTTGTCTTGGCAAATTTCTAATCCAAATCTGGCATCATAGTAAATACATGTGCACCAAAAATTTCATTTCGAATCCTAAACTTCATACATCTTGTTATGAGGCCGCTAATGTTATTGAACCAATTAACAGCCCAATAAAAATAGCGTCATAGCAATAAGAAATATCGTATTTTTTATTATTCTAATTAAATAAATGCATAGCAACATAAGAAATTGTGGCACCCCACTCAGGAGAATCCCTAAGCTAAGACACCACTCAGTTCAGTCTTAATCTCAAAGTTATAAATCGAACAATAGGCCCATTTTAACATTTCAAAACCTATCAAAGATAGCGACAAGTTCAACTTAAACCAAATCTTAACAAAAAATTATAGAATACATGCCATAAGTGATCCTTGGGCATTTAACATAATATTTACATGCCTCATGTCAGAATTCAGTATAACATATCTCAACATCTCTAAGTCATAATAAAATGTCCTTGTGAACCCACAAAACACTCATGAACATCTAATCTATTACAAAACATTCATCGATCCATGACTGAGGTCTGAGTTCATCACATATACCTATCTGAGAAAATCAAAATGATACGGGAGGGTAAGTCCAAAGGACTTAGTGAGGGATGATCTTAAGAACAACAGTAGGTATCTATCAAGGAAGAATCAAATCAACAGATCACAAATTTACAGTTAGAACAAGTACATATCAAGAAACAGACAGGAACAATTTAGCAAACAAGAAGCTCTTCTGCCTTATTACTCCATGAATAGATTACGAGCAGTCAAAAAGCAGTCAAGTAAAGCAAACCAAAACATATGCATTCTAACAAATCATAACAGGATATGCATATCGAATTCACCTTATACCAGTCAGTCAATCAGTCTTACCAAAGCGTGATAGCTTGGCACATGGCAGATGCCCATGCGGACCATATGGCGCATTGCTGATACCTAGGGAAAAATTCCTAGCGCATCGTTGATATCCAGGGGGAAATCCCTAGCGTATCACAGATACCTAAATGGCTCGGTTGGCGTATCACTAACACCCATGCGGACTGCATGGCGTGCCCTACATAACCAAACGTCTCGCTAGGATTGGCCCTTGGCCTAATAATTCTTTGTATATAACAGAATCAATAACAGTTTGCGTAGATGCCCAGGGGAAAATCCCTAGCACATCACTGATACCTAGGGGGAAATCCCTAGTCTATCATGGATACCAGGTAAACAAGTGTGCCAGTGAGGCAAACGATAACATTACAAAACAGTACAGAACAATATAGAAATGCCGACAAGGAATACAATATCAATAAACAGATTCAGATAAGCTAACATGGCCATTAATGCTGTAATGAATAAACAAGTGTGACGACAAGGTAACAGATAACGATATAGGATGGTACAGATAACAAGACAGTAACGTATAACAGACGAGAGTTCGAGGCCTAGAACAGACAAGATTTAGAGTCAATATCAAGAGATAACCCTCATAGGGTGTACACATCAGTTAATAGATAACCAACGAGATCTTGAACATTTCACATATTTCAAAAAACACGATGTAATTACAGAATAGAAACAGGAACACTCATAGGGGTTTATCATGATAACAGATAGGTGTAATCAAATGCCAGATTGACAGACCCTCATAGGGCATACAAGTAATTTACCCAAGAGGTTCGACCCTCACCTCTATAACCTTAGAAAATGTAACCACAGTCAGCAGTCTACTGATTAGCAGGACCCACTTCTTGGTCACCTAACTAAAAGATTAAATCCACGGTCAAAATCCTTTTTCGACCTTAAAAACATCCAATAATTATAATCTTACTATTAACAGTTTAAAATCGATAACTATTTGCTTAATACGGTAGTTTATGGTTCGTTCGATACTTATTGTTATGGAATGTGCCAAATACGCCGTTAATATAGAAATAGTCACGTGGTTCATATCGATTCCAATGAAGGGATGTAATCTGGTCCTTAATTACATATTTAACCTCATAACATTATCCTAAGTCAATAATAACAATCCAATCATCTTAAATAACTCAATTATTGCCACTTCGCTCTCAAATCCTTAAAATTAGGGCTTTATCGTCTAATTAACTTGATTAACCTAAAGTTAACATATAATAATACAAATTCAGGCCCACTAGGATTACAAAAATATACAAGCACGGCTTATATCTAACTTCCCATATCCAATTTTTATATTTCCTCAACATAATACATGATTTAAAAGAAATTCCAAATTTCTAAGTCTTTACCCAAAACTTGTTATCGAGACGTCGAAACCACAAACCAACTTCACCCCTACAATTGCCAACATTGGTAGCTCAATTGGCCGGAAAACTCAACTAGTTCTTTCACTCGCCACCGTTCGCGACCAGGTCTAATTCTCCTATTTTGCTGGTCAATTCCCAAAATTGAAACCACCGAGATGCTCCTTGAGCTAAACCCATCAAAACTATGCTTTGGCCATGAGTTTCCATAGCTGGAATAGCAACTCCCTCCACCACCATCGCGAGCTTCGGCTGGATTGCGATTTGCCGACGTTTTGCCGGTTGGTTTTAGGTGTTTTGGGTATGTACGAATTCCCAATGAAGAGAGGAAGCTAATGGATAGTTTATTTTTGGGTTCTGGCCATTGCAGGTGGGAGTTTGCCGATATGGTTGGTGATGGTTGCATAAAGAAATGTAAAGAAATCGGGGGTGTTTCTACTATATAAAAAGTAATTTTCAGAAATTGCAAATTTGACCCCAAAACTTCCTCTCAGATTTCAGTTGGGTCCTTCAATTCTCCGAGTGCCTCATATTGACCCCAAGATTCATTTCCCCAACTTCAATTAAGTCCTCAACTTGTTTAGTGCCTTAAATTGACCTAGTTGATCCAAAATATTTATAGTTTGACCCCAAAAACTTCAATCTAGTTTGCGATTAAGTCCTCCTTATTTATATTTTGAACCCCAAAATTTTTGTCAAATCAATATTTTGATTCTCTACATCCTTGTTTTCTAAAATACCAAATTTAGGAGTGTTACAGAAATTCTATCAAAGAGCCATTGTAATAATATTTGTTATCATATCACTAATTATTGACAATACATACATAATTGTTGTGATTACTAAATTTGTGGCACTAACAATTAGGGTAAATCATAATTTATCTTTCCGTAAACATGGAAATGGGAAAAAAACCCTTGAAATTGAAAAAAGAAAAGATTAAAAAAAGCTTTTAAAAAATAAGCAACTGTTCCTTCAAATTAAACATGAGTTTTATGATAGGTATAAGTCGATTGATACATCATAAAATTTATATTAAATGACATGTTAAAATATCATTAAAGATATTTTTAAATGACATGCGAGTATGTTATTAAAAAAATATTAAATAACATGTTAAATACTATAAAAATATTTTTAACATGTTAATATGAAAAAAAAAAAAAAAAGAGTGATATATTAAGATGGAACAAAAAATTTCTTTGAAATGACATCTATGCCACAAAAAATGCAACATATGACATCCTAAAATTCCTTAATGGCATCTGTATGAAACTTGAACCATTAACATACCCTGACAACCTCTTTTTGACCCCCGAATCTGTGAACAATTAATGTTGTGGTTTTACTACATAATCATTTTATTTACATTTGTAGTACAATTTAGGAGTGCAAATGAGTCAAATTCGAGTTTAATTTAGAAAATTTTTAAATTTGAACTGGAGTTTGAAATTGTCCAAATGAGCTCAAGCTCGATCAGTTTATAAAATTAAGTTCAAGGTCTAGTTCTAACCAAGAATACCGAGTTCGAACTCAAATTCACTTAAAAACTTTAAATTAATTAAAATTTTTTTTAATTGTTTTTAATAATGTCGTTGTTTTTAATTCTCATCATTTTGACATCATTGTTAATTATATGTCATCGATTGCGTTGTCCAATTAGAAAATTAATTCTTCGATCACATTAGAAAATCAAAGCACTTTTTCAAACTTGGTACCTGTTTCCACATGTAGCTCGATTTTTTTGTTATATTGAACTGTATATCAATTCTTTCAAAAAATCATAAAATGTGTTCTAAAAAAAATTAAGAAACTTGAAATATTCCAAACTATTTATACTATAGTATAAATAAGTATATTCCTAAATTTTGTACTAAAATGAAATTAACTAATGCAGAAATTATTCATATTAATCAATGTACATATTATCTTAACTAGGTATTACTTAGCTGAAAATCTCTTCTTAGGAGATCTTGAATAAATTGATATTTGCTATTTGTTTTGAGTATATATATCTTGTTAGTTGAAATTTGATTGATATAAAAGATCGGTATCAATTCTTAGAATTTCAAAAGCACTAAGATAAAAGTTTATCTGTATAATGAAATTATTAATATAGCTAGAATTTTTATTATTTTGGATTTTATTCATATATTTCACTCTCAAATTCCAAATTATGTTTCAAAATAATTATATATCTATCAAATTATTGAATAATGCGTACACTTACTTAATGCTTTAGTAATATTTTACATACAACATACACCTCCATTGAAATGATTAAGATATATCCCAACTATTTGTACTTTTATAATACTATAGACTAGTGTATTCAAATTTTGTAATTCTAGACTTAAATGAAATTAACTGATGCAAAATTCGTTAATAATTCATACGTATTATCTAAATCTAGATATTCTTTAGATAACTGAAAATCTCTTCTTAAGATCCTTAATAAATTAAATTTTAATATTTTTTCGTGATATAACATTTTATAGGAGTCTCATCTCAACATCTGATATAAGAATCAAAATTTTAAAAGCAACAAGATAAATATTATCCATACTGTTTTGATGAATTGTACATTAATTGATTAATATGAATTCTTTCTTAGACATATTTATACTTCTATGATTAGTTTGGTTGGGATAATAAAGTGGGATGCAGTGGTTTTATCCTACCTTGTTATTTGTTTGGTTGGAATGATAATAAACACTCAAACCCAAATTAATACCTCATGCCTGCATTTATATGTGCACGATGAATGATAAATTAATCTACGACTGAATGAGTTTATTTATCCATGGATTTGCTCTTTGTCTTAAAATTATATATTTGCCCTTAAATTATGGAATTAGCTGTTATTATTATTATTATTATAGAGGAAGAAAAATAAGGGAATTTTTATATTGGCTAAATTTCATATTTCATCCTATAACTTTACCCCACTTGCGTTTTTGCCCTATATCTTCAATTCCAAAATACCCTCTATTATCCTTCATTATCCCCAAAACTTCATCATTTTTCAATATATACATACATATATTATATATATACATTGTATATATTTTATTATTATTCTAACAATAAAAAAAGTCACTCAATTCCATTTTCACCCAAAAATCCAACAAAAACACATTGATTTAACTGCTACAATAAAAAAATATCTCACCCCAAAACATAAACAAGCATACCAAAATTCTCCAAAAATAATTTTTAACCATTCTCCAAAATATAACCAAAAATCAATCACATTTCCCAACACAACTTTCACATTATCTGATAATTCATTATCTCAAAATATATAATAAACACATAATAAAATCACAAAAAATACAAAACCAAACATTCCCCTAATTTGCCATTTTAACTCACATATTTAAAATAATTTAATTAAAGTTAAACATAAATTAAAATTCCTAACCTCCTAATGACGGGCTGGCCATGGAGGTCACCTGGCCAAATTCGGTTAGGCAGGCTTTGGTCATGCTCGCCTGGGCCATGTCCAGCCTGTGCAAGCGGCCACCATGGCCACGAGTTGGCCATGGTGAGCTTCTTCCATATGGCTCGGGCAGGCATCATGGTCGTTGCCTGGCCAGGCCGAGCTACCATGGCTGCCTGGGCAGATCTGGCCAGGCAGTGGCTATGGTGGCTGGCCGAGTTGCTTGGAAGCCATGACCTTGCTTGGTTGGCCGGCCATGGCCATGGCTAGCCCAGTAAGGTGGTGGGGGTGGGCGAGAGGTGAGGGGTAGAGGGGGTCATATATAATGTATATGTATATGTTGTTGTAATTGGCATAACTTAAGCCTAATTATATGTTTAATTATATTTGGATAGATGCCAATTATGGTTGGAATCCAAAGATAATTATGGTGTTGAAATATAGGAAGAAAATTGGTTGAGTGGTATGGATTAATTTGTTCCACATAGGAAATTTGACAAAGGGGAGATAAGCTTGTGCCTTATAATACCAAGTGGAGGAGTTGAAGGGTTATTTCAATCCTTTACTTGTCCCATATTGGTTTTATAAAGAAGTGCTGACTAGTATATATTGAACTTAAGTATGAATGCTTATTAAAGTGTTCATTAATGGGTTCATATAAGTAGATCACATGCGTGCGCTGCCACCACTGTCGCCTAGCCCGACTCCGGATCGGGTCACGGGCGTTATGGCGAATTGTCTCAATCTCAGTCTTATTTTTTTGGATGAAATTCAATTGAAATTTTGAATTTAAAAATTCAAACTACTTAACCGGGCTTGATCAGATAAAGGCGTTGACTAAGTAAAGTTCGGATAAGGGCTTGATCAGATAACGGTCTGACTAAGTCAAGACCCATTTGAGATTAACTTGATCAAATAAGGTTAGACCCGTTGGAGATTAGGCTGATAATTATGGATATAGCTGAGGCTATTGCACGACGTGGCAGCAACCTATTGGACACGTGACGTGTTAGAGGCCATTATCTGGCGAACTCTAATTGCAGCCAGCCTTAATTTCTTCTATAAATAGTCTGCCTCTGGCAGACTTTAAAAAACACGAAATTGCAAATAGAAATCTCTTTCTGATAGCAGTTATTTCCCTCTATCTCCCTGTTTTTTTCATTCATCAGCTATCTATTTTGATTCTGGCGAATGAGTGCTGTTCGAGGTGATTGAGACGGAGTGTACCTGATTGTTTTGGACCATCTCATCTTGGGAGAAGTAGCGCTGTACTCGTTGCACTGGTGAGTCGGGGCGTTCGTTTCTTCAAGGCAAACAGAATTTTGTGATTTGGTCGTTTAATTGGTTCTGTTGCTATACATGATCTTCAGATAAGTTCCTTGCTTCCCTTGTATTAATTTACACATACTGACATCATGCTTTATTGTTTTAATGCCTCAGTTGATATGCAATTTTGGCTTTTCCTGAACTCGTATTTGGTTGAATATATGCATGAATTCTGTTATGCCTTAATTATGCTGAATGTTTTATTCGGATCATGCATGTTATACTTACATTTATAATTTCATAAAAAATGCACGTTCCGCCATATTGTGATTATCTGTTCCATTCCTGATAATCTGAATTATGATATTATTTATTTCGTTGCACTACTGCATGTTGGTAATATCCTGGCAACAACAATCTTGAGAAAATGAACCTTACGTGCGTTGTTTATCTACTGAAATTCTGATTAGATATCCTGTCTAGGAATCTTGCTTGGAAATTCTGCAATTTTTGCCTAGATATTCTGATTTTGGATTATTTTCCTGAGAAATCTGTGATGGGTTCAAATTCACATGCTGTTGGTGATTTTGTGTTGGCAAAAGTTGACCTTTCCAGACTGCCAGAAAAATTCATGGGCCATTATTTTAAGTGTTTGCAACAGCGCATGAAAATCTGGCTGATGATGAAAGGTCTTCTTTCATTGATTCAGTTGACCATGCCAGAACCAACTTAAACTGATCCTAAAACAAAGAAATAGCTGATTGGAAAATGAAGGATCAGATCATTCAAGAAGTGATTTTGTCAGCTTTGTCTGATACACTCTTTGATGTATACTATTCTGATTCGTATACGGCTAAGTCTTTATGGGATGAATTGGATAGGAAATACAATACTGAAGAGCAAGGGCTCAAAAAGTATTTGGTTTCCAAATTCTTAAAGTATCAGATGGTTGAGGGCAGGTCTGTATCTGAACAGACACATGAATTGATCAATCTAAAACATTTCTTGGTGGATGCTAAAATGAAACTTCCTAAAAAATTTATGGTCATGTTGATTTTTGATAAGTTCCTTAAATCTTGGAAAAATTTCGGCATGACTCTAAAGCATCAAAAAGAAAAATTGACTTTAGATGATCTGATGATCACCATAAGCATTGAAGAGGAACACATAAATCAAACTCATAATGCTCCTATTGAGTATCATCCTAAGGCAAATGTAATATCAGGAAAGAAGAAAGTCATTATGAACTCGAACTCTAAAACCATCAATAAGGGAAAAGCTAAAAATAATAAGAAACCAAAGGCAAACAGGCCTTGGTGGAATTGTGGACAAAAGGGCATTGGGCTAAGGAGTGTTCCTCCAAGAAAGCCAAGGCTAAAGCCCAATCTGCTGGACTGGTTGTCAACATGGCTGTTGGAGAGACCAGCGAAGCTAGAGTTCCTGATGCATCCATTGACGAGTACGTTTCTTTCAAACCCGAATTATTCTCTATCTATGAACCCTATGATTGGTTGATAGACACTGGTGCTAATGTGCACGTTTGTGCTGACAAATTACCATTTGTGTCTTATTAGCCTGTTAGCGGAAGGACTGTGATGAAGGGAAACTCGAGTGCAGCCAAAGTGCTTGGGATAGGACGCGTGGACATGAAATTTCCTTCAGGGCGCATACTATCTCTTTAAAGGGTGCATCATATTCCAGTAGTCCAAAGAAATATCATTAGCAGTTCTGTAATAATTGGGGAGGGCTATGAAATTTAAGTCAAATAAAGTTGTAATTTTACATTACAACACTTTCATTTGTAAAGGTTATCTTTTTTTGATGGTTTATTCAAAATTCGAGTTGAAAACCTTGTGGGTTTTAATAAAAGTGACTTTTCTATTATAAACGTTATTGAGAAATCATCTATTTGGCATAGTCGTTTAGGACACTTGAATTTTAGTTTTGTCAAACAAATGATGAACTTAAATCTAATTCTTAAACATGATATTGAACGATGTCATAAATGTCAAATCTGTGTTGAAGCTAAGCAAGTTAGAAAGCCTTACCACTCGGTTGAAAGGTAAACTGAAATTCTTGACTTTGTACACACAGATATTTGTGAGTTCAATGGGGTCTTAACAAAAGATAATAAAAGATACTTTATCACCTTTATAGACGATAGCAGTAGGTATTGTTATATGTCTATCTATTAAAACATAAAGATGAAGCACTAGAAAAGTTCATTACGTTAAAAAATGAAGCCGAAACACAAACTGGTAGAAAACTTAAATGGTTAAGGTTAGACAGGGTTGTGGAATATGGGTCCAACCCATTTCATGAATACTGCCGTAATTTCGGCATAGTTCATGAAAAAATTGCTTCGTATTCTCCCACTTCGAATGGGATACGTGAGTGAAAGAATAGAACTTTTATAGACATGATTAACAGTCTGCTTTTGAATTCTGGACTGCCTAAGTACATGTGGAGGGAAGCTTTGAATACACCTTGCCATATTCTGAATAGAGTTCTCCTAAAACATAAAGAAAGCACTCTATTTAAAATTCTGGAAAAATTAGAAACTTAATCTAAAATACTTCTGAGTGTGGGGCTGTCTTGCAAAAGTTCTAGTTCCTGAACATAAGAGAAAAAAGCTAGGTCCTAAGACTGTTGATGTGGTCTTTCTAGGCTATGTGAAAATTTCTTATGCTATGAGATTTTTGGTTATTAAATCAGAAATTTCGGGTATAGATGCGAACATTATAGTCAAATTTTGCGATGCTACATTATTTGAGAACATGTTTCCCATGAAGACTGGGATACCTCAAAATATTTCTTTAGATTCAACCCTTGAGTCTTCATCGATTCCAAATCATGTGGAAAGGATGACAAATGTGGGGGCTGGTCCTAGTAGTACCGACATAGTTCCTAGAGAATTGGATGAAACCAGATGGAGTAAAAGGGCTAGAATCACTAAGGACTTTGGGAGTGACTTTGTTACTTACAATGTCGAGGGTGATCCTGTTACCTTCAAGGATGCTATGGCTTCTCCTGAAGTTAAGCATTGGAAGGAAGCCATTAAGAGTGAGATGGATTCTATTGTCTCGAATGGGACGTGGGAATTAGTCGATCTCGCTCCGGGGTGTACTACTATAGGAAGCAAGTTGATCTTTAAAAAGAAACTTAAGTCTGACGGGACTGTTGATAAGTTTAAAGCCAGGCTGGTTGCTAAAGGGTTTAGGTAAAAAGAGGGAATAGCTTACTTCAACACCTATTCTCTAGTAGCTCGTTTGACTACCATCTGAGTGCTTATAGCATTGACTTCCATATATGATTTCCCTATTCACCAGATGGATGTAAAAATAGCCTTTCTGTATGGTGATCTTGAGGAAGAATTATATATGGATTAGCCTGAGGGATTTGTAGCTTCTGGAAATGAGCGAAAAGTTTATAAGCTTGTTAAATCACTTTATAGTTTGAAACAAGCACCTAAACAATGGCATAAAAAGTTTGACAAAACCATATTGTCATTTGGCTTCAAAGTTAACGATAATGACAAGTGCTGCTACTGCAAAATTAAAGGTGATAACTGTATTGTGTTGTGCCTATATGTAGATGACATTCTGCTGTTTGGCTCCAACACTGAGATTATCAATGTGACTAAATGTTTCTTAAAGAATAAGTTTGAAATGAAAGATATGGGTGTTGCTGAAATGATTCTTGGACTTAAGTTGACTTGTTCAACTAAAGGTATAGCAGTCTCTCAGTTTCACTATGTTGAGAAGATAATTGAGAAATTTGGCTATAAACAAAGTAGAATCGCAAAAACACCATATGATCCTTCAGTGGCTCTCTTTAAGAATGAAGCTGGTGTACCAATGTCTCAGTTGAGGTATTCTCAAATAATTGATAGCTTGCAGTATCTTGCAAATGGCTCGAGACCAGATATCTCATTTGTGGTCTCTAAGCTTGCTAGATATACAAACTGTCCTAATCGAACTCATTAGGAGGCTTTGGATAGGGTACTTCGATATCTAAAGGGCTTAGCTTTACTAGCCTTGCATTACAAGAGATTTCCTGCAGTGCTAGAAGGGTTTAATGATGCTACCTGGATAGCCAAAAACTCCGAAAGTAATGGATGTAAAGGGTATGTATTTACCTTGGGTGGGGGCGCTGTCTCCTAGAAGTCTTCTAAACAAACTTTGATAACTCAATTCACCTTTGATGCTGAGTTGTGTGCTTTGGACACAACTGGGATAGAGGCAGAATGGTTATATGGGCTGATGGTACAACTGCCCATGGTAACCAAACATTTTCCAGGAATTGCTGTACATTGTGATAATCAAATCACAATTGTAAAGATTAGTAGTTCAAAGTTCAATCAAAAGACTAAGAGACATATCCAAGTTAGACTAAAGTCTGTGAGGGAGTTAGTGTCTGATAGGATTATTGTAATTGATTTTGTTAGATCCAAAGACAACATTGCAGACCTTTTAACTAAAGGAATTAATTTGTCCTCAGTTCATAAATTCAGGTTGGGGATGGGACTGGAAACCCATAAGTGATATACCTGCAGTGGCAACCTAACCTACCAAGTGGAGATCCCACAAAGTAGGTTCAATGTGGTATAAACAAGTTGTAGAACATATCAAGTTGCACCTAAAATTTAGATTGATACTTTGTATCTGGTGTCTTTCCCCTGATTGCCTGATAGGTGCTGACTACTGCTGGTATAGTAAGAGTTTAACTCTGAATAGGGTCAAGTTTTTTGGATGAGATGCGAGCAGTGTATCCCTGGAGACGCCCAACTAAGTGAATGTAGTCCTTTGGCCAGGACTAAAGGAATTGGGTTGCTCCTTGACAAACATTCATGAGTTAGGATCGGGACACATGGCCTTAATATGTCAACCCTAAAGATCAGTATATAGCCTTTAGCTCATTGTTACTGATGGATGTAATCACAATTACGAGTACAAATTCAAGGCTTAGATCTATTTGCCCTGGTGGTGGCAGAAGTCAGATAACTTAGGGAATTGTTCAAACCAGAAGGTACCATTTCTGAAAGCGAGCTATGTTGAATCAGATAGCCATTATCTATGGATTTGTGGGGGATAGTTGTAATTGGCGTAACTTAAGCCTAATTACATGTTTAATTATATTTGGATGGATGCCAATTATGGTTGGAATCCAAAGATAATTATGATGTTGAAATAGAGGAAGAAAATTGGTTGAGTGGTATGAATTGATTTGTCCCACATAGGAAATTTGACAAAGGAGAGATAAGCTTGTGCCTTATAATACCAAATGGAGGAGTTGAAGGGTTATTTCAACCCTTCACTTGTCCCACATTGGTTTTATAAAGAAGTGTGGATTCTTATATATTGAACTTAAGTATGAATGCTTGTTAAAGTGTTCATTAAGGAGTTCATATAAGTGGACCACACGCACATGCCGCCGCCCGATCCGGCTTCGAATTCGAATTCGAATTCAAATCCGGATAGCGGGCATTAGGGTGAATTGTCTCAATCTCAGTCTTATCTTTTTGGATGAAATTCAATTGGAACTTTGAATTTAAAAATTCAAACTACTTAACTAGGGCTTGATCAGATAAAGGGGCTGACTAAGTAAAGTTCGGATAAGGGCTTGATCGGGTAAAGGTCTAACTAAGTTAAGACCCGTTGGAGATTAGCCTGATCAAATAAGGTCAGGCCCGTTGGAGATTAGGCTGATAATTAGCGATATGGCTGAGGCCATTATCTGGCAGACTCTAACTGCAGCCAGCTCTAATTTCTTCTATAAATAGTCTGCCTCTGGCAAACTTTAAAACACACAAAATTGCACACAGAAATCTCCTTTTGATAGCAGTTATCTCCCTCTATCTCCCTATTTTTCCATTCAATGGCTGTCTATTTTGACTCCGGTGAATGAGTGCTATTCGAGGTGATCGAGATAGAGTGCACCTGATTGTTCTGGACCATCTCATCCTGGGAGGAGCAGCGTTGTACCCATTGCATTGGTGAGTTGGGGCGTTCGTTTCTTCAAGGCAAATAGAATTATGTGAGTTGGTCATTTAATTGGTTCTGTTACTATACATGATCTTCAGATAAGTTCCTTGCTTCCCCTGTATTAAATTACACATACTAACAGCATGCTTTATTGTTTTGATGCGTCGGTTGATATGAAATTTTGGATTTTCTTGAACTCGTATCTAGTTGAATATGCATGAATTCTATCATACCTTGATTATGTTGAATGTTTTATACTTGAATTTATAATTTGATAAAACAATGCACATTTCGCCATATTGTGATTATCTGTTCCATTAATGATAATCTGAATTGTGATATTATTTATTTCGTTGCACTACTGCATGTTGGTAATATCCTGGCGACAACATATGTATGTATATATAAATACATATATTTAGATAAATTTATATACTTAGATATATATCTATATATATGTATATATATTGTTACATATTTAGTTGGCATTTTGTAATTTTTTTTCCCAATTAATCAAGCCATGTCAGTTGCCAACAAGGCAAAAACTCCAAGCTGCCACACGCTCGGTGAGCCATGTCAGCTTTTCTGGTGGCTTTCGCTGGCTCCGGCAAAAAAAGGACTAAAACAGTCAATTTTTTGTTACTTATAGGACTAAAATTGTAATTTTTGAAGATATAGGGAAAAAATGCAATTGGGGTAAAGTTATAGGACGAAAAATGAAAATTTGTCTTTTTATATTTAAGTGAGGAACAAAAAAGTAATTTGATAGGTGCAATCAAGATGTTTCAGTGTTGAACCAGACACAATAACCAACAATTATGTGGGTCAACATAAAAACAATCATACAATCTAAACTATAGCACAATAATAAATAATAACACAAATTATCACATAATAAATAATCACGAGACAATTTAAAAATAGAACCAAACTAGCTCGACTCAACTCAACTAAGCTCAAAGCTTTAAGTGAGCTTTGAACCACTACAAGCTCAACCACATTTTTCGCACAACTCAACTAAGCTCGAAGCTTTAAGGGAGCTTTGAACCGCTACAAACTCAACCTTTCATTTATTTGATCAGCCGTCAGCACCTCAAGACTTGATTCTCGATAAAGTGACTGAGATGCCATTTTGGTCATTTAGTTTCTTTGTTATGCAACATATCATTCTGCATTAATCCTGCAAGCTCATGCAACAGACTCAGATCTTTGGATGACTATCTGAAATATGCTTGATAGTTGCAGAGCACTTGTTGAAACAATTACTGGTTGAAAATATGCACACTGATAGTCCACCCGATGTTGAGTTCTCCTCTTACACTAAATTATGCAGTGGAAGTGGTAGGAATCATCTTTAATTATCCTGCTGTGACAGCATTACTGAATTGTCCTCTGTCTGCTCACAAAGATTTTTCAGATTCAGTCATTGAACAAAAGCTGAGTAGTTGTATCTTATTGCCGGATGAGCCCCTTCCATATGTCTGTCTTGTCTTTGGTTTTATGTTTTCTGAAATATGGAATCAATCATTGCTTCCTAATGCCCATGCGAAGCAGGAAACTTGCAAATATTCTTTTTCTGGTGCAGAACTAGTGATGCAGTTTCCATCTTTTTTTCTCCTGGTGTATTTTATTCATTGCAAATTATTGGGTTTATTTCTCTATATAAATTAGCGTTTGTAACACATTTTATGCTTACGTTAAAATTTCTGTAGTATAAAATAAATAAAAATATTGTTTGCTTTTTTATACAATACTGCAATTCTTTTATTTACTTAAAATTTTAAGATGAATAAAAGAAAAGAATTACGATAAGATAAAATGATTGAACAAAAAAAGATAAAATTCTAGAGCAAAAATAAAATAAAATAATCTCATCAGGTTAATCATTAATGTCATTTTTTTTTTTTGCCCTCTCTCTCACACACACATATCAAGAGTTTGTTCGGGCTCGTGGTCAAGCTTGAACTCCTGACCTCTCACATTATGTGAGAAACTTATACTATTGGCCCATAGACCACTCGACAAGGTATTAGTTGGAGCTCATCCACACTATTAATGGTTCTTCAAACATAGAAAATAAGTAAAACATGAAAAAAAAAATGTTGGTAGAATATGATAGATAGCGACATATCAGAGCTTCCAATAATTTACAGAGTTTCAACTAATTTACACACATTAAACTTTTGGATGCTATATATATAAATATATTTGGTGATAGTACTTGAGCAAAACACTAATGTTGAGAAATATAGATAGAGCATTGGCTTGTTCGTATTCAATGATTTAGGTTTGGTTTTCATCTTGACCCTATCCATTAATTGTTTCATTCTCAGGATGAGGCCCGATTAAAATGGTCTGGCTCGATACAAATGCAGGAATCAGGATGAAAGTTGATGAAGCATCCCTGAATTGAGGTGTGTCCAATTTATTCATGATTGGACTTTGTGGGATAATAGGGTGAAAATACTATATTGTCATTGCTAAATTATATTAAGGCATCTAGAATTCTTTTTTGTTGAGGTTATTTATGTAAATCTATAATATATCCTACTTAATAAAATTTAGGGGTGTCAATTTGGGTGGGCTGGGTAGGTTCGGGTTGGGTTGAGGTAGGAGTATAACATAAAAATATCAAACCGAAATTCAACCCAATTCAATATTAAATCCAAAAAAGTTTAACTTTAATTTGACCCACAAAAGATTGTGTCAGATTTGAGTTGACCTGATTTTTAGTCAGGTCACCCAACAACATGATAAACTTAATCCAACCCAACCCAACCTGATAAAACTGACCCAACTGGATCTATTTATTTTATTTTTTATATTTATAAATTTCAACATTATAATTCGGTAGAAGTTTGATTTACAATAAAATCTAAACTTCGGCATAATCATTAAAGTCTAAAAAACATAATAACTTTTAAACTTGTCATGTTCATGTGTACTTTGAATACAAAAAAATAACAAAACAATGTTCAGTAATTGTAAAATTTTGATTTTTGAATATATATTATTTAGATTTTATTTTAATTAGTCAATTTTTTTAGGTAGGTCGGGTTGGATAGAGTTGGCTTAGGTTTATTAGGTTATTTGATTACTCGCTTGTTTTTTTTAGGTTAGGCAAGTTGACATGAGATCAACCTAATATTTTTTTTTTTTTCCCTTAAGTCATTTTCGGATCTAACCCAATTTGACCCAAACCCAAAAATACCAAACTCAGGCTCGACTTTTTTCAGGTGGGTCATTATCAGGTCATTGGGTTGGGTTTGATTTTGACACCCTTACTTAATTATCTCATCCATTCTAATAAATAATGTACAAAATATATCACTTATTATCTAATATTTTATCATAAAAAATAAATATAATATAACTTGTTTAAGAATTCACCCAATTCTTATATTCTTCGATATCCTATTGGTGTAAGTACACAAATCCATTACACAAATTGTTGCATAGAAAACTCCAAGAGAGGGAAGTCTCCTATTCCTTCACAAAAAAGGATTTCAGTCCATGAATTGTTATCGACTCCCTCTACCACTTTATAAATACCACAGATTTTGGCGTTTCATCATAAAACGTAATTCAACGACACAAACCCAATTCATTCACGAAATCCTCTCCAATGGCGTCTCACAACAACACAGAAGAGCAAACCCAAACACTGACGCTAATGAGCTGCGACGGCGAAGAATTTTTGGTCTCAAAATCCATCGTCGGTTTATCTCCAACCATAAAGAACATAATGGAAGACCGCCGCGGTCAGGGCGTGATCCCGGTCCCACTTGTCCGAGGCAGAATCCTAGCCGAAGTGATCGCCTACCTCACCAAACACGCAGAAGAAGGCATATCTGACGAAGAAAAGAAAAGGTTTGATGACGAGTTTCTCTCCGGAGAAGAGTACAGCTTCCTCTTCGACGTCGTTTTGGCCGCAAACTTCCTCGACATTAGGGATTTAGTCTCAAAACTCTGCCAGAAGATGCGAAATCGCTGAATGTTTTCTTCTTTTTTTTATTTTTTTTGTGAATTAGGGATTTAATTTGCTTGATCCTATTTTTCCCCAATTTTATAATAAATTAATTAGAAAGAAATAATGGTACTGGTTTTTGTTCTATATATGGATCAGTAGGTTTATTGATATAGAATTTTACATTGCACTTTTTCCCAATCGCATACATATGCGGTATGCCTTGAAGGTTTAATTGGTTTTTCCATTTTCTTAGTGGTATTTTCATTCTAATTATATGTTTTAATTGGTATTCACATTAAATTGTTTCTTCCTAATTTCTATACATATACACATTAAATTGTTAAAATTTGAATTCCAAAACTTCACAACTATACATTTTGAAATGAATGGATACTTTGATGATAGATTGGCATTCTTACGAATGTATCGGTAACAAATACGATCCAACATAAATTAACTGGAAAACTAACATTTATCCTTATTAGAAAAAAAAAAAAATGAAGACAATGTTAGTTAGCCACTTGAGTTTTGACGTCGATTAAATTATTAGACAGAGGATTTTTGAATCGTCCAAAATCCTAATTGAAGTTTTCTTTGGCTTTGCTTGAAGATTTTGACATTAAATGTTGCAAAGTAAATTTCTCAAGGCAATGTTTGGTTATATTTTTTTGTGTGATTTTAATATGTATTTTGAGAAAATGAATATTGAGAGTGATATTGGAGAATGTGAAAGTTGTGTTGGGGAATGTAATGGATTTTTGGTTATATTTTGGGGATAGTTAAAAATTAATTTTGGAGAGTTTAAATAGGTAATGTTTGGTTATATTTTTTTGTGTGATTTTAATATGTATTTTGGGAAAATGAATATTGAGAGTGATATTGGAGACTGTGAAAGTTGTGTTGGGGAATGTAATGGATTTTTGGTTATATTTTGGGAGATAGTTAAAAATTAATTTTGGAGAGTTTCGATATGTTTATTTATGTTTTGGGGGATACATTCTTTATTGTAGGAGTCAAATCAATATTTATTTTTTTGTTGAGTTTTTGGGGTGAAAGTAGAATTGAGTGATTTTTTATTATTAGAATAATAATAAAATATATATGATATATATATATATATAATATGTGTGTATACATTGAAAAATGAGAAAATTTTGGGGATAATAAAGGATGTGAGATGATATTTTAAGAAAATCTTTTTTAGTTTTTTGGAGGAAAAATGGGAGTATGCCATATTAAGTAATTATTAACATATTAAATATCAATGATTGACATGCCATCCAATCATTTGCTTAGTTCATTATGCAACATAGATGGTTAAGTTAACGACTTCTTTATTGGTATTTAATTGTTTCATACCCTACTGTTTCGTTATTATTATTATTATTATTATTATTATTATTATTATTATTATTATTATTATTATTATTATTATTATTTATTTATTTATTTATTTATTAATTTTATTTTTCCCTTGTACTGAGATATGGTCAAAATTGGTTTTTACATGTTTTAAAATATTATTCTTTATTATTCAAATATGATGTGTGATTTTAATCAAATATGAAAGTAATCTGTAATCAAAATATACAATAGTTAATGTAAAGATACCATCATAGATCACTGTATTTTATATAAGACCATTTGACTTAATAATTGCATGTAAAATATTATTGAGTTTGGTGGACTGATTGTTATATTTTGTACGATGAAAGTTTTTTTGAATCTCATCTAAATCAAAATTCATTATAAGTCTTTGAATGTGCAAGTTTAATTCTAAGTTAGAAAGACAAAAACGTCCTTTTAAACATCCTTTACAATTTTGATAAAATAAATAGGCCACAATGTTGTACCGGCAAGTAAGCCCCAGGGGTAAGGTTGGAAGTCGCTAGGCGGTTTTTTACATTTTTTTTAATTATTTTTCCACCCTTATGTGAAATTCTTGTTTGTATATAAGAAAAAATTGCTGAGTGCATTGTATACTTTCCCTCAAATCCTAATTTGAAATTTTAGGTGTATTCTTTTTTATAAAGTAGAAAATATATTTTTTCTTTCCCATCCAATGTGGGAATTAAGTAACCTACTCAAACTCAAATACAAG
Organism: Jacaranda mimosifolia; assembly: GCA_018894105.1. Taxonomy (NCBI): domain Eukaryota; kingdom Viridiplantae; phylum Streptophyta; class Magnoliopsida; order Lamiales; family Bignoniaceae; genus Jacaranda; species Jacaranda mimosifolia. The sequence continues at coordinate 6,983,415 of CM032125.1, forward strand.
TTACAAGTATATATTATAACAACAAATGTGTTTCGGTAGTCATAACACTTGGAGACTACAATTGAAGAATCATTCAATGCCTTCTCAAGAAAAACGAAAGTTTAGCTCAGAGCTTGGACAATTAGTCTGGTAAAAGATAATGGTAACTTTAATTTTTAGATTACTGAAAAATGTTTTGGAATGAATTATTTGTATTTTCCTATTGTATATATTTGAAATGATCAATATATTTGTATGTACATTTTGAAGAACATATTTGGGATAGTTTCTTGTAGTAATGCATGGTTTTTTGTTCATTTGAACAGGTGGGGACTGAAACAATTTCAAGAAACGGACATCCTTCATTAAAGAAAGCTGGTCAGAAACGTACGAGAAGTTCTGGCCGAGATTCTGATGGTGAGACCATTTTATATATAGTTATTGATTATGTTCGTCGTTAAATGCTTTTGATTAGTTGATCATGACATGCTTGCAAATGATTCCAGGCCCTGAACCTGTTCTCTATGACGAAAGCTGCCCCTGCCCTGCAACTCCTGCGACAACTTGAGCTTCTCTTCAAGGTAGGTAAGTTGTTTCATTTTTTGATGTTTTAAGTATGTCTTCTTACAAAACTAATGGGACATCGGCTCGTATAAGCATATGTATATCTATGTCTATGTGTACCTCCCTATTTTCATAGTATCTAGTATATTTTCCTTGTTGGTTGGAATCTGGAAGTTTTTGTTTACTCCTTCATAGGCCGGGCTTCTCTCAATGGCCAAATGTTGCCCAGGAAGGCATTGCGTGTTGCAGTGCTCTTAACGAATGGACTTTGGGTATAACTCAACCTCAAAAACTAGTTCAAAATGTGAGTATTGCTCAAAACCATATATAGAGATCACAACTTATTTATTTTACCGATGTGGGATACTAATACACCCCGTGTACGCCCAGGAATGAACATCTAAAGTGTGAAATAACATGAAATGGGTGGCCCAACAACATTGGCTAACCCAACATCAAGAATGGGTGGCTTTGATACTATATTAAAGAATGGACTTTGGGCCTAAAGAATGGAGCTTGGGCCTAAGTCAACCCCAAAAGCTAACTCAAGAGGTGGGGATTGCTCAAAACCATATATAGAGACCATAACTTATTTATTTTACCGATGTGGGACACTAACAAATGCTAATACGCCTCTTTGCTGATACTATCTTCAAAGCTACACATCAGGTGCTTCTGGACAAGGTAATGAGTTTCACCCTTTTTCTTGCAGAAGTTCTTCTTAATGCATGGCAGGTTGGTTAATTTGTCATTTTAACTGGTTAATTTCTTGCGCTTAATCTGCTTATAACTTAAGCTGGATTGTGGGCATCATTGTTAGGTTGACAAGTCTGATCCTATAAAGATGCAGCAAGAATGAGAGAGACTGGAAAGAGAACAACTAAAATGTATTGATCTTTCATTGATCTTATATATATATATATATATATATTGTATTTATATGCAAGTTGGTTTGTTCAATAAGTCATAATTTCATCTATATATTCATCTCCCATTTCTACCAGTTCATCTTCCATATGAAAGCTGGTTTCATGGTTTGCAGAGAAATTGAGGCTTGAGGCAGAAATCCAAGCAGCCTCACAAATGGAGCAGCAGAGACAGAGTGGCCGCAAGGAAGACATTTAGAGTTTTTCCTCTACTTCATTTTGCAGACAGAAAGAACTGTTGTCATCCATGATGATCGTTTTGGAAGAAAAAGAAGAAGATATGAAGACACAAATCTGGATGTAGAAGAAGGAGAAATTCTATCATAGAATTCTTGTCCAAAGATTGCCTGATGTATATATGTGCTATATATAGATGACTTTTATTATTTTCTTTCAACTGCTCGGGAGAGCTGTATAATCACTGTATTCAAAATTTCAGACGGCAAATTGCAAACTTACTGAGAATCTTTCTCAAGCCAATGGTTGTTATAATATATCGATGATCCTCTTCCTGATACGGACAGTACCTTTATTGCATGATGCTATCTGCAGAGAACTGATCATGAGGCACTCGCTTTTTACATTTTCTCAATTCATTTCCACCTTGGAGGTGTTCTGTGCAATTCTTTTTTGTATGTAAGAAAAGTTGCTAAGCTGAATTGTTTGGTTCGCAAATATTTTGGTTTACGATATTCTCCACTCATCACAAATTAAGTGATAGCACGAAACATACATAGGGCAACTTCATGGGACTTATTTTTTGGGTAGAAATACTTTGGAGCAGAATTGCCCCAATGTGGGATCCGATCTCTAGCCTTTCTGCAACTTGAACTGTAGCAAAAGTGTAGCAAGGAATTTTCTATGGTTTCCCTTCGAATTGGCCTAAATAATGCAAAACTGTTGCTCAGAAACAATTTGATGTCAAAATGAAGGGAAATGCCATAGCATGAAAGAAATGGTCCCATGTTTTGTATAGGAAGGTAAATTCAGAGCCAGTGGGCAAGAACTAATTCAGCTGAGCTCAATCCTTAGGGGTATGTCATCAAACAAATGAAGGCAAGTTGAAAAGAATAAACCAGCCATCGTATGAATCGCATTATACAATTGAAAAATGAAATTTATTCGATAGAAAATATATATGAAACTGGAATATGTATATTTAAATCTATAATTTATCCTATTTATTAATTCACTCAAATATAAAATGTACAAAATATCACTTTTCATCATACATTTTATTAAACAAAATAAATATAATATAATTTATATTAAAAACAAAATCCATTCCTTGCCATCATCACACATCTCATCCCATCCTTAGGGAAGAGGGAATTATCGAATTACGCAAATTGTTGTGCCAAAACTCCTAGAGAGGGAAGTCTCCTTCTCCTACACAAAAAGGGATATCAATCTAAGAATTGTAATCGACTCCTTCTACCACTTTATAAATACCATGGATTTGGCATTCACCACAAAACGTAATTCAACAACACAAACCCAATTCTTTCACGAAATCCTCTCCAATGGCGTCTAACAACAATAACACAGAAGAGCAAACCCAAACCCAAACCCTGACGCTAATGAGCTGCGACGGCGAAGAATTTTTTGTTTCAAAATCCATTGTCGGCTTATCTCCAACCATAAAGAACATAATAGAAGACCGCCGCGGTCAGGGCGTGATCCCGGTCCCACTTGTCCGAGGCAGAATCCTAGCCGAAGTGATCGCCTACCTCACCAAGCATGCAGAAGAAGGCATCTCTGACGAGGAAAAGAAAAGGTTTGACGAAGAGTTTCTCACCGGAGAGGAGTACAGCTTCCTCTTCGACGTCGTTTTGGCCGCAAACTTCCTCGACATTATGTAAGCACACCCAACGGAAATTCAAAGAACAATGCCAAATTCCAGGTAAAACATAGTGAAATTGAGTAAAGTGTGTGAAGTGTTGAAGAAAGAGGGGAGAAGAATCAGAAAAATTGAGAGAGAAAAAGAGCTAATCGTGCAACACAGGAATAATTTCAGTGGAGGAAGATTACAGACTGTTGCAACAAACTTGATTCTCCTCTCCTCCCCAATTCAGGTATTTAACCTCAAATTTGAAAGAAAAAGACAAAAGAACGTAAATATGAGTTTTCTGCAGATGATGTCGTTTGCTCTTATTATTATTATTATTTTTTAAGTCAGATTCTTCAAAACGGCGTCGTCTCCTCTGCTCTCATTCTGCAGAAAACGTTCCCTGCTTTAAAGCGCATTTCCCTAGCTTCTTTTTCACCCACGTTTTCTCCTTAAATGGCTGATTCATAACAGTGCCTTCTCCTTCCAGAAGACTTGCCCTCAAGTCTGCAAGCTCAGGGAACTGCTTAGTACCACATAGTAATCTTCCCAGGTTGCTTCAGATTTAGGTAGGTGTGACAACTGGACCAGCACTTGAATCACATGATCGTTTTTTCTTTTAATCAACCGTCTGGCCAGAATAGTTAATGGTTTGAGGATTACCTTGCCTTGTTCATCGAAATTAGGTAGAGCTGGAGTTATCCTTTCTATGCTCCCAACATGTTTCTTTAGCAACGAAATATGGAAGACAGGATGCAACTTGGCCCGATTGGTAATCCTACTTTATAAGCAACTGCCCCCACTTTCTCTTGGACTGGAAATGGCCCTGCATATTTTGGACTTAGCTTCCATAGTTGGCTCTTTCGTACAGCACACTGCCTATAGGGCATGAGCTTTAGATAAACAAAATCTCCTATGTTGAAGTTGGCTTCAGTTCTGTGCCTATCTGCCTGCTGCTTCATTCTATTTTGAGCTCTCTTCAATTGCTGCTTCAAATGATTGTGGATTGCACTTCTGTCATGAATCAATTGATCCACTCCTTGAACTATGGTTTCTCCCAGATACTCAGTAGCAAGACGAGTTGGCTAGTACCCATAAAGAGCCTCAAAAGGTGTCATTGCTATGGTTGTGTGGAAATTAGTATTGTACCAATACTTAGCCATGGCTAACCATTGAGCCCACTGTTTTGGAGAAGTCCCACATATACACCTTAAGTAGCTTTCTAAACACTGATTAACCCTTTCACTCTGACCATCTGTTTATGGATGATAGGCTGTGCTTAATAGTTGTTGGATTCCTAAGGTCTTGAGGAATTCCTTCCACAGTTGGCTAGTGAAGATAGCACCTCTATCTGAAACAATACTAAAAGGTAAACCATGTAATTTGTAAACAGAATCCAAGAATGTGTGTGCAAGGTGTAAAGCTAAAAAAGGATGAGACAAAGCAATGAAATGAACATATTTAGTGAACCTATCTACTATAACCCAAATCACTGTTTTCCCATGAGAGTTTGGCAATTACTCTATGAAATCCATAGTGATGTGCTTCCAAGCTTGCTCAGGTATGGGCAATGGTTGCAGCAACCCCAATGGCTTACTAGTTGGATGTTTACACTATTGGCACACTTCACAAGAACTCACCACTTGCTGAACTGTATCTTGCATTTTTGGCCACCAATAAATGCAATAAATGCTTTTAATCCTTTGCAAAGTCCCCTGAATACCCGAGTGTCCTCCAATACTTGAAACATGTAGTGCTTGGACAATTTTCTCTCTTAGTGAAGTTCCAGCTCCCACATATAGTTTTTCCTTGTGTTTGATTAAATCTCCTTGAACTGAAAAGACTGATAAGTTATAAGGATACAATATCTGCTCGGTAATGACCTCTTGGGCTTGAGGATCTCCTTCATAGCTAGCTATAAGTTCTGTGATCCAAGCTGGCTGCAAAACTGTGATGCTGTTGCATTCCCTCGTTCCTTCCTCATTTTCTTCTCTTCTAGAGAGGGCATCAGCCACCTTGTTGTCTCTCCCTTGCTTGTATTCTATAGAGTAGCTGTAGCCAAGGAGTTTAGTGAGGTACTTATGCTGTAAAGGGGTGGAAATCTTTTGCTCTAAGAGGTACTTCAAGCTACATTGATCAGTCCTAATAAGGAAATGGCTGTGAATAAGATATGCTCTCCATTTTTCTACAGCTTGAATTATCGCCATCATTTCTTTTTCATACACAGATAAACCCAATGCCTTTGGTCCTAATGCCTTGCTATAGAAAGTGGGGTTTTTTCCTTGGATTAGCACAGCTCCAAGAGCATAGTAACTAGCATCAGTCTCTAGGATGAACTGTTGGTTAAAGTCAGGTAGTTGGAGAACAGGAGCAGTTGTCATGACCCTCTTAAGTTCTAAGAAAGCAACTTCAGCTTCTTCATACCACTGTAATTGACCCTTTTTGGTGAGTTGAGTGAGAGGTTTAGCTAGGAGACCATAGTTTCTAATGAATTTCCTGTAATAGCCTGTCAATCCTAAAAACCCTCTAAGAGCTTTCACAGTTTTAGGTCTAGGCCATTCACTCATCACTTGGATTTTCCCTGGATCAGGTTCCACTCCTTCGTAGCTAATGATGTGACCTAAATACTTGACTTTCTCTTGCCCAAAGACACACTTAGAAGCTTTAGCAAAGAGGTGACAGTCTAGCAGTTTCTGGAAGACTAGTTCAAGATGTTTTTGGTGGTCTTCTAGGGTCTTGCTGTAAACTAAAATGTCATCAAAGAAGACAAGTACAAAATCCCTTAGATACTCTTTGAATGTGTGGTTCATGATAGCCTGAAAAGTGGCTGGAGCATTAGTTAATCCAAAGGGCATTACCTTGAATTCAAATAGTCCAGAAGTAGTTGCAAATGCTGTCTTTGGTATGTCCTTAGGATCCATTCTCACTTGATGGTAGCCTGCTCTAAGATCAATCTTAGAAAAAATGCTAGAGCCATGTAGTCCATCTAACAAATCATCTATAAGAGGGATAGGGTGGCTGTCCTTCACAGTTAGGGAGTTCAGTTTTCTGTAGTCGACACAAAAGCGCCAAGAACAATCTTTCTTCCTAATTAAGAGGATTGGGGAGGAATAGGGACTAGTACTTGGTTGAATGATTCCCATCTCTAGCATTTCCTTGACCAGTTTCTCAACCTCAGCTCTTTGAAGGTAAGAATACCTATAGGGATGGAGTTTAAAAGGTTCAGTTCTAGGTTTTAGGGTGATGGTGTGGTTGATATTTCTAAAAGGTGGCAAGGATTTAGGCTCAGCAAAGACTTGAGAGTAGTTTGAGAGTATAGGTTTAAGTTCAGTGTGTGTTTCTGGCTGGTTTGGACCCTCTACTGGTGTGATCATAAATAGGCATCCTAGGAGAGTGTCTTTCTTTTTTCTTATAAGTTTGTGAAGTTTCTGGCCTGTAATCATTTTAAGGGAGACTTCAAATTTAATTCCATGCAAGGTTACCTTCTTCTTGCCATACTTGAAAGAAATTTTATGCTTGTCATAGTCAAAAAGAACTGGTCCTAGCTTCCTAATGAGGTCACAACCCATCACCAAGTTACAACCACCCAACTTAAGTACTCTAACAGTAGCTGTGTATTTATGGCCTCCCATTTCCCAACTAAAATTGCTACACTTAGAGTCACATACTGTCCTTCTACCATCAGCCACAGTGACAGTCATTGGGTGAGTTTGTTCTATGCTATAGTCTAGCATCCTGGCTGTTTCTAGATCCAAAAAACTGTGGGTACTCCCTGTGTCAAAGAGAATGGTGATAGGATGATTTCCCACTTTCCCTACTAACTTAAGAGTATCAGGAGTTACATGCCCAACAAGAGCCCCAAAGGATATATGCAACTCTTCAGCCTCACTGCCACTAACTTCTTTCTCAGATTCTGGTTCTTCCTCTTCACCAATGAGCACAAAAAGTTTCTTACATCTATGTCCCATGTGGTACACTTCATCACAATTAAAACAAAGACCCTTTTTTCTCCTTGCATCCATCTCTTCCCTTGATAGTTTTTTGAGAAGGGGGTAAGGATCTTTATGATACTGACCTTTAACACGAGTCTCCATCTTAGCAGCCTAATGACTCTTTTGGGGAACAACTGACCAATTTTTTGTATTTTTCTGGCCCTTGTGAAGAGCCTCAATCAGCCCCTTCTTGTTTTTTGGCTATAACAATGGCCTGAGAAAGGGTAGATGGGTTTAGCATCTCGACCATTTGACTGATCTCCTATCTCAAGCCTCCAACATAACTCTTGACAAAATAATCTTCAGTCAAGTGTCTGTTTGAAGCCAACATAAATGCTTTAAGTTCTTCAAATTTGACAGTATAATCATCAACTGATTTATCCTGTCTTAGTTTGTTGAACTGATTGATGAGGTTATCTTCATTTTGAGAAGAAAACCTCTGCAAAATTAGTTCAGTAAAACAATCCCATCCCATACCTTCTTTGCCTTCAACATAATCTAGGTACCAACTATCAGCTATTCCCTCCATGTGCAAGGCAGCCAACAATATTTTTTCATAATCGCTCATGTGGTTAAAGAGGAAATATTTTTGACACTTCCTAATCCAACCTCTAGGATTCTCACCTGAAAACTTAGGGAACTCACACTTGGCATTTCTAAGGCCTCCAGGTTCAGCTAACTTAGAATTATGTGGAGAAGGGAGTATACCATCGTTCCTAGGTCTGGAAGTTTGGGTAGAGGGTGAAGGGGACATGCTGGCTTGCTCCTTCCCTTTGTTGAGGTTCAAGGCATGTAAGAAATCAGCTAGTTTTCTGTCCACGGTGTCCTCAAATTTTTGCATCACAGCTTCCAGTTTCAGCTTAACCTCTTCATTACTTCTAGCTAGCTCACCTTGGTTCTCTCTGAGCTCAGCAATTTGTTGTTCTAGTGAATCCATCCTGTTTGGTTTCGTCATCAGAGTTGCTCAGTTTCAGGATCAGAGCTCTGATACCACTGTAAGCACACCCAACGAAAATTCAAAGAACAATGCCAAATTCCAGGTAAAACACAGTGAAATTGAGTAAAGTGTGTAAAGTGTTGAAGAAAGAAGGGAGAAGAATCAGAAAAATTGAGAGAGAAAAAGAACTAATCGTGCAAGACAGGAATAATTTCAGTGGAGGAAGATTACAGATTGTTGCAACAAACTTGATTCTCCTCTCCTCCCCAATTCAGGTATTTAACCTCAAATTTGAAAGAAAAAGACAAAAGAGCGTAAATCTGAGTTTTCTGCAGACGATGTCGTTTGCTCTTATTATTATTATTTTTTTAAAGTCAGATTCTTCAAAACGGCGTCATCTCCTCTGCTCTCATTCTGCAGAAAACGTTCCCTACTTTAAAGCGCATTTCCCTAGCTTCTTTTTCACCCACGTTTTCTCCTTAAATGGCTTATTCATAACACATTAGGGATTTAGTCGCAAAACTCTGCCAGAAGATGAGAAATCGTTGAATGTTTTCTCCTCCTTTTTATTTTTTAATTTTTTTTTTTGTGAATTAGAGATTTAATTTGCTTGATCCCATTTTTTCCCCAATTTATGTTGAATTAATTAGTTAGAATTACTGGTGCTAGTTTTTTTTTCTATATATTGATGATTAGGTTTATTGCGATTTAATGGTATTAATATGATTATTGTTACGGATTATATTGCGATTTTCCCCTCGCATATGCCTTGAAGCTTTAATTGTTTTTTCCTTTTCTCTGTGGTATTTTCGTTGATAATGATATGTTTAAATTGTGATTCGCATTAGTTTTTTTCACACACACGGATATATACACGAGGTTTAAATCTCTAACTTCACAAATATAAATTGTGAGATGTATAGATAATTTTGAGGTAAGCTCTCATTCTATGAACAAATCAATAACATATTTGAGTCTCATGTGAGTTAGTTGGAAAAGTAGCATCTATTCTCGGTAAGGAAAAATTTGATGATGATATCATTTGACCAATTGACAACTTGGAGTCGTTTGTTAAATTTTTAGATTGAGAATTTTCAAATCATCTAAAACCCTAATTCATGGGTTTTTTTTTGAAGGGGGTGGGGGGTGAGGGTTGGGTGGGTGGGTGGGTGTGGGTGGTGGTGCTTTGTAAGAAGATTTTGACATTATATGTGCCAAGTAAAAATATGTGTTAACCATCAAATCGACCTAGATGCAATCTGATTGTTTGGTTTCATCATAATGCAATGTATCCTTGTGGATTAAACATGCAAGCTCATCCTACAGAATCAGATTATTGGATGACCTCGAGATGCTTTTATACTTGCAGAGCACTTGTTGAAACAATTACTGATTGAAAATATGAACACTGATAGTCCAACTGATGTTAATTAGGCCCCTCTTTTCGTTGGTTTGCACTTAGCCGGTCATGTTTCTGATTTTCTCACAGCATATATGGGACAGCGGGCAGCCAAACCCAGAAAGTGTTTTCTGGGTGAAACTGAGACATATTTTGATGTTTTGCTGTTTGAAAGGATTGTTTTTGAAAGTATTAGAGATTGGCTGTCGTTTTGCTGGAATGGCTGTTGTTTTTGAAAGTATTCGTTGCTTCCTAATTCCAATGCGAATCGAGAAATTTGTAACTAGTTTCTCTCTAATTAATGATGTCATACATTTTTTAGGGTACACTTAGTAATTTAGGGATAAGATATACAAAATAATAGAGGTGTAAATTTTTTTTTTTTTAATTTATACACACACATCAAAAATAAATATATTTAAATTTCTAACCTCACACTATTTGTATGAGACTTATACTAATGATCTAAATAACCACTACAAAACATACTTAACCATTAATTAATTATTCTTAGTTCTTACCATGACAATACTCAAATAATTATAAACAATTACTTCCAATATATTCCATTCAAAATTTCCATGTTTTTTTCTCCTTATTTATTTTATTTGTTACCAATCATTGGGTTTATTTTTCTAATATGAACTAACAATATTTTTGACATATTCTTATGCATTGCTAAAATTTTTATAGTATAAAATAAATAATAATATTTCATTACTTTTTTATACTATATGCAATTCTTTCAATAATTCTAGTGTATTTAATAAAATTTTTAAGATAAAAAAAATAAAATAATAAAGTAAAATAATTAAAAAAAAATAGAGAGGGAGACCAAAAAAAAAAAATAGTTATCTTGTTAGGTTAATATTTTTAGGGGCAAAATCCACTTTACCTCAGTGTACTCAAACTTTGTTTCACTTTACCCTTTATACTTTTAATTGCATCACTTTTACCTTCTTCCACTCTTAATTTTACTTCACTTACTTTAATACCATTACAGCCTCTTCGATTTTTGTTAACAAACCAAGCAAAAATAGTTAGATCATTATTATATTTTATATTTATATATTCAAAATGCCTATATCTCAATTTTTTTTTGCCAATCTCTCCCAACTATTCTTCTCTTATATTCTTCTTTTATATGAATACACAAATTTTATACAAAATAATATTAAAACTAAATTAAAAGATCCAAGCTGAATGCTGAAAGACAAAACATGCACAATCACTTTTGACTGCACTACAAATATATCAAAAACTTGCATCATATACTAATAGTACATCTCTAGAAGAAACAAAGATTTTCATTAAAGAAAACTCAATTAATAACCAAATTTTTTCCTTCATAAAATTGTTTCACCAACTTTGTTTTATTACCTAATACATCCCTCTATGAAATCATAAAAAAAAAAAAAACATTGTATTTAGCACCAAGTAGCAACAAAACTACATGTAAGTGAGATTTCATATAGCATTTGAAGTCAGTCTTTAAGAAACACGTTTCCGTTATATTTCTTTGGTGATTTTATATTTCTAAATCTTCAAATATATATATATATATATATTTTATGGAGAAGGTGTGTTTTATTTGTTAAATGAACAACTAAAATTATGAGCAACTTCGTCTTTTAAAAAGAAAAAGTTAACGGTGTTAAGGAGATAAGAGAGTTTAATAAAATTGAATAATTTAAGTAAAATTATGAGTACAGAGAGGCAAAGTGATGCTATTAAAAGTACAAAGGGACAAAGTAAGACGAAGTTTGAGTACAATGAGATAAAGTGAATTGGACATGTCTACGGTGAGGTATGCTTGTATTACCTCATATGAGGTATCATTAAATTGAATAACATGTGTCTTTTTACAATAGATTACTGTTAATTGTACAACAAGTTATTGGTTCATATTTTTAGTACATTAAATGCTTAATAATTATTTAAAAATAATAATTAAAAGATATTTTTCAAAAAAGAATTGCTGTATTAAATAACATAACTTCATAATTTTGAATTATATAATTTATAATATTAAAATAATAAATAATTTTGAAAATTATATAATTAAATATAATTATCTTTATTCATTAACTAAAAAAAATTAAGAATAAATATAAAATCTAAAACTATCATCCTAACAACATAATTTAATTTTAAATAAGCAAATTAATAATTTTAATCATTTAAATAAGTTATAAAATAATTATTTTATATTGATATTAATACTATATAAAAAATATAAATATATCGCAAACCGCCCCGCCTAAGCCGCAAACTGCCATTGCCCCCATCCCACCCATCCCATTACTCCCCACCCACGCCCCAAGTCAACAGTCGGCTGGCCATGGCCAGCCACTCGAGATCTGGCCACCGGCCATAACAATCGAATTTCAGCAGGTTAAAAATAGGAATGTGATTTATATGGATTTATATATATGTATATATTTATATGTATAATATAGATATGTGTATATGTGTAAACATATATTATTTTAAAATATATTTTTGTGGAGGATTTATGTGGTATTTAATTTTAACTTTTTTATCTTTTTAATTTTTTTTAATGAGGGTTAAATGGATGTTTTCATATTTTGTGAGTTTTTTTATAAATGAATTAAATTTTAGTTTTTTTTATTATTTATAAATAGGTAATAATTTCTGTTAAGATTTTAATAAAAAATTGGACAGAGAATAAAATATGTTTAAAAGTTATAGAATTTGGACTACAAATATTCAATACCATAAGTTTGAGATTAGCAATGCACACACAGTTTAATTATGGAAATAAAAGGCAAATTTTCAATTTGGTTTAATTAAATATATAAGTTTTTAATAATAAATTTTTTATTATTGGTAGTCATTTTTTTAGTACAATTAACCATTTGCATACAATCAAAATCAACCATCAACTAATTGTACAGGTAGCAAGTTAAATGTACTTATTATGTCGCCAACTAATTATTAAAATGGAAGGTTGTGATTTCACAGTTTAAATCAAATAGCTTATATTAAGTATATTTGTACATCCCTCACATGAGGTATGTACAATTAAGATTGCACCGTAGACTACTCCAAGTGAGTTTTACCCTATTTTTAGAGGGTGTTTGGCTAAGCTTATTTTAAACATCTTATAAGCTCATATATTTTATAAGATGTTTTTTGAGCTTATAAAATATTAGATCTTATTTTGAAATTAAGTTATTGAAGTGTTTGGATAAAATAAGATTTTAGAGCTTATAAAATGTTAATAATGACAATTTTGTAATTAAAATGGTTAAAAGTGAAGGAGCTTATTAAGATTTTAAAAATAAGTTGGGGTCTCCTTACTTTTTTTAAAAGAGCTTATAAACTCATAACATTTTATTTTAGAATCTTATAAGCTCTTTTTTTAAAAAAATTACCAAACATTTTTTATCAACTTATAAGCTCTTAAATATCTTATAAGTTGTTTTGAGGAGCTTATAAGCTCACCCAAACACCCTCTTAGTCTAGTAAAAAATATTGAAGCAGTTAGTAAGTCCCTTATAAGCTTTTCCAATTCTAGTAAATTCTTGATTTGTATGAATAGGTAAATAGAGGGGATAAAAAAACTTCTAAAAATCTATATATAAATAGTATAGATTTTGGCGTTGATCACAAAACCATCATCCAACAACAAAAACCCAATTTTTTCTCGAAATCCTCTCTAATGGCGTCCCGCAACAAAAACACGGTGCCAGCGAACTTAGAAGCACAAGAAAGGAAAACCCAAACCGTGACCCTAAGAAGCTGCGACGGCGAAGAATTCTTGGTCCCAAAATCCGTCGTCGGCTTATCTACAACCATAAAGAATTATATGGAAGACCGCCGCGGTTGGAGCGTGATCCCAGTCCCACTTATCCAAGGCAAAATTCTAGCCGAAGTGATCGCCTACCTCACCAAGCACACAGAAGAAGGCATCTCTGACGAAGAAAAGAAGAGGTTTGACGACGAGTTTCTCTCCGGAGAGGAGTACGGCTTCCTCTTCAACGTCATTTTGGCCGCAAATTTCCTCGACATTAGGGATTTAGTTGCGAAAGTCTGCCAGAAGATGCGAAATCTATGATATCCTTTTTTTGTAAATTAGGGTTTTTGGTTCATCTCTTTCCCCCCAATTTATGATGAAATAACTAGTCAGAATTACTGGCACTGCTTTTTCTTGTATGGATCAGTAGGTTTGTTGCAATTTAATGGATCCTAGTGGGATTACTGTTATAAATTGATTGCGTTTCTCCCCTCGCTTATGCGTTGAAGTTTTGAAGTTTTGACTGCTTCCTTTTCCCAGTTAGTTTCATTGATACTGCTCCGTTTTAATTGTGCCACAGGAAATTTTTTTTTACACACACATACATATGTACGTTTAGGTTTGCCGGAATTTGAACCCGAGACTTCACATATGTAAATTGTTGCTTTCTGATGCCAATGAGAATGGAGACAAAATGGTGATTCCTCCAGGAGTTGCCTCTGATATAGAAAAGTCAAGAATTTGGGTTTTAAGGATGCTGATCAATTCCTGGATATTGATTGTCAAGAAATTCCGGAGAATGTTGATTATAGGTTCTTGTGATGGCCAATCAAGGATATCGAGTAGAGATAGTAAGACTTGTTCTTCATGTGGTTGATCTAACACTTATGGTACTTCGAAGCTTGTTATGCATATTGGTGCCAATATTTTGAATTTTGTGGATGGAACTTAGTTACTATGGAGATGATATTAAGTGAAGCATGAGTCAAATATATCCAGCCAGTTTATTATTTAAAGTTGATATTTGGGCATGAAGTTTTTGTTCATGTTGCAAGACTTTCACTGCATTTGCTTGTTTTCTTAGTACGTTGCTTGACATGCAGAAAGTCAGTCATCTAACTCTCCAACCATTTATCACTTTATTTTAATTTGTTAAGAGAATGCATCTTTAGATTTTTCCAGATGGTTCTTGATCGTTTCTATTTTTCGATTTCCCCTTTAGTTTTGGTTAGTTTGTTTTTCAAGACTGAATTTTGCCTTTGGCTTTGCCCTTGATCAATTTAGTTTTTCAGTTTTGTTTTGGATGACAGGTGACTATAATAAATTATGTGGTCTATATTTGTCTCATTTGTTAATTCACCAAATAATTTATGTAACTAGCAGGCTCCATTTCTTGTGCAATATTATATTGGACATGTTTATGATAGGAGTTGTGAGGACAGATTAAAAAAAGACAAGCTACCTTTTCAGTAGCAGCTTTATTTTTTGTTTGTTCTTGTGATTGATGCATTTGGTCTAACATTTTAGCTGCCACAGTGTATTACAATCTGCTCTTTAGAGAGGTAATATTTCTGCTTTAATTATTTTTCAAGATGCCAAGATGAATATGAAATTTTGTTGTCATAGAAACATGTTGAAGAAATAACAAAAGCATGCATAGCCTGGTTCACATTTAATTCATCTGATTAATTAGATCATTGTTTTCACCAAAGAGTTTTTGTCCAGCATGTGAAGTGTTGTTTGTTACTGTTGTTATATTTTTTGATAAATCATAGGTGGATTGTTTAACTCTGTGCTAATCACTGAATTGGGCTTGATAAGAACAAGAATTTCTTCTCAAATTTGCATCTAAGCTTGACTGGTGAACACAAGAAAATTCTAGGCAGTGGGCCAGGGGGATTATCAACTGCTTATGCACTATGTAAGTTTGGGTACAATATTGAAACTGTGCTGGAGAAAATCACACAGTTAGTGAATGTGTGAATCTTGGAAGATTATAATATTCTACTTAGAGGGTGTTTGGGTGAGCCGATAAACTCCTCAAAATATTTTATAAGATGTTTGATAGCTTATAGGATGTCAAAAAATGTTTGGTAATTTTTTTTAAAAAAATAACTTATAAACTCCTAAAATAAAATATTATGGGCTAGTTTGATTAGATTTTTAAATTATCTCATGATTATCCATCATGTGATAATTTGTGCTATTTTTTTTATCATTGTGATATTACTTGGTTAGCATGATAAATAAATCATGGGGGTGACAGTTAATTTATAATGAGAGTAACATATATAAATATGGGCTTTTGATATTCATGTGGGCCTGAGAGTATATTGTCACTCCAACCAAATGAATGATAATGTGGGATAAAAACATTCTATCCCATTTTATCATCATAGCCAAACTTGTCTTAGGAGTTTATAAGCTCTTTTTAAAATAATAAGGAACTTCCAACTTATTTTAAGATTTTAATGACTCCTCTTAATTTTAATCATATTAATTACAAAATTACAATTACTAACATTTTATAAGCTCCAAGATTTTTTTTTTCTCTGATCAATCCAAGATCTTATAATTTTATCAAACACTTTAAGAACTTATTTTAAAAAAAATATATATAGCATTTTATAAACTCCAAAATTTTTTTATAAGATGTTGGGACTTATAAGATCTTTTAAATAAGTTTAGTCAAACAGCCTCTTAGGACTATATATTTCACTACAAGAAAGCTGGCTTTCATCGACGAAAAATTACCGACGGACAAATTCTGTTGGTAATTACCGACAGATTACCGATGGATTTCAAAATCAAATTTTAAAAAGTTTTGCCAACAAATTTACCAATGGATTACCAATGGAAAAAAAATCAAATTTACCGGCGGAGTTATTGCCAATGGATAATTTCCGTCGGTAAATCCGTTGGTAAAATATATTACCAATGGATTTTTCCAATTTATCGACGGATTTTTCCGTCGGTAAAAGCCAATTTTCTTGTAGTGTTTGTTTCAGAACAATTAGTACTACTCTTCATGTAATCATGTTGCTAGAAAGTTTCATGATCTTGGAGGACAAGTCATTGCTGCTGAAACTAAAATTTCAAAGATTTATTTTTATGAATTGTTTAATATTTGATTTTGTAAGATAATGTTGTATCAACGAATTAGTTTATATTAGTTTGGATAAGAAATAACTTATTTAATTACTTTTATATAAATATTTATCATTTAATGTTTTTCATGAGTTATGGTTTTTGTAGATGATTAGAGGGATTGCTTTACTAAGTCAATGCTATTTGGTTCTATAGAAGTTACTTGAGCCGGTTATTAATATAGATTTAAAGAAAAAGTTACAAATTTAAATAGAGTATTCTTATTTGCACTCCAAAGTTTGTTATTGGCACTCAATTTGATTTTTAATTTATAGGAATTGACCATCATATCCTTTTATTTTCAAGATATTATTTAGTTAAATTGTTGGACAATTATACCCTTATTGTATTATTTTTTTTGTCCTATTAAGTATAATTTTGATTTGTTCTTAGCCTAAATTCATTTCATGTTGAATTTGATAAAACATATAAAAATGAACATATTATCCTATCTCTAAATTCAATCATCTCATTGAAAATATGGTTATAAATTTCAATAAGAAAATAATAGCATTACTAAAATATAGTATATTTTCACACACCTAAACTTGGCAAATGGGTATCCGTAACCCAAGAATGGGTAATAATGAGCTGAGTAAATTTACCATTAATAAAATTATTTATTTTTTATTGGATACGAGATAGTAGACCCATTACTCATGACTATGGATGATTTATAACCCACATGTATCGGCATTTTTTTTTTTTTTTTTGTATTGGAAGGTAAATTAATATGTATTTTTTAATTTACATAATAATATTCAAATATTACTTAAATAAAACTAATAAAAGATGCTAGAAATTTTAAATACTACATTGAACAAGTACTTAAAGTATGTCAAGTATTTTAGTTTAAAAAGCACAACTTAAATATTTAAACATCTATTGATTTTAAGTTATATTACATTTTAAAGTCCAAATTTAAATCCCATTATATGTTAAAAGTTTTTTCAACTAAAAATTTAAATACCACTTAAACATTGTTGTTATCATAGAAAAATGTGTTATATTCTCCAAATTATTTGTGAGAATTAGAGAAAAATTTAATATATATATATATCAATATTATTTCATATTAAGTTGGACAAGTTGAGGTGGAATGTATTCATGAGTAATAAAGTTTGAAAGTAATAATTATTATATTAAAGGGTATATTTGTCTTACAAATTAATATAAATGGATTTGAAAGTAAGTGGATATTTTGGTAAATAACCTAACACAAAAATTCAGAGTGGAGTACGAATAGCAAATTTTGGAATGTAAATAACACTACTCTTTAAATAAATTTGAAAATTCCTTAGAGATGGATTTAAATAATGTTTTCAAAATCGGACCAGATAATGAACTAGTGATGTTACTGGTTACTGGTTTAATCGGTTCAATCGGTTCGACCATTGGTTGAACCGGTATGATGCCATAATGATGTAATAATTATATTTAATTATATATATATATAATTTTAATATTACCAAAAAATAAAACTTTCAATTGATATAAAAAGAATATTATTTGAAAAAAATTTCAACTTACTTATTTTTAAGCACTCGTTTTTAGAAAATAATACTATTTCATAATTAGTCAACTATAAATAAATAAAAAATAATATTTAACATTAATTTAAGTAATCATTCCTTTCATGCTTCAACTCCAAGTAAAAATAGATTATTCTATAATTAATATTCAACATAATTTAAGAGAGATTAAATAAAATAAAATAACAAATTAAACATAAGCATTCACATATAACTACCACTTCATTAAATTTCAAGAAAATAAATTCATGTTTCAAAAAATTACATGTCCAAAATCTTTAATCATCATCTTCAACTCATAATTTCTCTTTTCTTTTTTACTTTTTCTTTTTAAAAAAAATTAAAAAAAAAAAAGTGAACTATTTGAATCGGTCCGGTTTTGACCGCCATCGATTTTTATGCTTCAATTCGATCGGACTAGCCTCCGGTCACCGGTCCGATCTGATTTTCAAAACCTTGGATTTAAAGATAGGACTAGAGATATAAATAGAGCCAAAATTAAAGAGAGAATCACAAATGGATTATTGATGGACAAGCTAAAAAATTAGAGATAATTTTTAGATGAAATCAGATATGGATTATTTTGAATATATATGATTTAGAGCCAAAATTATAGGCAGAAAGTTCACGTAATTAGAGATAGATTTGAGATTTTCTTTTTAAAACCACTAGAGATAAATTTGAGTTAAAAATTAAAATTACAAACGTACTTAGAGATGGATTAAATTTAATCCATCTAAGTTCAGATATGATATTTGCCAGCCAGCAAGGCACGTGGCAGATAATGAGGCAAAGAGCTGTGTCAGTCAGCACCATGCAAGCATATGTTGTGTGGCTGTTCTTTCTAGTGAGCTAACTGTGCTTTTCGATAAGTCTTGTCCTTTTATTTTGATTTTTTTTATAGTTATGATTCTAATTTTACCATGGCCTTAATTTCAGTCATTTTTTGCGAAATGACATTATTGACGGTCCTATTTTTACAATATTGCTTGCAGTTAACTATCAACATTTTGAAAATAGTGTTATACCAAGTTGCAATATTAATTACTAACATTTACTAGTCAAATTTTCAAGGCAGAAAACAGATAAAAACACATCTTTAGTTAATATTTCTTGTTCTCCTTCTCGACTGCCTATCATCATATAGTTTTTATTTTTCTCTCGGTACAAACCATATATTTACATGTTATTAGGACCCACTCAAATTAAGATAATCACAAGGCCCATGATTATTATATTAACTTTAAGACTAAGTTAAAAAGTTTAAAAACATTATTATAATTATAAACAATAAAAATATAGTGAACTGATATTTAAAAAAAAATAAAAATCATTTAGTCCAATGTTGGAAATGCGTGGACATGCATATAGCTCCAACACATCTTTCATACGTTATTTCAATGTAAAAAAGTTAAATAAAAAAGAAAATTCTGATATGGTATTGACAGATTTATAGTGTAATAAGAAAAATAGTATTACCTCGTTTTTAATTCATTTTTTTTCTTTTTGAACTCTTTTCTTAATGTTACACTCTTTTTTCCTTGTATTATAGTCCACAAAATTCAACAGAACTACAAAATAAAAAGAAACAAATTAAAAGTATGTTAGTCTTAAGTCATTATTTCTGAAGTGTTTGGAATTTTTTTTTTCTCTTTTTACGTCGCTCATACTGATTGAATCGAGATAAATAACAAACAACAAGAATTGATGGGATGGTTTCATAGGACTAATTTTCCAAAGAATATATGAAAGTTCATGGATTGTGGTAGGAGAAGAGAAGAAAATAATAAGGGAAGTAAAGAAACAATATCGGAGATGGATAGGTTTTCTATAACCTTAAATATATATTTTTTCAAATAATTAAATATTTAATGATAAAAATAGATATATCATAATTTAATATAGCGGTACAAAAATTATCATTTTAGAACATTGTAAGAGCTATTTTTCTTTTACATAATATAGATACAGATAAAAATGTAATGTGACAAGAATTGTCTATAGATAATCACCATTAAAAGAGTAACAGAAATATATATATTGTGCATAATTAACTTGTCTTTGTTGCCAATTGTAATTTGTAGACATATACATTAACAACAACAACAATGTTGTCAACAGATAATAACATAAGTTTGTTATTAATTATCAATCGTCAAAATTTAACACAATTATTGATACTATTAAATTTATAGAAGTTATTATCATTTTTTTTTTTTGGAAAAAGCATTATAAATGACGAATTTTTTATCCTTTCAATATGTTAATATTATTCTATTATCAAATTAAGTAAATTTAAATATAAACTATATAATTATATGTACATAAAATGCACAAAGCAGGCCATTCGGATTCTGACTAATATTATTTTTCCAGTGATGTCTAAAACCATAATAGATAGGAACATCATTCTCAACTATCATGACCAGCTATTCTTCCATACAAGTATGGTTATTAATTTTAATTAAAAGCAATATATATTCCATAAAAATCATCATGTAGTATTCACAAAACCGCAATAAAACTACTGATCCAAAATTTTTAAACCCAATAAAAAATACTTTATAGAGATCAGATAGTTCTAGTAATTAATTAAATTGAACCTAAAATTTCCTAATTAATTCATAAAAAATTAAAATGAAAAAAATGGAGGGAACAAAAAAAAAAAATCTAATTCCAGAAATAAAATTTTAAAAAAAGAATGCCCTATGATCTTTCAATCATCATCATCATCATCTTCGTGAGGATCAACATCTTCCCAAGCCCAGGCGTGCTGTTGCTTGATTGCGTCCTCTTCTTCAGGAGTAAAATCGTTCTCAACGTTGAACGTTTTCCTCACCCATGCCACGCTTTTATTCTTCATAATGTCGGCCATCTTATCACAGACGGCCCCGAGTAAATCCTTAATTTCGAGGTAGTTTGCGGCCAAAGAGATTTCTAGGAGATCCCGCATCTTCTCCCCCGACACAAACTCCTCGTCGAACTTCTTCATTTCCTCGTCGGAGACGCCGCTGTCGGCGTGTTTCCTGAGGTATGTGATGACCTTGGCTAGGGTTCTGGCGTCCACGGCCAGTAGCGGGATTTCCCCGGTGCAGCCTGCTTCCAGCATGCTCTTAATGGTTATGGATAAGACGGCGGCGGATTCAGAAACCGAGAATTTTTCTCCGTCGGAGCTTTTTAGGATCAGAGTTGGGGATTTGTTTTCTATATCAGACGACGCCATTGAAGGGGATTTTCGCGAAAAATCTAATTGGGGTTTTGGTTGAATATAGAAGTTGGGAAAAATTCAGGTGTGTTTGACGAGAGAGAATTAGGACGGGGTAGATATATATAGTGCTTGGATAAATCTATTTCCTTTTCATTGTTGAATTCTATTTGACTAAACTATAGCCATGATCACGTTCACACTTTTATATAGGAAGTTTAGAATCCGAATTCTAATGAGTTTTAAATGTATATAAATGTAAATATGTATGTAAGTTTGAAATAGTTAACTTCACACACATACATATATATATAAATATATATATCTATGTTTGCTAGAATTTGAACTCCAAACTTCATATATGTAAATTATTGCTTCCTAATGCCAAAGAGAATGGAGCCAAAAAGGGACTTATTTATCAAAATATAGTAAAAAAGCAGCAACTTTATAAAACTACCGTGGTTTGAAAAAGTTTACAAAAATGCCGTAAGGCGTGGCTTGGAGCCATGCCTTTCTGTTTCTGAATATTTTTTTTTTTTATAAATTAAACAGTGAGGCCACGCCTCTGGCATGGCAAAATTTTCGCTCCATGCAATTTTTTTTTTTTATTAAAAATTGAAGAGACGTGGCCTCTCTTCAATATTTTTTTTTTATTTTGAAAAAATTGGATGTGGAACATTTTTTTTTTTTTTTTTTTGATGTTGAAACAAGAGGCGTGCCTCTTGTGGAGATTTTTTTTTTCCTGCACAATGCCATTAGTCTTATACACAACCCTCCCTTTATTATTCATCTTCTCATTTACTTATCCTCAAATTTAACTTTCTCATTCTCTGTATCATATTTGTCATTCTGAAGCTCACCTTCTTCATTTTCAAACGAAAGAGTGTGGTAGTGTTGTGGCTGCAACAGTGCAGGAAAAATTGAAGAGGAAAAGCAAAGAGAGAAGGAAGAAGAAGATACAAAGATGAAGAAATTGTGTTTAAAATAATTTAAAATAAGGTAAAATTTTAATTTATGCTGTTGAAGATTATAATTTTTTATTTTTGATTATTTTATGTTATTAATTTTGTATTGTTAAGATGATATATATTAATTTTTTTTTTTGAATTTTTTTCAGTTTGGTTAGAAATCTTAAATTGGAGAAGGAAGATTTTGACCCACAAATATCAGGTTGGTTTTTAAATTTTTGAAAGTATATTAATTTGAGTTGTTTACTATTAAGTTTGAATTGATATTGTGATGCGAAAGTTATTTTAGTTTTTAATTTGAATAATTTGAAATTGATAAGCATGACATTAGTATTAGTTTATGTTTGTGGTTTTTACTTTGTAATTATTAATTCATATACAATGAAAAAATAAAAAATAAAAGCACATAATGGAGTATCAATATTTTTACATTACTGGTTATTAAGCAATTCAAATGCTAATAAATTTATATTAAATTTTAATTAATTTATATTAAGTTACAAAATTAAAATTAAATAATTAATTAATTCATACTAAGTAAAATAATTTTTAACAAATTATAAATGTTATATATTTATTTATAAAAATTACATCTCTTATAAATTATGTGTATCACAATTTACATATTACTTGTAAATATTTATTACATTGTAAATATATTAGTCTATATACAATATATAGTGCATTATATATTTTAATATATATAGTAAATACAATATATGATATATATATATCATAATATATAATTATGTAATATATTATATATATTATAGTATATAATACACACAATATATAATATATACAATATATACTATATAATATACAATATATAATACACATAATATATAATATAGAATATATATATATTATAGCTCCTTTTGAGGCGCTGAAAAGCGCCTCAAAAGGAGTTGAAGACCGCGCCCTTTTCAGGGCGCTGTCTTTAGCACGCCTGGAAAAGGTGCTGATGTCAGCCCTATCTAGGGCTGACATCAGCAAAATAATATTAAAATATATAATTTTAAAAATAATATATATTTAAATTAAATTAAATTAAATTTAAGTTATGAAAAATATATATTTAAAATAAATAAACTTAAAAATTTTAAAATCTAATATATATTTACGAAAATGAATAAAAATAAATTTGAGTAGTAAGTATGATATTATTATAATTCACTTTAGAATATATTATTTTATATTTAAAATTTGAATAAATAATTTTTTAATTTATGAAATAAATAAAACTTAAAATAAATAAAAGTGTATATATTTAAAATAAAATAAATTAAAAATTTTAAATTTAATATATATTTATGAAAAATTATTCTTGGTATATTTGAGCGAGAAGGATGATGTTATTATAATATAATTTTCGTTCAATATGTTATTTTATATTTAAAATTTGAATAAATAATTTTTAAAAACAAAAGATGAGCCCATAGCACTTTAAAATTTTTATAAAGTGACTATGTATTTTTCAAGTGTTTGAGGAACGTTTCTATTTTTATTTTAGTGGTAGTATTTATTTTCAGTATAAATGTGCATAACTTCATCAATTTACAGTTAGAATATATGTAGATGATGATATGGTTATTTTATTTTTAATTTGCTTGGTAGGATGGATACCACAAATGTGTATGATCCACGTGATCCGACAGTTCTATACATGCAATCTAGTCATCGATCAGAAGATGTATTTACTGGGGATGTTGACACAACGCTTGTAGTGAGACAAGGAGATAATTCATTTTGGAATGTCGTAAGTCAAGCAGAGCTACATGTCCGGGTGTTGAATTTGTTGCATGAGATGAGATTTTATGGTGTATATAGTTGTGGGCACTTTCCTATAGATCTACACTTGATCACAACTTTGGTAGAGAGATGGCGTTTTGAGACTCACACCTTCCATTTTCCTGTTGGAGAGGCTACAGTTACACTTCAAGATATGGCTGTCATATGGCGCCTACCAGTACGAGGTCGACCTATTACTGGTGTAGACTCTAACTTGCCGGTTGAGGAGTGGCAAGAGTATTGTGAGCATTATCTTGGTTTTAGGCCTGAAGAACAAAGATTTAGGGGATCTCGCCTCCATTTGACAGATATTGCCATGCACATTAACAACAACCGTATTACAAATGATAGCCTTGATGAAGAGGTTGAACAAATTGCACTTGCATGTGCATTAGTACTTTTATGAAGTGTTATTTGCCCAGATTCTTCAGGTAATGCAATACCATTAGTATACTTGAAACATCTTGAAAATATTGGTGATGTTCATAAATTTAGTTGGGGAAGTGCTGCTTTGTCATTCTTGTATCGCGAGCTATGCACTGCATGCCAGAGGGGGAAATTTAATATTGGTGGAGCCATGCAACTACTACAGGTTAAATTTAAAAAACTTAGTAAATGTTACATAGATGTAATTTTATTGTTATATGTCCCTAATCACTTGTTCACTTGTAGATTTGGGCATGGTGGAGGATTAGAACTCTAGCACCGCTAGGTCTACTGGGTCGTATTACTATGGAACCATGGGTAGTTGATGACCACGAACTGCTGATGCCTGCATATGGTGCTCGGTAATATAAGCTCAATTGTGATGTTGTAGTCATTCCTAGTAATATATGTATCATAAATTAATTTGTGGCTTGTATTTGTAGGTGGGTGCAGTATTTCTCCTTTACACATACTGCAAGTCACTCTGTACGGATTATGTGATCCATGCTTGATAGAATGTCAGCACACAAGGTTACTATTTATGTATATATATATTGTGTATTGATATTAAAGATATGTATATTTTTATTTGAATTTGACATAAGTGCTTTATACGCAGTTTATATGGCAGCCATATGCAATAGATTCGCCTGATATTCAAAATTTACCTCCTGAGTGTGCCCCACAACTTTGGACCCCAGCTTGTCCGTTGATTAACTACGCTATTGTTGAGATACATCATCCTGAGCGTGTTATGCGACAGTTCGGCATGATCCAACATATTCCTCCAATGCCAGTAGAAAGCAGTGCACAATTACACAACATATCCCGTAGAGGTCGTGCTGGTACAGATTGGTATGCATACCATACCATATATATTTCTCAATGGGATAATATAGATCAACTTGTTGTTCAACGACCCAACATCATGGGATCTGAATCTACGGATGTTGGATACATGGTATGGTATGATCGGATCACACGCCGACTTATATCGCCATCCTACGTAGGCGTAGACATGGGATATCATCTAGTTGATCCACGTGCATGGCACGATGTGGTATGTATACAATTCTGAAGTAGTAGACTATAATATGATAAGTACTTTTTAGAATTAAGATTACTTAACATTAAAATTTTTGTCTTTATCAATGCAGTATGATAGAACGCAAAATCTAATGCTCAGCTGTGATTCAATTATCGATGAGTCCGAAATTACATCATGGACACAGTTTAGGGAGCAAACTAGATCGATTGTTGAAGAGGTGTCGGACATAGCTATACATCAATTTCCAATTGAGGTACCGCAACAGCCAGATGCTCCACAACCAGAGGCAAGTCAGAGTAGAAATAGGAGAAGACGAAGGGACATCATCCGATCTAGCACCTCGATAGAGAGTGACTCACACTTGAACATGAGCCATACTTCGTCAATTGGAGTTGATGTGGCAGGTCCTTCTCGTGTTAATTCGGACTTATATTCGGACTGCTACATACCTCAACCAGTATAGACTAATGAACTTACACCATTACCTCCATATACATCAATATTCAGTCAGTCTTTCTCCGCATTAGTGGACACAGATATTGGCCTAGGTTGACGGTCATCTGGACGTATGAATACTGATTTTGCACCAGCCCACCACTCATTTCATGTATCACCAGTGCCATATCCAGATATGTTTGGAGCATATCGTGATCGTGCCTCATCGAGCTCTACCACCTCTTCACGAAAAAATTTTAATTTGAGAGAGGATGAGAGGCAACAACCACCTGATGATCATGCACGAGATCAAGGGGGTCGAAGACAGCGTAGAAATAGAACTCGACGTGGTTGTCGCATAGGGGGGCATTATTAGAGTTTAGGGTTTAAACAATCTTCCTAAAATTGTATTCATAAATATAACCAGTTGCTATATGAATATTTATGTTACCCAAGTAATTATTTACCGTAATATGTGTTTAAGTTGAACCAGCACGCCCTACTAATATACAAGATATATTATTGCAAAGAGAGCATGGATCTTATATGTCACTTTTGATGTAATTTCCATTGGGTGGTACTTCTACATCGCACCCAACTCTCTTGGGAAGAGACCAATATGCCACTCAATTTAGTGGCGACTATGGTCATACAATTCCACACACGGAGGCAAGGATTCCTGACTTGCCCACCGTAACAAATGGCTTTACAAACTTTGGGATTCATGATATTTATGGTGGTGGTTCTACATCTTGTCAACATCCCAACGTTGAGCCTTCTACTTCCCATCAAGAATTTTCAGGAGGACACCAATATGAGCTTGAACACCCACAAACAGACCACAACTCCTCTGAATTATATGCAGATAGTTTTCGTGATCAAGAGCTTAGTTCTTCAGAGCCCGACAATAATGACACAGATGAAGTAGCCGATGATGCCAATGAAGAGCTAATACCACCACATGGTGAGGGAACATCTAATCAAGCATAAGGGGCGAATCAATCACACTTGTATCCAGTCATTCCATTCTTTTCCACAATAGAAAAAGATTTACCTGGAGACTCTATGGATATTCTGTCTGGAGCATCGGGGAATTATTATGACAGTAGCCGTGGAAAGCTTGAGATAGGCATGGTTTTCAAAGATAAAAAGCATGTTAAGGCTACTGTCAAGGATTTCTCTGTACGTGTTGCTAGACGAGAGTATCTTGTACTTGAGAGTACACCAAAGTTATGGAAAGTGGTGTGCAAACTAGGGTGTTCATGGAGTGTCCGGGCAGTTCTGAAAGAGCAACTAGGAATGTGGAAGATTACTAGGTATGAGAGCCCTCACACTTGTTTGATGAATGAAGTTTCGATTGATCGTCAAAACTTAAGTCAAGAAATGATCACCATGGACTTGTTGGGACATGTTCGTGACGAGCCGGCATATAAGATAAAGAGTGTGCAGCAAAATGTGAAAGATAAATATGGATACAAAATCTCATATGCAAAGGCATGGAAAGCATTGAAACGTGCAAGGGAGCACCTTTTTGGGACATGGGAGACTTCAGTAAGAATGTTGCCCAAGTATATGGGAGCTCTCCAAAAGTGGAATCCAGACACCATCGTTGAGTAGGAGCATGAATGAACTGGTATACCGAGGCAGAAAATGTTGAAGTATATGTTTTGGGCCTTTAAACCGTGTATTGATGGGTTCAAACATTGCCGCAAAGTTATTAGTGTGGACGGAACTCATCTATATACAAAATATAGACACAAGATGTTGATTGCAGTGGCTATGAATGCAAATCAACAAGTTCTGCCATTGGCTTTTGCAATTGTTGATGACGAAACCTTTTTGTCTTGGAAGTGGTTTCTGGAGATGTTGTCCAAGCACATCATCAAAGGAGCAGAAGGCATGTGCCTGATTTCTGATCGTCATCGTGGCCTCTTATCTGCTGTTCAATGCATACCTGATTTCACGCCCCCTCGCGGAGTACATCGATTCTGTCTACGGCATGTCTGCTCTAATTTCAATAAACATTTGAAAAATGTTCATTTGAAGGATTTGTGTTGGAAAGCCGGCTCAACAGCCCAAGTTCGAAAATTTGATAGGCATATGGGAAAAATAAGAGAAACTAATGAGAATGCCTATTCATATTTGCAAAACATTAACAAAGCTCAATGGACATTCTGTCATGATGGAGGATGGCGTTGTGGTATTCTGACTACGAACATGTCTGAGTGTTTCAATGGGGTACTGAAGGGTGCTCGTCAATTGCCGATTACAGCTATTGTTCAACAGACATTCTCTCGTTGTGTCAAACTATTCCTTGATCGGATGGCCAAAGCTCATGGCATGATGAATAAGCAGTAGCCTTAGGCCGATTATGCATATAATATATATTCCAACTGGCAGCACCATTCTATTGAGCACATCGTTCAAAAGTTTGACTATACACAACAGTCGGTTTCAATCATAACGCGTATGCACACAGGTCAAGGAAATCATGTGCAAGTTGTCAAACTTAGGAAACGTGAGTGCTCATGTGGAAAATAGGTTGAACTTGGTATTCCATGCTCCCATGTGATGAGTGCATGCCGACATTTTGGATTAAATGCTGCAGCATTTGTCAAGCCATATTACAACATTGAATATTACTTGGCAATATATCAAGGAAGCTTTCAGCCGATATGGGGCGAAGATTATTGGGATGAAAATAATTTTGAACTAGTACATAATCCAGCCCGTAGAGATAAACGTGTTGCAGGAAGGGATCGCACTACTCGTATCCAAAATGAAATGGATTGGCCCCAAGCACGTGCAAGACAACAAGCCCGCCGTCATGCACAAGCCGAAGTTGAAGCCCAAACCCAAGCGCAAGCCCGACATCCTTAATTCTTCCAACTTTGTAATTATATTTTATATTCTATGTTTTTCCTTTGTATTAGACTTTATCAACAATAAATTTGGTCGAAATTTTCAAAAATTTTAGACAGTTTTGACCTAGGTCATATTTCACTAACATACTTAAAAAATAAAACCCACACATTGTTCTTTAATTAAATAGTGAGTGTTACATATTAAACTTGCAAAAATTAAATATATATAGTATTATAAGTCAATATTCTAGCTCTGTCTTAGGTAGTTGAAATCAAATTTGGAATTCAAAGTTAAGAAACAAAGCAAAATACTACATGATATTAATCATTGTCATTCAAGATACATTGGCATTGACAATGACCATTTTTTTATTCAATAACCATGTATATCCACACTACAAAAATGGATCATCTCTCATTTGAGTTCATTTTTTAAATATTAAAAAAATAAATAAATGATAAAGTTATGTGAATGGTGGGTTTTATAAGTGGAATACATAAATAGGATCGAGTTGGTAAAAATATTATGAGACAGTTTTATATGCCATGATAATAACATATCTTCAAATTATACGCATCAATTATGATTAAAATGTATGATATTTCTTAAAAAAATGTATTAATAGAGCTTACATCATATACTACTGTATATATACAATTCCTTACTGTATCTTAAAACACATTTTTGCTATGCAAGGGCGTGACATGCATTTGCGGATGTTTTACAAAAAAAAAAAAAAAAATCTGCTAAGGCCATGCCTCTTCACTTTTTAATTAAAAAAAGTGAAAAAAAAATTGCATGCAAGACCACGCCTCTTCAATTTTTAATTAAAAAAAAAAAAACATGCAAGAGGCGTGGCCACGCCTCTTCAATTTTCAATTAAAATATATATATATATATATATATATATGCATGCAAGAGTCGTGGCCCGAGGCCACGCCTCTTCCATTTTCAGTTGAAAAAGAAAAAAATACATGGAAGAGGCCACGCCTCTTCACTTTTTAATAATAATAAAAAAAATTGGATTAAAAAAAAAATTGCATGGATTTTGCCATGCCAGAGGCGTGGCTTGAGGCCATGCCTCTGTTTAATTCATAAAAAAAAAAAAAAAATTCAGAAACAGAAAGGCGTGGCTCCAAGCCACGCCTTACGGCATTTTTGTAAACTTTTTTAAACCACGGTAGTTTTGTAAAGTTGCAGCTTTTTTATTATATTTTGATAAATTAGCCCCAAAAAGGTGATTCCTCCAGGAGTTGCCTCTGATATAGAAAAGTCAAGAATTTGGGTTTTGAGGAAGTTGATCAATTCCAGGATATTGATTGTCAGGAAATTCCGGAGAATGTTGATTACAGGTTCTTATGATTGTCAACCAAGGATATCGAGTAGGGACGGTAAGTTCAAAGTCATTTTCTGTTTTCTACTAAATTCAAAAAGTAAAAAGTTAATTATGAGTTTAAGTTTGAAAATAAAATGTTGTTTGGATGTTTTGTTTAAAATGT
Organism: Jacaranda mimosifolia; assembly: GCA_018894105.1. Classification (NCBI taxonomy): domain Eukaryota; kingdom Viridiplantae; phylum Streptophyta; class Magnoliopsida; order Lamiales; family Bignoniaceae; genus Jacaranda; species Jacaranda mimosifolia. The sequence goes on from CM032125.1 coordinate 7,013,716, forward strand.
AGAGTTGAAAATGAGATATATATTTGAATGTTGTTGTGTTTTTGTATTAAAGTTGTACAAATGAGAGTAAGAGAAAATATAGTGTGAAAATGGAGATAAAGAGTAAAAGTGTGTTCAGAAAAATGTTTTGAGAATGAAAATGTCTGTGAAAATGAGGGAAAATTTTAATAGTTTTTCATTTTCATTTTTTGGAGAAAATGAAAAGGAGAAGTGAAAACAAAATCAAACGGGGCACTTAGTTACTATGGAGATGATATTAAGTGAAGCATGAGTCAAAAATATCTAGCCAATTTATTATTTAAAGTTGATATTTAGGCATGAAGTTTTTGTTCATGTTGCAAAACGTTCACTGTCTTTGCTTGTTTCACTTTATTTTAATTTGTTAAGAGAACGCATCTTTAGATTTTTCCAGATGGTTCTTGATCGTTTCTGTTTTTTGATTTCAGCTTTAGTTTTGGTTAGTTTGTTTTTCAAGAGTGAATTTTGCCTTTGGCTTTGCCCTTGATCAATTTAGTTTTTCTGGATGACAGGTGACTATAATAAATTATGTGGTCTAAGTTAGTCTCATTTCTTAATTCACCAAATAATTTATATAACTAGCTAGCTCCATTTCTTGTGCAATATTATATCGGACATGTCTATGATAGGAGTTGTGAGGACAGATAAAAAAAAGACAAGCTACCTTTTCAGTAGCAGCTTGATTTTTTGTTTGTTGTTGTGATTGATGCATTTGGTCTAACATTTTAGCTGCCACAGTGTATTACAATCCGCTCTTTAGAGAGGTAATATTTCTGCTTTAATTGTTCTTCAAGATGCCAAGATGAATATGAAATTTTGTTGTCATAGAAACATGTTGAAGAAATAACAAAAGTTTGCATAACCTGGTTCAAATTCAAGTCTAGTGTGTGAAGATGTTAATACCTCAAATGTCATCTGATTAATTATCCAATGTGTTGACATGCCTAAACACACTGCGCTCTTTTGACTACTGGTTGAGGATGCCCCCAAGGATAACCAAGTGGTTTCAATTGGGTTTGAATCGATTAAAAAGACACATGAATTTTGACTTATTTGGAGTTTTCTTTTACTAAAGGTGGGTGGTATTTTCATATTTTTATTCTGATTCTCATTCAACCCTTACCCCTATGATCCTCACCAAGATATAAAGAGCTAATTACATTGTACAAGGACTACTATCCCAGTGGGGTCAAATTTTTGAAAAGCTAATGTGTTGCACAGCTACTACCCGTGTCATAGTGTGGCTATCAATATTTTTAAAATCGGACTCAACAAAGAACCGAAGATCTTATTGGTTCCTAGTTCAATCGGTTAGATCATTGGTTCAACTGGTATGACGTAATAATTATAATTAATTTTATAAAAATATATAATATTTTAATATTAACAAATAATAAAACTTTCAATTAATATAGAAAGAATATTATTTGAAAAAATTTCAACTTATTTATTTTTAAGTACGTTTTTCAGAAAATAATATTATTTCACAATTAGTCAACTATAAATAAATAAAAATAATGCTTCACATTAATTTAAGTAATCATTCTTTTCATGCTTAAACTCTAAGTAAAAATAAATTTTTCTACGCTAAATATTTAACATAATCTAGTAGATATTAAATAAAATAAAATAACAAATTAAGCATAAGCATCTACATATAACTACCACTTCATTAAATTTCAAGAAAATAAATTCATGTTTCAAAAACTTACATATCCAAAATCTTTAATCATCATCTTCAATTCATAATTTCTCTTTTATTTTTTCTTTTTCTTTTAAATAATTTTTCTTTTTATTTTTTTAAAAAAAGAGTGAACTGGTGTTCAACCGTTTTTTGACCAGTTTTCATTGGTTTTGGCCATCATCGGTTTTCATGGCTCAATCGGATCGGATTGACCACCAGTCACCGATCGATCCAATTTTCAAAACATGGGGGGCTATAATACATTTCTTTCATACGTAGTAGGAATACTATATTGGCACTTGGGTGTTCGGCATGTTTGAAGTTTAAGAAAATGGAAGGAAATGTAACTAATGCAGTAAAACAGCGATTGCTAAAAACTAATAATTTTGTTTATAAGTGAAACAGAAATCAAAATTTGTTTTGAGAGAGCGCTTGTAAATGATTAGAAAATTACAGTTAATAGCATGCATTATCAGACAAGGCACTTTTTATTTATCTATATTTTTCTTATGGGCGTGTTGCTGGGAGTATGCAAAGGAAAAAAATTTCACATCTTACTGCCAAAAAATATATTTATATATATAGATTTAGCCTTATGCTATAAATTACTTGCTTTGAGAAGAACTTTTCACCCAAACAATAAGAAACAAAAGACAAAATAGTGTTGAACTTAATTACTGCAAAAAGTTGGTGCACATAATTTAAATCATTAGAACATAAATTAACTGGTTAAGGCACAGCATTATTTACTCTGAGCGAAATTCCATAACATTTCAAACTATCACGCAAACTAAAAATTGCAACCACCTGTTCTTATTCTACTTTTCTGCCCAAATTCAGCCAACTGTCTTCATCTTGCATATGCAACAACAATCACATCTACAACAAAATGGCGGGTTACAGCACTAATAGTCTAAAGCTTAACCTCCACATCAACACCAGCCGGCAGGTCAAGTTGCATCAACGAGTCAATTGTTTGGGCAGTTGGGTACAGAGTGTCGATAAGTCTTTGATGAGTTCTAATTTAGTTGTAGACCTTGGGTGAGTTCTAATATGATAATGTATATCTACAGTTGGGAGTCCCCTTATAAACTGTGTCATTTAATACATACTTCTCCAAATCATGGAGATGATGATGATGATAATAATAAAATTATTATTATTATTATTATTATTATTATTATTATTATTATTTGTTTCTCACCATTTTTTTTAATCAAATCTTTTATTTTTCTTTTCCTTCTTCTCAACCCCGTCTCTAATCACTCATTCCCCACCCACTGCGAATTTCAGTTGAAATGGAATTATATGAAGTTGCTGGTAAATGTCAAATTATGAGATATGTTAGAAAATTGTACCACAAGATTGGTAGTATAAAATAAACCACACAAGAATTTATATAGTTCAATTAAACGCGGGCTATATTAATCTAAAAAAGTATAATTAGAAGATTACAAAGTCTCTCGATAAATTTCACCTATCTATTGACAAATAATTGATGAATGTCCCTACTTATGTGATTAAAATAAGGTGGGATAAGAAAAGAGACCGAGTTTGTTAGGGTCCTACATCGATAAATTAAGTAAAAAAATAGTAGATTCTATATATAGTTTTGGACAATCTTTATTTATTGAGCTAACTTTTAGAATGAGTTAGGCCCAAAGTCCATTCTTTGAAATGGTATAAGAGCCACCAAGCACCGATATTGGGCTATCTAATGTTGTTGAACCACATATTTCATGTAATTCCATTCTACGATGTAGACATTCATTCTTGAGATTCCTAGTTTATTAGAGTTCCACATTGGTGAAATAAATGAGTAGTAGTCTGATGGTCTTTATCTATAGCTTTGAACAATCCCTACCTTTCGAGTTTACTTTCGAAGTGAGGTAGATTTAAGATGTATTCCTTAATACAGTTGCTTTAAAAATCAAGATCACATCAAATTTTAGCAAAATAAAACACGAATCCCAACTAATTGTGAAACTAAATTTATTTGCCAAAGTTCACTTGTCAAAGTCAATCTATATATTATTATTATTATTATTATTATTATTATTATTATTATCACCCAATTCGTATTATTAATAATAATTTTAACATTATCATTTAATTAATATTTCATCACTAACATTATTTTTCCTCAACTTCGATATCTTAAATGTTATAAACATTATTCTCACTAATGATTACTAGCTATTATACAATTTCTCACTAATCGAATATATTTTCGAGGCAAAATATGCCCATTTATCATCAAAAGCCAAGTATTCAATGTTTTGGAATTACATATATACCCAATTCAAATTTGATTTCCCTCTTTACTTTTTCTTTCTTTATTTTTTTATTCTATTCCTGAGCATCCACTCACAAAATCAAAATCCATGTAGGAAATTGACTATTGCAAATCTTATATACATATGTATATCTATATACAGTTAAAGTCCACTAAAATTCAAACTCTAAACGTTGTGCATAATAATTAATGTGAGAGTTTTTTAAGATTCAAACTCTAAATTTTATGCACAAAACAAAATTCATGTGAGAAATTAACTATTCCAAACTTACATACATATTTACATTTATATATATATATTTAAAACTCATTAGGATTTTGTCAAAAAAAAAAAAAAAAAAAAAAACTCGTTAGGATTCGAACTCTAAATCTTCTATATAAAAGTGTGAACGTGATCATGACAATAGTTTTGTCAATTAGAATTTGACATTGAAAAGGAAATAGATTTATCCAAACACTATATATATCTACCCCATCATCTTCTCTTCTCGTCAAAAACACACGAATCTTTACAACTTCTATATTCAGCCAAAACCCCAAGATTTTCACGAAAAATCCCTTCAATGGCGTCGTCTGATATAGAAAACAAATCCCGAACTCTGATCCTAAGAAGCTCCGACGGAGAAAAATTCTCGGTTTCTGAATCCGCCGCCCATAACCATTAAGAGCATGCTGGAAGCAGGCTGCACCGGGGAAATCCCGCTACTGGCCGTGGACGCCAGAACCCTAGCCAAGGTCATCACATACCTAAGGAAACACGCCGACAGCGGCGTCTCCGACGAGGAAATGAAGAAGTTCGACGAGAAGTTTGTGTCGAGGGAGAAGATGCGGTCTCTCCTAGAAATCTCTTTGGCAGCAAACTACCTCGAAATTAAGGATTTACTCGGGGCCGTCTGTGATAAGATGGCCGACATTATGAAGAATAAAAGCGTGGCATGGGTGAGGAAAACGTTCAACGTTGAGAACGATTTTACTCCTGAAGAAGAGGACGCAATCAAGCAACAGCACGCCTGGGCTTGGAAAGATGTTGATCCTCACGAAGATGATGATTGAAAGATGAGGGCATTCTTTTTTACAAAATTTTCTTTCTGGAATTAGGATTTTTTTTTTGCTTCAATTTTTTCTTTTTAATTTTTTATGAATTAATTAGGAAATTTTAGGTTCGATTTAATTAATTACTAGAACTATCTGATCTCTACAAAGTTTTTTTTTTATTGGATTTAAAATTTTTGGATCAGTAGTTTTATTGCAGTTTGTCAATATTACGTGACGATTTTTATGGAATATATATTGCTTTTAATTAAAATTAATAGCCATACTTTATTTATTTGTATGGAGTAGCTGGTCATGATAGTTGAGAATGATGTTCCTACCTATTATGGTTTTAGACATCACTGGAAAAATAATATTAGTCAGAATTCGAATGGGCTCCTTTGTGCACTTTATGTGCATCTAATTATACAGTTTATATTTCAATTTATTTAATTTGATAATAGAATAATATTAACTTGTAGAAAGGATAAAAAAATTCATCATCTATAATGCTTTCTCAAAAGAAAAAAAAAAGGATAATAACTTCTATAAATTTAATAACATCAATAATTATGTTAAATTTGACGATTGACAATTAATAACAAACTTATATAATTATCTGTTAACAATATTATTGTTGTTTGTTGTTGTTGTTAATATATATGTCTACAATTGACAATAAAGACAAGTTAGTTATGCACAACATATTTTTCTGTTACTATTTTAATGGTGATTGTTTATAAACAATTCTTGCCACATTACATTTTTACCTATATCTATATTATGTAAAAGAAAAATAGCTCTTAAATTCATAAAATCATAGTTTTTGTACCACTACATTAAATTATGATATATCTATTTTTATCATTAAATATTTAATTACTTGAAAAACATATTTAAGATTACAGATAACCTACCTATCTCCGATATTGTTTTCTTTTCTTCCCTTATTATTTTCTTCTCTTCTCCTACCACAATCCATAAACCTTCATATATTCTTTGAAAAATTAGTCCTATGAAACCATCCCATCAACTCTTCTTATTTGTTATTTATCTCGATTCAGTCAGTATGAGCGAGGTAAAAGGAGGAAAATAAATAAATAAATAAAATTCCAAACACCTTAAAAATATTGACATAAAATTGAAACGAGAAAATATTAGCAGATCATGTTCACCTTTTTATTATAATTAACATTTTATGCTATATATGTCAACCTAAATTTATACATGCCTTGCATGGAACGGCATGAGACGACCATTAATTTGTAAAAGTTACTGTTGTAGTAAAACAAAAATTATTGTCTGTGATAATTTTGGTATTGACAATATGTAAGACTATCATACTTTTAATTTGTTTCTTTTAATTTTGTAATTCTGTTAAATTTTTTTGGACTATAATATTAGGAAAAAACAGTGTAACTTTGAAAAAAGAGTTCAAAAAGAAAAAAAAAAAAAAAGAATTAAAACGAGGTAAATACCATTTTTCCTATTACACCATAAATCTGTCAATGTCATATCAGAATTTTCTTTTTTATTTAAACTTTTTAACATTGAAATAGCGTGTCAAATATGCGTTGGAGCTATATGCATGTCCATGCATTTCCAACATTGTACTAAACGATTTTTTTTTTTTTTTAAATATCACTGCACTTAAGGCTGTAAATATATATTTGAAAATTCGATTACTATTCGCATTCGTATCTATTTATACAAAATTTATCTGCATTTATTTAAAGTGAATATATTCCGTATTTAATTAGTAGATGTCTGATTATAAATGGATATGTATATGGTAAATGCATATCCGATCCATTTAATATCCGATCCGAATATATATTTGTTAGATAATATATTATTTATATTTTTTAATAAAAATCTCATAATCCATATGCGTATACATATAAATTATAATTGAAGAATTGATAAGAAAAAAGAATAAATTTAAAAAATTATTATAATATAGAGAAAAAAATTGAAGAATAAAGTTAATCAACACAATTATTGTTGGTTGACTTTATAATTAATAAATTCCATTATTATTATTATTATTATTATTATTATTATTATTATTATTATTATTAACTAATAATAAATTATAAAGTCAATTATTAGTTAGAAATTATGCTATTTGTTTGATTGCTTTTGTTTTAATAAAATTATATAGTTCATTATATTAATTAAAATATGTATTTGTTATAAGTTTATAGATTCACGTATTTGGATATTCGTAAATGGATATTAAATTAATTATCATCGAATATGAATATAAAAAAAAAATTCAAATACAGATAAGTTTAATAAAATATGAATGCATCTAAATAATTATAATCGTATACGGATATATCTGAATCCGATTGATATCCAACAGATACAAATTTGGATGTCACTTTTAAATATCTGTTAAATCTATATTCGTATCCGCATATTCGAAAAGTTAAATGAATACGAATATGCAAACAATATTTTAAATCTATTTAATATCCGTTTACACCCCTAATTGTACTATAGATATTTTATTATTTATGATTATAATAATGTTTTTGTAATGCTTAACTTATTCTTAAAGTTAAAATAATAATCATGGGCCCTTGTGATTATCTTTGAGTGAGTCCTAATAACACGTATATATATGGTTTGTACCGAGAGAAAAAGAAAAACTATATCATGATAGGCAGTCGAAAAGGAGTACAAGAAATATTAACTGAAGATGTGTTTTTATCTATTTTCTGCCTTGGAAAATTTGACTAGGAAATGTTAGTAATTAATATTGCAACTTGGTATAACCCTATTCTCAAAATGTTAGTTAACTCTAGGCTAATATTGTAAAAATTGAATCATAAATAATGTCATTTTACAAAAAGGACTCAAATTAAGATCATAACAAAATTAGAATTATAACTATAAAATAATTAAAATAAAAGGACAAGATTTGTCGAAAAGTATGGTTAACTCACTAAAAAGAACAGCCACACAAAATATGGTTGCATGGTGTTTGACTAGCACAGCTCTTTGCCTCGTCATCTACCACGTGCCTTACTTGGCTGGCACAATATCATATCTGAACTTAGAGATGGATTAAGATTTTTTATTATTGTGATATTAAATTTAATCCATCTCTAAGTACGTTTGTAATTTTAATTTTAACTAAAATTTATCTCTAGTGGCGTAAAAATAAAAAAAAAAAAAACTCAAATCTATCTCTCATTACGTGAATTTTCTGTCTATAATTTTGTCTCTAAATCATATATATTCAAAATAATTCATATCTAATTTCATCTAAAAAATCATCTCTAATTTTTTTGCTTGTCCATCAGTAATCGATTTCTGATTCTATCTTTAATTTTGTCTCTATTTATTTCTCTAGGTCTATCTTTAAATCCATCTCTAAGGAATTTTCAAATTTATTTAAATTTGTAACTTTTTCTTTAAATCTATATTGAAAACCCACTCGAGTAACCTCTACAGAACCAAATAGCATTAGTAAAGCAATCCCTTTAATCTTCTACAAAAACCGTAAATTATGAAAAATATTAAATGATAAATATTTATATAAAAGTAATTAAATGAGTTATTTCTTACCCAAGCTAATATAAACTAATTCGTTGAGACAACATTATCTTACAAAATCAAATATTAAACAATTATAAAAATAAATATTTGAAATTTTAGTTTCAGCAGCAATGACATGTCCTCCAAGATCATGAAGCTTTCTAGCAACATGCATGATTACATGAAGAGTAGTACTAATTGTTCTGAAACAAATATATAATCCTAAGAAGGTGTTTGATTAAATTTATTTAAAAGGTTTTATAAGTTTCTATATTTTATAAGATGTTTATGAAGTTTATAAAATGTTACTTTTTTTTTAAAAAAAAAAAAAAGTTCTTAAAGTGTTGATAAAATAAGATCTTGGATTCGTCCAGAAAAAAAAAAAAAAAATTTTGGAGCTTATAATATGTTAGTAATGCCAATTTTGTAATTAATATGGTTAAAATTAAGAGAAATTATTAAGATCTTAAAAATAAGTTGCAAGTTCCTTATTTTTTAAAAAAGAACTTATAAACTCCTAACACTAGTTTGGTTGGGATGATAAAGTGGGATAGAGTGCTTTTATCCCATCTTATCATTCGTGTTGGAGTGAGAATAAACACTCGTGCCCACATGAATATCAAAACCCATGTTTATATATATAACTCTCACGATAAATTGGTTGCCACTCCCATAAATTTATTTATCATGCTAACCAAATAATATCACAATAATAAAAAATCACACAAATTATCATATAATGAATAATCATGAGATAATTTAAAAATCTAACCAAATTAGCCCACAATATCTTATTTTAGCAGTTTATAAACTCTTTTCTAAAAAAAATTACCAAATATTTTTTGATATCTTATAAACTTTTAAATATCTTATAAAATATTTTGAGGAGCTTATCAGCTTATCCAAACACCCTCTAAGTACAATACACATTCACTAACCGTGTGATTTTCTCCAGCACAGTTACATTATTGTACCCAAGCTTACATAGTGCATATGCAGTTGATAATCCACTTGGCCCACTGCCAATAATTGCAATTCTCGTGTTCACTAGCCAAGCTTAGATGCAGATTTGAGAAGAAATTCTTGCTCTTATTAAGCCCAATTCAGTGAGCAGCACAGATTTAAACAATCCACCTGTGATTTATCGAAAAATATAACAGTAACAAACAACATTTCACATGCTGGACAAAAACTCATTGGTGAAAACAATGATCTAATTAATCAGATGACATTTTGAGATATTAACATCTTCACACACTAGGTTTTCATTTGATTTTATATCAGTAGTCATTTCTAATGAATCGGGAAATTTTCATAGCATTCTGATGTCATCAATTTTTGTCCGACATTTTGCTAATCAGTATTTCTGTGTTACATTTTTTTTTTTGGCTGCTCCTTAGTGTTCTACTTCTTAAGATTGGTTATCTTTTTTGCGGCTCTTTAATTATGGTCCTCTTTTGTGAAATGGCCTTACTTATGATCCTGTTTTGCAATTTTTTTTCTTTGTCAAAGTATACGTGGCATATGACGAGGCACAAACTTGTGCTAGCCAAGCCTCACGCAAGCATATTTCGGTGCTAACAGTATTTTCTAGTGAGCTGATTGTGCTTTTCAGCAAGCCTTGTCCTTTTTTTATTTTTATTTTTATGGCTATAGTCTTAATTTTGCCACGGCCTTTATTTTAATCCTCTTTTGTAAAATGCTATTATTTACGGTTCTATTTTTACAATATACCCAAAAGATATCCCATAGAATTATTGTGCACAAGGATATTTTTGATTGAAAAACTTAATACCTTCCTTGCAAGTCAATAACCATGGATAAAGTGGCATGCTATGCCCATAGAGTACTATTAAATTTTCACAAATTCATAACTTTTTTCTTTTAATAATGACTAAAATATTTTTTCATGTCACTTATTCACCTCGTTGTTGCTCAATGCTTTTACTTTATTTATTTATTATTAATTAAGATAAAAAATAATACTATCAATATATAAAATATGTACAAATACTTATATATATATGTAAATTAAAGTTTAATATATTTATATTTTTTTCCCTTTATTTTGAGAGAACACTTTCAAAATCCTTGCTGTGTAGAACACTAGAGAGATGTAAATTTTGGATTTTGCCATTTTTAAGGGGGGAACACATTCACAAAAGGATAGGCAACATTAATGATGGGAAAAAAAAATAAAATAAAGAAAAAAAAGTAAGAAGCCAAAGAGGTTGCTAAGATTGAATAGCACATATACAATTATCAAAAACAAACAAGCAATGAAAATCCTAAACCCATGCATATCTAGTGGATTATAAAGCTATATATGCTTTGAATTATGAGAACTGAAAACAAATCCATTGATCAAAAACAACTAATGATGGATTGAATTATTAACATTTCTTGAAAAAGAAGACGAAATCCAATCTAAAACCTTCATGACAGTCAATTCATCGAACATCCAAGAACAGAAAAATAAAGAACCGAAAGACAGAAACCCTAAGTACTCACAAAAAGAGAAACGCACTTTTCAGACCAATCATCAATTCTCCTCATCGTCCTCGTCGGGGTCGACATCTTCAAAAACCCAGGGGTACTCCTGCTTGAGCTGCTCCTCCTCTTGAGGCTTAAGATCGCTCTCAATGCCGAACGTTTTCCTCACCCATTCCACGCTTTTATTCTTCATAACATGGGCGATCTTGCCGGCGAGCGTATCAACTAAACCATTAATATTGAGATAGTCAGCGGCCGACATGACATTGAGGAGGACGCGACTCTTCGCTTCGGAGAGAAATGCCTGATCGAACTTCTTCTTCTTATCTTCGGAGACGCCATCCTCGGCGTGCTTGTTGAGGTAGGCGATGACATTGGCTAGGGTTTCTCCCTTAACGTTTGGCACCGTTATCACTTCTCTAGCGGAATCTTTTTCCAGCATGTTCTTGACGGTGGCGGATAAGATGGCTGCGGATTGGGAGATCAAGAAATCGCGGCCGTCGGAGCTTCTCAGGGTTAACTTTTGGGTTTTGATTTCTGGGTTTTGGTTGTCATCAGTCGCCATTGAAGGAGAACCTTGTGAAAAGCCTGGCACTTGGCGGTTGAGTATAGGGAGGGGCAGGAGAAAAGAGGAATCAAAGGCGTGAGAATGAAGATGAACGCTACAGGATGCATGTACTATATATATATATATATATCTGTGTGTGTAACTGTATATGTATGTCTATATAATTCACAGAAGAAGTTAGCTGATCATTCTCGACTCTATTTTTTAAAATTTTGTATTTTTTTTTCTTTTTTCATAACAGAATTCTTCTTGGTTGGTTAAAACTTAATGCTAATTGATCAACATTTCCCTGAGTGTTTGACCCAGGCTGCACTTATTTCAACTGAATTATAACCGAATTATAGAAAGAATGCATTTGATTCAAATTGCACTTTATGTTACTGATTTATTGATTGAATAACATTGTTACTATTTTTTATTTTTTTTAAAGGAAATAAGTGATTTTCATTAGATTGAATCAAAAGTAGTGCATGGGCTAATACATGTACATCAGAAGCAGAAACCTGACAATAATGCAAACAAAGAGCTATCCTAGCTAAGTAATGGGCATATTGATTGGCATCTCGTCGAATATGCCGGAAAGTAAAAATCCCCAATCGGTATAAGCTTGCATTTGCATCAGAAATGATCAGCCCTATGGATGAGAGGTTGGAGGTCTGACTTCCCAAAGCTTGGATAACTGATCGACAGTCGCCTTCTTAGACCAAGGAAAATCCAAACTTAGTTGACAGGCTAATCTAGCCGCATAAGCTTCTGGAGGTGCACTGCACCTAATAAGTCGAGAGTTCCAAGCAAGGCAATCTCCTTGGTGGTTGCGTGCAACAAGACCAAGACCTATCTGTTGTGAACTTGAGAACACGGCCGCATCAAAATTTATTTTTACTCGAACAGAAGTAGGAGCCCCCCATCTTGGTCTAGATACATAAGACAACCTAGCAGCAGAAGGTGAAGATACTATCCTGAATCTATCATAAAAACCTTCAGCAAAGATTACTACATCTAACAGCGACCAACAGGTTTCGGAAAATTTGAATATGCTCCGTCGATGCCAAGTACTCCAATAAAGCACCAGGAATAGGGAAAGTTTTCCTCATCGAGAGTCTTATAAACTTGACGGAACCAGTAGATTACAGAATCACCAGAATAAGAAATGCAAAGATAAGGTAATAAAGAAAGTGCCCATACCTGCCGGGCAAAATGGCATCGAAATATGCAGTACATTGCATCTTCCTCAAGCTTATATCAAATAGGCAAAATTACAAAATTCATCCTGTAATTTTATCTCATTTGATTTTTCGTCCTATAAATTACATAATATCAATTCTACTCTTATAAATATTAAAAAATTGTCATTTTTCGTTCTTTTTTCGCTGGAGCTAGCCAAACTTGCCAGAAAATGTGACGTGGCACATCGGGCGTGTGGACATTTCTTGTTTATGCCTTGTTGGACTGCCTAGTAGGCATTTTTTGTCTTTTTCTTGCTTAGTCGGCAGCAAGCATTTCTTTTTTTTTTAAATTTCAAATATATTACATAATTTATATATACACACACATATATATACACATCTATTTATATATATATATACTTATATATTACATATCATCATTTTCCCTCCAAAACACAATTTTTTTTCCTTGAATATACTTCATTATCCCCAAAACTTTTCCATCTTTTAATATATACAAACATATATTATATATACATCATATATATTATTATAACAATAAAAAAATCACTCAATTTTATTTCACCCCAAAAATCTAATAAAAAAGCATTGATTTGACTACTACAGTAAAAAAAAAAAAAAAATTCTTCCCCGAAACATAAACAAACATACCAAAATTCTTTGGAATCAATTTTTAACTATTTTCCAAAACATAACAAAAAATTAATGACATTCCCCAACACAATTTTCATATTCTTTAATAATTTATTCTCCCAAAACACATAATAAAATAACGCAAAAAATATAACCAAACATTCTCCTAATTTTCCATTAACCACATTATTTTAATTCACATATATTTAAAATAATCTAATTAAATTTAAACATATATTAAAATTCCTAACCCCCACCCCACCCCAACCCCCGCCTCGCCCCATGATGGGCCGACCATGGCTATATTCCCCCACCTCCCTCCAACCAGTAGATTTCGTTTTAATTAAAATTGAAATGAATCGAATACATTAAAATATGTTTGATACGTTTTTCAATGGTTTTGATCAGATTAAATTTGGACAGTGTTTTTTTGTCAAATATTATTAGTAAAGTTGGAATATACAAATATGTATCAAGACTTTAATTAAACAAACTTGCGGTTTTAGATCAAATCAAAAAAATTAAAGACAAATACATCATTATGAACTACTAAAACTACAATTAATCATAAGATTCAAAAGAAAAGAAAGAAAAATAGAAATATGATGTTTACCAAGACATAAATATTATGAAAATTTGAGGGTTAAAAAGCAAAACAAGCCAAAAAAGAAAAAAAAATGCCAATTGATATTCGGTTAATTGAAATCAAACCAAATTTTACTGATTTTCTATTTGATTTTTGTTAATCGAGCCAAAAAAAAAGTTGGGTTTGATTTGATTCAATCCAATTATTTTGATATTTCAATCAATTCAATTGGTATTTATTTTTTTCAAACATTACTGGAAATCATCTTTACACTGTGCTTATGTATGTGCGTACGTATGCGCATCATCTTTACACACTTTGCTTATTGGTCGATCGTTATTTTAGTTTAGATTCTCAATTCCACTAGTATTTGACCTTGAATGAGCCTTATGTGTGGGTATGCTTATATTCAAAAAGAATTTTACTTTATTCAACAAAATTCTAATTTTTCAAATTATTGATTGACTATTTATAAATGCATTTAATACTTGTTATGAGTTTGCAAACTTCAAGTTTATTTGGTCGTATAAATAAAGGCACATTTAAACAAAATAAATTGTTAAAAATTAACATATTCCCATATTAGCATACTCAAAATTTAAGATATAATTTGAGAAAGTATCTAAAATTCATAAATTACTCAATTCAATTAGGTATATTTTATATCCTTGAATTACTCAATTCGATTAGGCATAGTTTAAGGAGAATAAGTTGAATAATTTACTTAGTTTCGTAATAAAATACCAAAAATTTGACTTGATCTATTTTACTTTGCTTGTCTATTATATATATATATATTAAACATATTGGCCTTTTCTAATTTTTCGATTTTGCCTTTTATTTTTGTTTATTTTTACTATCCAATTTCATCCGTTGGTATTATACTTGTCTCTCTATATTACTTCTTTTTCATTAAACTATTACTAGAGTTTTAACTCAGATGTTGCACTTTCATTTTCCTTGTGTTTTTCACGAACTTTTTTTGATACATTTACATGTAACCTCACTCAATCAAATATTATTTTGAAATGAATGATTTTAGTGTTATCTTTCGTAATAATATCTATTTTGATATGTTGAGGTTGTAACATAATTAATTAATTGTGATCAAAATTTGATAAGAATTTCATTAAGAAAAATTTATTTATTCATTGACGAGGATATAATAAAAAACTTTTTGCTAAAAAGATTTAGTACCTTTTTTTTAAGTTAATAAAGAAAGATAAAATCACATCTCGGTACCCATCTGGTGCTATTAGTCTTTCCCAAATTCATGCTCCAAAACTTTTTCTTTTAATTATGATTAAAATAACTTTTTTCTTGTCACTTATTCATTTTTTTCTTGCTAAATGTTTCATTTTATCTTTTTCATTAATGAAAATAGAACACTATCAATAAAACATATACAAATACTTATGTACATTTAAGTTTTTAATTATATATTAATAGTTTTTTTCTTCATTGTGAGAGAACACTTATTTAAAATTTTTCTTATTTTGAATTATTAGGTTAGATATACTATTTTATCTAATCTGATACCAAACATGCTTTATTATATGAAAGCGCATGATATTTCAATCCCGGTAGCTAGGAAAAAGATTCATTAAAGAATGAGATATTTCACTTACTATTAAAATATCTTCATCCAATCCTATCTACTTATTGTTGATGGAAACTCTAATTTGTCATACAACTTTAAAATAAAACGCGTCAAATTGTCTTTATTGATAAAATTTATATACATAGATATTATGTGCTATAACCCCATCAAAATACATATATATAATAGTGAAATTGATTAATAATTATTTTTAAAAAAATTAATATATATATAATATTTATTTGATTTTTTTACTTTATCACTTATATCATCGTACTTTTCGTCAATTATTTCTCATCCCCCAACATATTAAGTCAACGAAGCCTAAATAAATTTTTGTATACCTCAACTTTTAAATTAGAAAATATAGCTTATCTCTTCTACATTATAGGAATAGTCATTAACAACCTTAATTCATTAATTTTCATTTAAATTTTTCTTTCTTTTTTCCCCATCAATTTTCCTTAACGTTTTCTTTTTCACCAATTTCCTCTATTTTTTCACGTCGTATTAGTGGCCCGACATAGGACGTGAGTTAGTTTGTCTAAATCAGAGAGCAGCTACTAGAATGTGGAACTTATGTAGCAAGGTTCCATTTGTTTTTATTTTCAAACTCTAGATATTTTTATATTTTTAATTATTTAAAAATTAAAACACATCACTTTATATATATTTTCACCCAACATATTTTTATATTTATTTTTATTTTTATTCTCACAATACATTCTCCAAGATATATTTTCTCCCAAATATATCTTCTCTTTCTATTATCATTATTACTTTCTCTTATCTAAAACTTACTATACCCAACATAATTATTACTTTTCCAACAATCCATCCAAATACAAACTCACTTTCAACTTATTTTCACTAACTACTTTTTTAAATTTTAAAAATAATGAAAATAAAAAACAAGAATAAAAATAAAACCAAACGGGCCCTTAACAGCCTAGCTAGCAAGGTAAATTTCGGGCTATATAAGTCATATAGAGAGTTGTGTTGAATAGTCGAGTTGAATTGAACTAATGTGTTTGTGTAAAGAAGAGATGTGACTGTGGACTGTCCATAGTTTTTTTTTTCCTTTTTTCTTTTTAATATTTATATTCATACACACAGACACAACTATTTATATAGTTTAATATCTATTCAATTAGAATTTTTGGAACGGTTATACCTATTCAAACGCAACTTTTAAAATATGTCTATCTTCCTGCAGCAACCATATGCACATAAAATATGTCTAAGGATATATAAAGGGAGGTACATTTTTATTGTTTCAATAAATTTCATATTTTTCCTGATAATCAAAATCAATGTTCTAACTCAAGTGTTAGAGGACTCTCGTTGTGTAAAAGAAAAAGAAAAAGAAAAAGAAAAAACTTCAGCATTTTTAACATTTTCTTTGACTTAGAATTTAGGTTAAAAGAAAATTTTGTGATGAAATTTTCACGTAAATTTCCATGGAGAAACCTAATATATTAATAAAAATATCAATATGATCTCGATCCCTTAGGGCCTTGTTTGCTTGGCTTGATTGGATATGATACATATCTAATCAAATCTCCTTTTAATGTTTGTTTCAATTGATAAATGCCCTGAATAAATTCTAAACCCAACATTATTTATTGTTGCTTTTGTAAAATGGATCAAAGAGGGAGTGCTTGATTTGGTATGATAAGAATTATAAAGATCAAATAGGGCCTATTTTTTTTATCTTATTTCCAATTAAACCTTATTCCTAAGAATGGGGAAGAATGAGGAAATTGTGAAAAACTTATTAAATATTATTGTTAGATAAAACAATACATGAATATAATTTTGAATTTCAAAGTTATTATAACAAATAATTTGAATTATCTATAGTATCTGCACACCGATTATTATGTGAATTAAATTGTCCCTTGCACAGAAATATATTTTATAAGCTTCCTACTATCTAATAAATATGCCCATTTATCCTTAACTTACTTGAACAAATTAAGCCTTAATTCTTAAGATAATTTGCATGCACACAATCAAAAGATATATTTACCAAAAGTTATTTAATTGTGCATCCAGTCCAAATTTAATTTCTCTCTCTCTTTCTTTATTTGTTTCCACCATTGGTTTTTATTTCTTTATTTTATTTTTTTGGCATACACAAATCAAAGTTGACGTAGGAATTTCATTATCCGAAATTAAAAAAATTGTATTTTTAATTCTGTAACTTAGGTTATTTTGACAATTTGTCACATAGTTTGTTGAATTTCAAATTTAGTCATATATAATTTATAAAATTATTACACTAATCTAATTTTCTCAAAAATTATAATGTAATTAAAATTGATGACATAATTGCATGCTCAATTTGAATGTGATCATAATTTTTGACATATATATCACATCATAAATTTTTATAGGATTTTAAATTTTTTATAAAATTAAATTAAATATGATAATTTTACAAAACAAAAGTGAAATTTTAAAATGGTCAAGTCCCCATGATAAAAAATTCAATATTGCCATCCCAGACCCTATATATATCTACCCCATACTCTCCTTTTCTCAAAAATCGCATTCTCGCGACTTAATTCCTGTTCATCATAGCCGCTACATTCAACCAAAAAATCCCGCAGAATCTTCACGAAATCCCCTTCAATGGCGTCTGAAAACAAAAACCCACTTCCAGAAAACACAGACAACGAAAACCCAGTTGCAGAAGAAAACGAAAACGCAGAAGCAAAAGAGAAAAAAACACGAATGCTAACCCTAAAAAGTTCCGACGGAGAAGAATTCTCCATTTCAGAATCCGCCGCCCTCTTATCCGTAACCATTAAGAGCATAATGGAAGAAGGCTGCACGGGGGAAATCCCCCTACTAACCGTGGACGGCAGAACCCTAGCCCAGGTCATCACATACCCCAATAAACACGCCGAGGGCGGCGTCACCGACGAGGAAAAGAAGAAGTTCGACGAGGCGTTTGTCTCCGGGCAGGAAATGCAATTTCTATTCCGCATCGTTCTGGCCACAAACTACCTCGAAATCAAAGATTTAATCGACACTGTCTGTCAGAAGATAGCCGATAGGATGAAGAATAAAAGCGCGAGATGGGCGAGGAAAACGTTCAACATCGAGAACGATTTTACTCCTGAGGAGGAGGAAGAGATTAAGCAGCAGCACGCGTGGACTTGGGAAGGCGTTGATCCTGACGATGATGATGATTGATTAGAAAGATGAATTTTTTTCTTTTTTCTTCTTTTTTTTTGGAATCAAGGTTTTCTTCTTCTTACTTTTTTTTTTTCAATTTTTGATGAATTAATTAGGAAAATTTGAAGTTCTGTTTAATTATTTTTGTACTATCTTTTGTATATTCTTTTTTTTGGATTATAAAATTTCAAATCAGTAGTTTTATTGAGGTCATATATATGAATATTAATGTTATTATTTCTATAGAATAGACAGGTTTTTGCTTCTGTATATATGCATGGGCTGATTTTTTTTTAACTGTAGAATATATTTTTTGTATATATACTTTGAAGAAAACATATTAGGTTTTGCCATGGATATTGATGTGAAAATTTCCCCAAAAAAATCTTCTTCTACTTAAATTGTGCGTCAAGGAGTACATTTGAAATGTTGGGGTATTTTTTTTGGTAAAAGTCTTCCAATACTTAAGTAACTAGCATGTACCCCGTGCTATGCACGGATGAAATTAATTACTATTGAAAATATAATATATTAGTATTGTTTTTATTTTATATAAAAGTAAGTTTAATGCGTGTTTTTTTTTAAATTAGATAAATAATATCAAAATTAAAGAGTTTTTCCCACTAAGTCATACGTATTAATTCAATAAAAAGCAATGAAAACTTAAGCTCATCACATTATTATCAATTTAAAAAAGTACAATGTAAAAATGCAAAGACTCTTATTTTTTCCATAACTCAAAACAACTTAGTCAATTTAAAAGAAATTGAACAAAATAATAAAAAGTGTAATACCTGCAAAGATATGAAAGAATGATAAACAATATTAATAATATAAAATCTTACTGCACAATTTTTTAAAAAAAAAATCTCAAACAAAAGGTGAATACATTTGGGATTATTTTGAGTTTGAACACCAAATCTTATACATATAAGTGCAAGGATAATGCTATTCGGCCAAATGAGTAGTTGCAAGTTTTTATACAATTAGCTCGAAAGTTTTGATATCACGTTTTAAAAGGCTAAGCGAAGTGAAATACTACATTAACGAAAGAAAATGCTTCTCAAAAGTATTAGAAACCATGTTTTAAAATACTAAATCTAGCAAAAATTTAATCACATTTTGAGAAACTACTGACAAAACAAAAGTAACATTATATTTTGAGAAACTACTGATAAAATAAAAGTAATATTTTGAGAAACTACTGATGAAATAAAAGTCACATTTGAGGAACTACTGATGAAACAAAAGTAACATTATATTAACTTTTTTAAGTATTACAAATACTCAATCAATAAAAATAAAAATCGCATTACCTAAGTTATGAATTTTCTTTTAAAGTAAAAATTAAGACATGATTCATCTTTATCTTGAATTCCTTCATCACCTATGAGACTCTACATCAGAACTTGATCACCTTTCAATATGCTTTGAGACATTTTCAACCTGAAATTACATTATGATAGAAAAAATTCTCTGTATTCTAAATAATTATTGAAAGTGGACTAATAATAAATAATAATTTTTTTCACATGTTATTTACCTCCATTTCCCAACTTGATTGTATCATCATCGTATTAATATAATGATTTCTATTACTCTTCTATAAAAAATTATCCATGTCCAAACCTCCTAACCATTCATATAAAAAGGTAAAATAAATTAATGATCAATATTTCTCATGATCCTTAAAATATTAAGGTTATAGAAGTACTCTAGTGGGAGGGGGGGGGCAAGAAATACATTTATATGATTCGATATATCTTATACTTGAAATGAATATGAAGAAAATATCACCTGAGTCATTACAAATAAGTCAAAAAAGAATCATTCTTTGATGCAAATTTTCTTGCTCACCCATTTCCTGTGCCCAGCTCATTTGCCATACTCTTCCATATTAACATAAAGAACATCAGGTTTTCAACAATCAAGAATGTTTGATTATATATATATGAAATCAAAATTTCAATAGATACCAAATATCAGCAGAAAATGAATTTATTGTGGAAAAATTTATTGATTTCTCCTTCTTTTAGATTTGACATACCGGGGCAAAGTTTTTTGAAATTTGAATTTTTTCTATTTCTTCCAGTTATGTTTGCATGGAATCACATAGCCCCTTTATATAGGTGTATGAAGTAGAAGAGTCTTAACCTATTGAAATATTTTTGATATTATCTTATTGTTATATATAATATTAATATTAAATCTTTATTTGATAGAGATTTGATGTCGTCTGATGAATTTTACTTTACTGTTATATTAGACTGCATTTTGTTGGTTGAAAAATCTCAACTTTGTATCTAGCTATATTAGATTTATGGACCAAATAAATATTTAGAATGTTATTTAAATTAATTATTATATTTAAAATTAAATTTGATACTTCAATATACAAATAAAACCAATAAATTGATTATTAGTACTTTATTTTACACATAGCCTCTTGTAATTAGTCGTAAAATTAATTTTTTTTTTTTTCAAAAAGTTTTTATCATAAGCAATCAGGTATAAATAAATTTAGTTATTAAAGCTAAGAGAAAACTTAAAAAAGTTCTTTGAAAAAATTGTAAATTAAGAAATCTTCAATATATTCTAAGCGCGAAATGAGACAAATTTTATAAATAACCATTTTTTGTATAATAAAAATTAATTAAATAATTATTTATTTAATCAAGAAAATAATTTCGAAACTTTAGAAATATTTATATGGAATAGATAAGTATTTAACTATTATGAAGAGAGCAACCACCCACCAATAATTTTTTTAATTTAAAATTTTTAAATTTTAACAATTTAGTGCTAATTAACTAAAAAAATAATGACTTCATCTTAGAGACTATTGTTTATTTTTTTTCAATTGAGATGTAGCGACTTTATCTTAAATTATTAAAGAAAAAGATTTTATCAATTTTCTATAATCTAGTATTAATATCTAATTGTTAATAAATAAAATAAATTATATTTTTAAATTTGAATTAATTTCTTACTAAATAGTATAGAGAGATTTATTTTAAATTTCAAATGAAAGAAAATTAAAGATAAGATACAATCATATCGGTTAGAGATAACAATCAACAATTAATGAAAATTTTTAAATTTAATTAAAGAACTCAAAATTCTAAGAATTTCCACTTGGCCAAAATTGCAATCAAAATTGAGAATTGTGGGTCCCACACCGTTGTGCTATATATAATAGTATAGATTATCAAAATATTAGTTTTGATTATTAGAAAAAAATCTGAAAGTTATTGAGATCATGTGCTTCCAATTATATTTAGGAATTTATTTTAAGTGCGTATTTATAGTTTTATTAAAAAATTATTATTAGTGAACACAAAAGTTGGAAGGTTTTAATTGAATAAATATGACTAGAGAAAAACTCAATTGAGCACATAAATCTATTGACATAATTACAAACAATCATATTTGTTAACAATGACTATTGAAAAATCACCCATCTTCTTCATATAGATATCTTGCTTTGATTTAATTCTACAGTTCGACTCAACTTTTTATATTTTTACTTACATGTATTTAGGAGTGCTTTTTCAAAATATTATTCTAATAAAGAATAATTCCCAAACATCACTCTGTCAAAATTATTTTCCATACTAATACCCAGTTTAAATCTTCTATTTCATTCCTTATTCTATTTTCTATTACATTTCATAAATATATGACACGTGGATTAAATATTTTCTTATAAAAATAGTTTATTGAGAATCAAATACACTTGGCATGCATACATCAAGTTAGAATAGAAGATGGAATAAGCAGTGAAATAGAGGATCCAAAGTGATTAATACCTTATTGTGACATGTGTTCCCATGCAAGTAATAACTTATTAGATGGAATTTATAATTTTTCTTTATTTAAAGTCTCCAACAAAATTTTACTCGTTGGAATTTTCTTTTCTTTTCCCCCTATTTTTGGATGGAATTTCACAGTCTTCCAAACTCAAAAAGTAGCAAATAATTTTAATTATCTTTTTTATCCTTAATCTGTACATCTCAGCACTAGCAAAGTAAGATCCAATTATTAATTTTTCCCTTTTGCCTTTTAGAATATCATAAAATTATAGCAGCAGTTCGTAAGATAAAATTTCATTCATGTTACAAATCTTTTAGGGATCTGAATCTTGCTTCATTTGTTGGATTTATCTAGTTAATAAAATGATTTGTTGAGATACTAAATTTTATTGTTCAATATGTTTTATTAACACAAACAATGTGTGATATTTTTTCACTATGTGATTTTTTTAAGACTTATTTTTTGATTTGTTTTTTACTCTTATTTGATGTATTTATCTCCAGATTTTATTGATAGAAGTTTTGCCCAAAATACATAGTCTTATTGGTTTAAGTGTCTACGAAGCTTTTGTTGGTTTCTTTTTGTTGAACTTTACTATTTGTTGTTGAACAATATTATGTATTCTCTAGTTAGTAATTACTATTTGGTTAATAAAGAAAAAAAAAATGAGGTGGAGACCCAAGTCTCTCTCTCTCTCTCTCTCTCTCGGGAAGATGAACTAAATCACAGCTCCACTGAATTTCAATTAATAAATTCTAGTTGTTATAGGAAATAAGAAAAAAAAAATTAATTCCAAGAAATCAATTTTTTGCTTACATGAAAATACATATGGCAATAAAATAAGAATAATATAAAAAATAATTTTGAAAGAGTAGTAGTTTGGGGATTATTTTTTATTAGAGTAATATTTTGAAAAAAATACTCTGTATTTAGTTGTATTTATGTTATGAATGCATGGAAAAAAAATAGATTTTTAAGAGAGATTATAAGAAATTAATTGATGATAAATTACTCACTTTTTTAGTTCTATAAAATTTCGAAGCTCAAAGTCAACTTAATTAGTCAAAAAATAAAGTAAGTGCAATAATATATATCAAAACAATCGAACTTGATCCATATTTGCATTAATCAAAACTCATTCATTTCACAATAAAACCAAGCCCAAGTTTGAAACTCAATAAAAATAAAAATAAAAATTAAATTTGGAAAGTGCTTTGTCGGGCCTGAAAATATGACATTAATTTGACCACCTTTTATTTATGTCTTTTTAAAGTGAGATACTTGTCAGCTCTATTTTTGTTTCCTTTCTGGATTTTTCTTCTTTAAGATTTATGGCTTCTTAAATTGCATAAACAGGGCAAAATTGTAAAAATATGACTGTAAATAAAGTCATTTTATAAAAAGATGACCAAAATAAAGGTCGTGGCAAAATTGGGACTATAACTATAAAAAAAAAATAAAAAAAAAAGGACAAGATTCGCCAGAAAACACAATCAACTCACCAAAAAGCACAATTAGTGCTAGAATATGTTTGCGTGACGCTTGGCTGGCACGGGCTTGTGCTTCATCATATGCCATATATACTTTGACAAAGGAAAAATTGTAAAAGAGGACCATAAGTAAGGTCATTTCATGAAAGAGGACTATAATTAACGAGCAACAAAAAAGATAACCACATAACACAGAAATATTGAGTAGCAAAAGTTGGACAAAAATTGATAACATCATAATGCTATGAAATTTTCCCGATTCATCAGAAATGACTATTGACACAAAATCAAATGAAAACTTACGAAGTTGGAATGCTGTAGAATTCAATCGATTAATGACATCAGAATGCTATGAAATTTTCCCGATTCATCAAAAATTCCATTTCCTATTGCATCTTATGTTCCATTTTATAAAAATATAGCACTTGCGTTAAATATTTTCTTATAAAAATAATTGATTGAAAATCAAATACACTTAACATAAATATAACAAGTTGGAATAGAGAGATGGAATAGAGAATATTGTTTCTGTGTTTTCTACAGTAAGCAGCCAAGTTATTGCAAGGTTTATAAGGAGCAATTCACCTATTCGGATAGCTTTTTTAGCTAGCATCAAAGGTTACCAATTCCGCAAATTTGTGCACTACTTAGTACTTACTCACCTTATAAACTATGTCATTTAATACATACTTCTCCAAATGATGATGATGATGATGATGATGATATTATTATTATTATTTTGTTTCTCACTATTTTTTTTAATCAAATTTTTAATTTTTCTTTTCCTTCTTCTCAACCCCGCCTCTAATCACTCATTTCCCACCCACTGCGAATTTCAGTTGAAATGGAGTTATATGAAGTAGCAGGTAAATATCAAATTATGAGATATGTTAGAAAATTGTACCACAAAATTGATAGTATAAAATAAACCACACAAGAATTTATATAGTTCAATTAAACCCGGGCTGTATTAACCTGAAAAAAGTATAATTAGAAGATCATTACAAAGTGTCTCGATAAATTTCACCTAAATATTGACAAATAATTGATGAATGCCCTTATTTATGTGAGTTAAATAAGGTGGGACAAGAAAAGAGACCGAGTCTATTAATTAGAGTCCCACATTGGTAAATTAAGTAAAAAAGTAGTAGACTTTATATGGCTTTTGACAATCATCACTTCTTGAGCTAATTTTTGGAGTGAGTTAGGTCTAAGGTTCATTCTTTAAAATGGTATCAAAGCCACCAAGTCCCGATGTTGGGCTATTTAGTGTTGTTGAATCACACATTTCATGTAATTCCATACTCTAGACATTCATTCTTGAGATTCCTAGTTTATTAGAGTTTCACATTGATGAAATAAATGAATAGTAGTCTGATGGTCTTTATATATAGTCTTGGATAATCCTTACATTTTGAGCTAGTTTTTGGGGTGTGATAGGTTTAAGATGTATTCCTTAATACAATTACTTTAAAAATAAAGATCACATCAAATTTTAGCAAATAAAACACGAATCCCAACTAATTGTGAAACTAAATTTATTTGCCAAAGTTCACTTGTCAAAGTCAATCTATATAGAATTATTATTATTGTTGTTGTTATTATTATTAGTTTAGAAATTATTATTATCACCCAACGTGTATTATTAATAATAATCTTAACATTGTCATTTAATTAATATTTCATCACTAACATTATTTTTCCTCAACTTCGATATCAGAAATGTCATAAACATTATCCTCACTAATCATGACTAGATATTATACAATTTCTCACTAATCGAATAGATTTTTGAGGGAATTATATATGTACCCAATCCAAATTTGATTTCCCTCTTTACTTTTTCTTTCTTTATTTCCACCATTAGTTTTTATTTTTTTATTCTATTCTTGAGCATGCTCGTACAAAATCAAAATCCATGTAGGAAATTGACTATTCCAAAATCTTATATGAATATATTTACATCTATATAGAGTTAAAGTCCACTATAATTTAAATTCTAAACGTTATGCATAATAATTAATGTGGGAGTTTGTTAAGTTTTGAACTCTATATTTTATGCATAAAACAGAATTTATGTGAGAAATTAACTATTCCAAATTTACATACATATTTATATTTATATACATTTAAAATTTGTTAGAATTCGAACTCTAAACTTCCTATATAAAAGTGTGAACGTGATTGGCTATAGTTTAGTCAATTAGAATTGGACAATGAAAAGGAAATAGGTTTATCCAAGCGCTATATATATCTACCCCATCCTAGTTCTCTTCTCGTCAAACACACCTGAATCTTCACAACTTCTATATTCAACCAAAACCCCAATTAGATTTTTCGCGAAAATCCCCTTCAATGGCGTCGTCTGATATAGAAAACAAATCCCCAACTCTGATCCTAAAAAGCTCCGACGGAGAAAAATTCTCTGTTTCTGAATCCGCCGCCGTCTTATCCATAACCATTAAGAGCATGCTGGAAGCAGGCTGCACCGGGGAAATCCCGCTACTGGCCGTGGACGCCAGAACCCTAGCCAAGGTCATCACATACCTAAGGAAACACGCCGACAGCGGCGTCTCCGACGAGGAAATGAAGAAGTTCGACGAGGAGTTTGTGTCGGGGGAGAAGATGCGGTCTCTCCTAGAAATCTCTTTGGCCGCAAACTACCTCGAAATTAAGGATTTACTCGGAGCCGTCTGTGATAAGATGGCCGACATTATAAAGAATAAAAGCGTGGCATGGGTGAGGAAAACGTTCAACGTTGAGAACGATTTTACTCCTGAAGAAGAGGACGCAATCAAGCAACAGCATGCCTGGGCTTGGGAAGATGTTGATCCTGACGACGACGATGATGATGAATGATTGATCTGAAAGATGAGGGGATTCTTTTTTCAAATTTTTCTTTCTGGAATTAGGATTTTTTTTTTTTTTTTTTTTTTTTGCCTTCAAGTTTTTCTTTTTAATTTTTTATGAATTAATTAGGAAATTTTAGGTTCGATTTAATTAATTACTAGAACTATCTGATGTCTACAAAGTATTTTTTATTGGATTTTAAATTTTTGGATCAGTAATTTTATTGCAGTTTTGTGAATATTACGTAATGATATTTATGGGATATATATTGCTTTTAATTAAAGTTAATAACCCTACTTTATTTATTTGTATGAAATAGCTGGTCATGATAGTTGAGAATGATGTTCCTACCTATTATGGTTTTAGACATCACTGGAAAAATAATATTAGTCAGAACTTGAATGGGTCCTTTTTATACCTTATGTGTATTTGATTGTACAATTTATACTTTAATTTATTTGATTTAATAATAAGATAATATTAATTTATTGAAAAGATAAAAAATTCATCATCTATAATACTTTTTCCAAAAAAAAAAAATGATAATAACTTAGATAAACTTAATAGTATCGATAATTATGTTAAATTTTGACGATTGATAATTAATAACAAACTTATGTTATTATCTGTTGA
Organism: Jacaranda mimosifolia; assembly: GCA_018894105.1. Classification (NCBI taxonomy): domain Eukaryota; kingdom Viridiplantae; phylum Streptophyta; class Magnoliopsida; order Lamiales; family Bignoniaceae; genus Jacaranda; species Jacaranda mimosifolia. The sequence goes on from CM032125.1 coordinate 7,041,334, forward strand.
CAATATTGTTGTTCTTGTTGTTAATATATATGCCTACAATTGACAATAAAGACAAGTTAATTATGCACGATATATATTTCTGTTTCTCTTTTAGTGGTGATTATCTATGAACAATTCTTGCCACATTACATTTTTATCTATATCTATATTATGTAAAAGAAAAATAGCTCTTACATTCGTAAAATGATAGTTTTTGTACCGTTACATTAAATTATGATATATCTTTTTTTTATCATTAAATATTTAATTACTTGAAAAAATATTTAATATTACAGAAAATCTAGGGGCTTCTTCACTAGCATTTTGGCCATTTTCTAGAAAAAAATTTGGGAGAATGAGTTTTGGGGAGAAATTTTGGAAAAAGTGTTAATTATTTGTTTATATTTTGGGAAAATAGGGAAAATAGATTGAGAATGAGTTGTTTGTTTGTTAATATTTTGGTAGAGGGATAAATTTTACTATAGATATCAAATTAGTTACTTTTTTCTTGGGTTTGTAGGAAAAAATTAATTTTTTATGTAATGTGCGTATATATATACTTTGATGGTGTGTATATATATATATATATACTTGAGTGTTAGGTAGGATCAATGTAGGATTATGGTAGTGTGTAGGGTCTTTTTGAGATTAAATTCTGATGGTTTTTTGTGTATAAATTTTTTGTGTTTTGAAAAAATGATTGGAGAATGTGTATGGTTTTTGGAATTAATTGTTTTGGGAGTCGGGAAAATTTTTCCCAAAGTGCTAGTGAACACTGAACACAACCTAGCTATCTTCAATATTATTTTCTTTTCTTTCCTTATTATTTCTTCTATTCTCCTATCCCAATCCATAAACCTTCATATATTCTTTGGAAAATTAGTCCTATGAAACCATCCCATCAATTTCTTTTCATTTGTTATTTATCACGATTCAGCAGTATGATCAGCATAACACCTTAGAAATATTGACATAAAATTGAAACGAGAAAATATTAGCAGATCATGTTCACTTTTTGTTTTATGCATACTTCTATATTTTGTAAAATGATGGATTTGTTTTGAGTGTTTTTTTTTTTAATGTAATTAACATTTTATGCTATATATATATATATATATGTCAACCTAACTTTATGCATGCCTTGCATGGAAGCCGGCATGAGACTAACATTAATTTGTAAAAGTTACTGTTGTAGTAAAATAAAAATTATTGTCTGTGATAATTTTGGTATTGACAAAATGTAAGACTAACATAATTTTAATTTGTTTCTTTTTATTTTGTATTCTGTTAAATTTTTGTGGACTATAATATTAGGAAAAAAGAGTTCAAAAAGAAAAAGAAAAAAATAAATTAAAACGAGGTAAATACCATTTTTCCTATTACACTGTAAATCTACCAATATCATATCAGAATTTTCCTTTTTAACATTGAAATAGCGTGCCAAAGATGTGTTGGATATTTCCCAAATTCATGCTTCAAAACCTTTTTCTTTTAATTATGATTAAAATAACTTTTTTCTTGTCATTTATTCAACTTTTTCTTGCTAAATGTTTCATTTTATCTTTTTCATTAATGAAGATAGAATACTATCAATAAAACATATACAAATACGTATGAACATTTAAGTTTTTAATTATATATTAATATTTTTGTTTTTCATTGTGAGAAAACACTTATTTAAAATTTCCCTCACTTGTTGATAAATTATGGCTTGTTTGTTTACAAACTCCCAGTTCATTTTCCAACTCTCAAAACTTAAACAAACAAACACTACACATTCCCCAATCCCACTCCCAAAATACAAAATTTATCGCCAAAAAATCCCTACTATTCACATTCTAAATACATTCCCCAAAGTTTCAATGAATTATTTCATAATTACAAATTAAATATATACACATACTACCACTCATACAATCTATATATGCACATATATAAATAATTTTAAATACTCATTTCATCCTACAAACCCAACAAAAAGTCCTTAATGTGACATCTTGGGGCTTTTTTAGCATCCTAATTACTTTGTTTGACCTATTATTAGGAAAGCACTCTGTTAGCGTTGATTTTTAAACGAACATATCACAACCACACATTTATGTTTGTTTTAAAACAATTTTATTTTATTGAAATAATTTATTAATTATTTTATTTAGTCTTAAAATTCTATTTTGCCCCTTATTCAAACTTTGTCCGTCTCACTTTTAACCTTTGTTTTATCCTTAATTTCAACAAATCATTCCTATTTTTAAATAATTTACTATATATATATATATAAATTTAATTATAAAATAAGTAAAAAATGAAAAAATAAAATCTAAATCTAAATCCCTCGGTCCCACCCTTCTTTTCCTCCCCTCCCCTAACCCCCAAAACCCAACACCCCTGTGCCTTCCAGCTCCTCTCCCAAACAAATCAGGCCGCCGCTGTTTGGCCAGCGACAAGACCAAGCGACCGCTGGCCTCGACCAACCAGCCGCCTGCCGCCAGGGGATGGGTTGCGGGGTGGGGCGGGTGTATATATATATATATTATTTTTATATATATTTATGTATTGAGTAATATATATTTATTTAGATATATGTGATTGATTATATATACACATATATATATAGGTATGTGTATTAATTTTCACATATTTAAAGAAAAAGAAATGATGTGTTTGAATTCTATTAGTTTAATTTGTATAGTAAATATTTAAATAAATAAAAAAAGTATCTTTATAATTTTGTCTACTAAATATTTAAGTAGAAAATGATATATAGAACAAAATATTTAAAGAAAATTAATGTAAATAGAAAGGAAAAAAGTTTAGGGCATTAGGCTACCCAATATTACTTTTTTTTTTATTTTGTTATTATATTTTCTAAAAACATGAAATTTAGTATTTGAAAAAATTGGAGAAAATAAGATATTAAACAAATTTAGATGTTAGCGTTAAACAAACTAAAAGGATAATTGTGGTATTTAACTTAAAAAAGGGTAATTGTTTTAAATTATCTTTGTTTTGCTTATCTAAACAAAATACCATTTGTCATAAAACAAAATCGTATGACAATAAATAAAAACTATGTGATTAGGACTACAGACAACCCCTTGCCCCCCCCCCCCCAAACAACCAAACCATTTTCTTTCAATTCATTCTTTACCTACCTCCCAAAACACAAACAAATAACCATCACGTTTCACAACGCCACTTCCCAAAATCCATTCTCCCAAAAAATTTTAGAAGAATGCCCCAATTCACATCTAAACAATTCATGCATGATGTTTTAATTTGGGGATGGAGTTTTATACTTGAAGGAAGAAAATAAAAAGACAGAGATATTATTCAAAAAGGAGAAGGAAATGATTGAAATTCGACTGATGATTTTGTTAATTAGAAGTTCATATTAACTCTAGTTCAATTTAATGTAAGAAATCAAATTTAGATATATTTTTTTTTCTATTTAGCAAGATTTTGAGGTGCAGTTCATACTCTTAATATTGGTTGCCTATCATATTTGGTTTAATTAAAGCTCATACTACTTTTAGGATATACTATATACTATCATTGCCCAAAAATTAAGTGATATGGTTATATAATCAAAAAAGATTATATATAGTTTATAGGATTATTTAAATTACATATGAATCAATTTTAACTATCACATGTGTATTTTAATGGGTTATAATATCTGCGGATATATATTTTACAAGAAGCGGAATTTGACATATTTTATTTTAGAGTTGTATTGGATAAATCTGACATTTTTTCTCCATTAGTAATGAGTATATATAGTTGGGCTTGGATGAAGAGGATGTCGCCGTTCTTACATTAATCATTTTCATACTGGACGAAACAATATCATCATATATTTGTCTTAGATTTGTTCGATTGTTTTAACATGGCAAAAAATTTCTTAAATTAAACTCTTGATACAAAAAAGTATATTACAACTTTAGTGACAATATTTGGTAAAAACTATCCAAGTATAATTTGATCAGATCCAGTTTTAATTTTAATCGAACTTGTTCTTGTTTGTTTTTCAATTGCTCAATATGAACAACATAAACTTTTGGTTAATCGATCGAATTAATCATTTAATTTGAGTAATTTTAATAAAATTAATATTTTTTAATATCACTCGATCAATTAATTAGAGACATAAAGTGCAATTTGGATCAAATTAAACGCATTCTTCCTATAATTTGGTTGAAATAAGTGCAACATGGGTCAAATACTCAGAGAAATATGATTGACTAACTACATTTAAGTTTAAATTAATAGTAAACCAAGTAGAATTTGGGTTATGAAAGAATTCCAAAACTTTATAGAATAGAGTCCACAACAATCAAACAACTTCTTCTATAATTATATACACACACTGATACACACACATAAATCTATACATACACACTACTAAAAAACAGACTTTTAGTACAGTACAAGCATCCAGATTTCATCTTCATTCCCACTCCTCTGACCTCTCTCTTCTCCTATTCCCTCCCTATACTAAACCGCGCGCCAAGTACCAGGCTATTCACAAGGTTCTCCTTCAATGGCGACTAATCATGACAACCAAAACCCAGAAACCAATAACCGGAAATTAACCCTGAGAAGCTCCGACGGCCGCACTTTCGTGATCTCCGAATCTGCCGCCGTCTTATCCGCCATCCTCAAAAACATGGTGGAAGACAATTCCGCGGGGGGCGTGATCCCGCTTCCAGCTGTCAATGGCGAAACCCTAGCAAATGTCATCGCGTACCTCAACAAGCACGGCGAGGAGGGCGTCTCCGACGATGAAAAGAGGAAGTTTGATCGGGAATATCTCTCATCGGTGAAGTTCTCGGTCCTCTTGGACGTCATGTCGGCAGCTAACTATCTCAATATTGAGGGTTTGCTGCATATTGTCGCCGAAAAGGCAGCCGATATTATGAAGAATAAAAGCGTTGCATGGGTGCGGAAAACGTTCGGCATTGAGAACGATTTTACCCCTGAAGAGGAGGAGGAGATCAAGGAACGGCACACGTGGACTTTTGAAGATGTTGACTCCGACGACAATGAAGAGGATTAATTGATCTGAGAAATGGGTTCATGATTTTTTGTGGATTACTTTTTTTTTTTTTTTTCCCGATAAATTTATTGTGAAGATTTAGATTGGATTTTCGTCTTCTTTCAAGAAATATTGTTAATAATATTATTATCGATCATTAGTTATTTCTGATCAATTGATTTTTCTTTTCAATTAGTTCTCATAATTAGAGCATATCTATAGTTTAATTTATCAACTAAATGCATGTATGGGTAGTTTAGTGTTTTAATTACTAAATATGAATTGATGAAAGAAGCAAAACTGATCAATGCAAAGAAATATTTTATTTGATTCTCATGATTTTTGCAACCATCAGATATATAGTGATGGTTTTGACTTTTGAACATATTTGCTGGTTATTTAACACTAACTTATCATGCATGTAATAATAGCTAGGGATTTTTTATGTTGATATAATTAACTCTGGTTAATTTAGGGTTTTATTTGGAATCTGTTTTCGCTCACTTGTTGATAGAATTGTGAAATATGTTTAATTAATATGGCCGAGGAGTTTTACACTTTAAAGGACAAATTAAATACGAAGATAGAGATACTGTTCAAAAAGAAAAAGGAAATTAATACTTGAAATCTAATTGATTGTTTTCATATATGTATATGTACATCAAGAAATTGTTAGGATTCACACTCCCAATCTTACATTTTATATGTGAGATTTATATTATTAGACCAAAAGTCACTCAAAACTTGAAACTTGATGATGATTTCTTACTTTTCTTGTTAACTCTGGTTTAATTAAAGCTCACTCTTGTGGTTGTATCGAACTAGACAAACCAACTCAGATTTTAGGTCGGGCTAAGATTAAAAAAAAAATTTATATTAAATTTTCTAATTTTAAGCGAAGCAGTCAAGTAATTAAGATTGTGTTTTTGCAATTTACGTTTACAGTAGTTGTATCGATTTAGACAAACCTGCTCAAGTCCTAGGTCAAGCTACTGATACAACTTGAAAAATAGAAGAAATTGATGTGGGGGGGGGGGGGGGGTAAAAGATCCATGGGGAAAAAGAAAATTTTAAATGAACATTAATGAATTAAGGTTATTTATAATGACTATTCCTATAATCATATGGAAGAGGTAATTAAGTGCTGTATTGTCTAATTTAAATGTTTGGTATCCAAAGTTTTATCTACTCTCCGTTTACTTTGTTGAGTGGAATGAGAAATAATTGATAACAAATAAAAAGATATAAGTAATAAAGCTAAATAATTCAATAAATATTATATATTTTTTAAAAAATTATTTAAAAGATTAATTAATTTCAACAATCGTATACTGTACTTTGATGAGCTATAGCATATGATATCTGTGTAGACGTTTTACCAATAAGGACAATTTGGCATATTTTATTTTAAAGTACACAAATTAGATTTTCCATTAGTAATAAGAGTTGGGCTTAAATGAAGATATTTGACTAGGATGTGAAATGTCTCATTCTTGAATGAGTCCTTTTCGTCTCGGGATAGAAATAGGCTTTCATCCAACAAAGAATATGTGGTATTAGATTAGATGAAAGAGTATATCTAACCTAATAAGTAAGCAAAACTTTTTAAAAGTGTTTTCTCACAATGAAGAAAAAATTAATATATAAAACTTAAATGTACATAAGTATTTGTAGGCAAAATTGTAATTTTCATCATGTAACTTTGCTTGATTAGGTTTTTCATCCTATGAGTTGCAAAATTACAATTTTAGTCCTATAAATATAAAAAAATTGTCACTTACAGTCTTTTTCTCGTTGGAGGTAAAAAAAAAAAAAAATGGCCGAAAATTCTGACTTGGCATGACAGAAGTGTGTCCATTTTGAGATTTTGCCTTGTTGGCAATAATTCAACTGACATGGATTGATTGATAGAAGAAAAAAATAAAATAAAATAAATGTCAACTATATATATATATCATATATATCTTTATATATGCACATATATGTAAACACATATTTATCTCAATTTATATTTATACATACATGAATATTATATATATATCCCCCCCCCCCCACCAAGTAATAGTAAACAATAGGGTTTTTTAGTCTTTTGTGAGAATTTAACTATGAGGGTTTAACAACCCCCACTAATTAATAATAGATAATAAGTATTTTTAGTATTTAGTGGGAGTTTATCCTTCTCTAATACATGCTTATACATTAAATATGTTGTTTATTTTTGCAGAATTTGGATTATAGTTGTGGGATTTTAAACTCCAATTAGACTTTTTAGAATTAGACCATTTTACTTAGCTAGATACTAAAGACCAATTTTGATTTAATTTTTTATTTTAATTTTGACTTTCTCATCTCTTATTTTATAAAATTAACAAAATTATGAACTCAAATACGAAATTGAGATAAAGATAATATTTTTATTTAAAATAATAAGTATATTAACAGTGTTACTTAGGGGATTATGTAAGCTCCTGCTAATTATTTTATTTTTTGGGGTTTAACAACCTTTCAAATTAGTGTCAAGAAAAAAAAGAACCTTACAAATTAATATTAAATAATAGATTCGATATTTAGTGATTATATTTATATTTTAAAGACTTCTAATCAATTTTTCAAATTATAATTATGGGATCTTGAGGTCCCCATTAAGTGTGTGTATATATATATATAAAAGGGGGTAAAATTCACTTTACACCCTTGTACTCAAACTTCGTCTTAGTTTACGTCCCTATACTTTTAATTGTATCACTTTCCCTCCCTATACTCTCAGTTTTACTTAAATTATTCAATTTAATTAAATTCTTTCATCTCCTTAATACCGTTAACTTTTTCTTTTTAAAAAACGAAGTTGCCCATAATTTTTAATTGTTCATTTAACAAATAAAACCCACCTTATCCATAAAAAAGAAAAATTTATATTTGAAGATTTAGAAATATAAAATCACCAAAGACATATAACGGAAACACGTTTCTTAAAGATCGACTTCAAATACCCATATGAAATCTCACTTACACGTAGTTTTATTGCTACATTGTGCTAAAGGCAGTGTTTCTTTTGGATCTTTGATGATTTCATAGAGGGATGTATTAGGTAAGAAAATAGAGTTAGTAAAGCAATTCTATGGAAGAAAAAATGAGGTCTGCATATTATTAATTTGAGTTTTCTTTAAGGAAAACATTGTTTCTTCTACAGATGTACTATTAATATATGATATAAGTTTTTGATATATTTGTAGTGCAGTCAATAGTAATGTTCAAGTTTTATCTTTTAGCATTCAACTTACATCTTTTAATTTTATTTTAATATTATTTTGCATAAATTTTGTATATTCATATAAGAGAAGAGTAGCTACGAGAGATTGACAAAAAAATATTGAGATATAGACATTTTTGGTATATTAATATAAAATATGGTGATCTAACCATTTTTGCTTGGTTTGCTAATAGAAATTGAAGAGGCTTTAAGGTGTTAAAGTAAGTAAAGTAAAATTGAGAGTACAAGAATGTAAAATAATGCAATTAAAAATATGTGAGTAAAGTGAGACAAAATTTGAATACAAGGAGGTAAAGTAAATTTTACCCAAAAAGAAAATCTAAATCCAAATGCTATTCATCCCTTCTTCTATTTTATCAAACCCCAAATCCAACTTCCATTCCTAAATTCTTCACCATGCACGCCCAAGTGCCTCCGTGGTCTCCCTGCCACTATCATTTTAATCCCCGTCATTTCAATTATCATCACCGCCTCCATTTTTTGGCAAGCCTGTACTATTTCACCCCTAAATTGCTAGGGTTTTTACTTTTGCTCTCCCAAATTTTGTAGAAAGCTATTTCTCTTAATTATCCTGCATCCCAGCATTCTGCCTAATGCTCTGAAAAATCCGCAAGTTACTCTTCCTCCATGGTTAGGAGAAGTTATTACCAATCTTAGAATAAAAAAGTATGCCAACTTTAATTATATTCTTTCAGATAGAAATTTAATCAATGTTCTGGACTTCGAAAATTTGTCCATATGTCTATAGTATTAAAATCTTGAGCTCTTCACACATTCACATCTAGGCAAAACCAAAAGGATTGGAATTTGGAGAGGTCTCGTTAATTTTTCTTATTTTATTTTATTTATTTTTGTTGGTTTAGACTGTAGACACTCTAGTACTCTTACAAGTATTGTTTACTATTTTACGGGTTTTATTTATGGAAAGAGGGAACAAAGGCATGCAGGGGATTTGAATGAGTATTAAAAATGCTTGGGTTTGAGATTTATATGGAGTTGTATCCTCTTTCTATTATCATAGGTGGAGACAACTCAGGCAAGCGTATATGCCTGCTTGGACTCATGGATTTGATTGAGGGAATATAACTAGACTGTGTTGAATTAATGGATATATAGGAATGCAACAATATGAATATAAAGGTACACTTGATTCAAGTTCTTTCATGATATGTAGTTACTTATCTCACTCTATAATGGTGACTTTGTTATTTAATTTCTTGTGATTTATTGTATATTGAGTACTATTGTTCTCATCTTCCATCTATCAATAGATGCTTGGGGTGACAATCATGCTGTGTTGGACTATTTCGTATCGAGTTGATATAAGAATATTATAAAATTTTACACAACTCGAACCCAACCCAATAAGCCTCAGCCCCAACCCAACCCAAAAGTTTTCATGTCAATCCAAACTCAACCCATTTCAACTTGTGATTATTTTTTATTAATAATTCATCTAAAAACCTCTAATATTTTATATTCAAATTTTAATAAAGAAATCAACTTATACCAAGATTTTCGAAAAAAAATCAACTTATCCTAAAATTTAGAAAAAAATCAATTGTATATTCTGGTAACCCATATTTTGTATCATGAAGCAATTTGATAATTAGACTTGATGTAATTTTCTATACAACATCAACAATAGTAATATTTAGTTCATTACAAACCAATCTAAAATTAAATTATTTAAAACTAAAATCAAGTCATTAATTACAAATGCAAAAAGTATAACATATTCCAACTTTTAATTTCAATTATATCTCTTTATTGTTGTTGTTGGAATCCCCGCAAGACATGTTTTGATTATGATCTTTTGTAAAAATAGATCTTGTTCCATGTTGTATCCACTACAAATAAGGAAAGAGTTCACCCATTTCAATCACACAAAATCAGCAACCAGTCAGCCCCAATTATAGCCTTGAGGAAGAAAGGAAAGATTCTGTCAAAGAAAGGAAGTAGCCGTTGGAATCTCCATATGGTAATCTGCATAAAGAAGGAAAGACCTCTATGGAAGAAAATTCTATTTAAACGGGAAACCATCTCAAGCTAACTATGCTTTTCTCAAGAGATCAGAACTCAGCAGAATATTTTTCTGGATTTATATTGGAAGTTCGCCTTTGCCTTCCATCTTCCAGTCTATTGGTAGTTTTTTGCAATAGAGGAAGTTGGTTACTATAATCACTCTTTTACATATTTGTTCTTCTCTGTATCTTCATGTTTGTTGAATATAAGTGCAGGTTAAAAAATTCTAAGATTATATCTTAGGTAGTGGAGTAAGCTTGTTGAACCACTATAAATCTTGGTGTCTCTCTTACTTATTAATTTTTGTCAATTATTCCTTTTGGATCTTTATTTGTGTTTTATAAAATCTACTACAAACTTTTAAATAAAAATTGAAAAAATCGTACAAAGGATCAATTCACCCCCCTCTTGATCTCTTATATCCTTTCAATTGGTATCAGAGCAGGTGGGGCTCTCAAAATAAGTTCTAATCAACTTGAGCTTAAAAGATCCTAATGGTTGCATCTAACTTTGATGTTTATGCAGAAAGACAGTCACACACCATCCACCTCTGTTCGATGGGACAAACTACTCAACTTGGAAAAATCGGATCGAAGAGTTTATCATAGCTCTTGACTACGATCTATGGAGTATTGTCATTAATGGACCACTTGTTCCAACTACCAATAAGACGTCCTCCAAAGCCAGAATGGAACTTACTTCAGACGACAAAAGAAAGATGTCCATGAACGCCAAGGCCAAGAATATACTATCTTGTGCACTGGTTAACGAAGAATACAACAGAGTCAGCACATGTTCCACTGCAAAAGAGATGTGGAAAATGCTTCAAGTCACTCATGAAGGAACATCTCAAGTAAAACAAGAAAGAATTGCATTGCTTACTCACCAATATGAAATGTTCTCGATGAAAACAGGAGAATCAATCAGTCAAATGTACGCACGATTCATGGAGATAGTCAACTCCATGTTTGCTCTAGGAACAGTCCTTTTAGAAAGTGAACAAGTTCAAAAAAAATTGCGATTTTTACCTCAGGAGTGGACACCTAAGGTCACTACAATACACGAGGCAAAAAATCTGGAGACTCTGTCAATAGGAGAGCTGATTGGATCGCTTACCTCTCATGAAATGGCATTCCTGTCTAAAGAGGAAAGTTCCGAAGGGAAAGTCAAGAAAAACATTGCATTTAATTCAGAACAGGTTGACAGGAATGAAGATTCTAGAGATCTAGATGAGGATACTCTAAATGATGAAATCGCAATGAACACAAAACGTCTCAGACAACTAAAACAGGCGAGGAATCGATTCAAAAGAGACAACAAATTATATTCTAGAAGAGGCAACACTGAATTTCAACGACCAAAGCAAATTATTTGCCATGAATATCATGAAGTAGGTCACAAGAGACTTGACTGTCCAAAACTAAAGAGAAATACGAAACTCGAGAAAAGTTCCAAATCAAGAGCAATGACGATTACTTGGGATGATTCAAATTTCGACCAATTTGACAATGAGGACAATTGTCTCATGGCTGATCGACAGGTAACCCTTCATTTCAATAAAAATTCCAGTGACTTTAATAGTGAAAATGGTAGTTTGCATGAGGAGTTCCAAAACCAATTAGTTGAACTTCAAAAGGAAATCAACTCTCTTAACTACCAAATAGAAAATATTCTTGAAGAAAAAACTGAGCTTGCTCAAAATTATAGCAAAATAATCAAGAAGGATATGCTTGATAGGAATAAGCTTGTTAAGAAGATTCTAGATCTTGAAAAAGAGAGAACCTTTATGCTAAAAGAGAGTTACAATTTGAAAAGAACCATTAAAGGAAAATAAAAATTAGGGGAACCTAATTATCGACATGTTGAAACTAGAAATCAGAAGATATGTCACACTTGTGGAAGGAAAGGACATGTTTGCTGCAAATGTCCAAGAAAATATGACATTGGAACAAAGTATGTGTGGATTCCAAAAGCTAACAAACAAGGACCTAATACTACGTGGGTACCAAAAATATTAACACGTTGTAATGCAGGACCCTCTCAAGAAGAACGAAAAAGACAAATGGTATCTGGACAGTAGATGTTCCAGACATATGACAGGAGATAGATCATTTTTCACAAGCCTACAGGATGTGAATGGAGGAAATGTCCTGTTTGCTGATAACACCAAAGGAAAAATCATCGGCAAAGGGACAGTTGGAAAAATGGATGGAACTCTCATTGAAAATGTCTGGCTAGTAGATGGTCTTAAACATAACCTTTTATGCATAAGCCAGCTTTGTGACAGCGGGTATCAGGTAAAATTCCAACCCTCTCAATGCATTGTTACAAAGGATGACAAAATCATTTTTTCCACTAATAGAGACAAGAATATTTATTGTATTAACCTGGATGATCTATCTAGCCAAAATGTTGTGTGCTTAGTAGCTTCTGAAGATTCTAGTTAGACTTGGCATAGACGACTTAGCCATGCAAATATGAAATTACTAGATCATCTTGTCAAAAGGGATCTCATTAAAGGGATCTCCATAATTACATTCGTCAAAGACAAAGTATGTGATGCATGCATTAAGGGAAAACAAACCAAAACTTCCTTCAAACCTATAAATGACATTTCTTCATCAAAACCCCTTAATCTTCTGCATCTAGATCATTTTGGTCCAATGAAAACATCCTCTCTAGGTGGAAGCAAATATGTTTTCGTAATCGTTGATGATTTTTCATGATTTACATGGGTTCGATTTCTCTCACACAAAAATGATGCCCTTAAATCTTTTGTAGCTCTTGCTAAGAAAATCCAAAATGAAAAAGGGTATTTCATCAAAGCCATAAGAAGTGATTATGGAATGGAATTTGATGACAATGAGTTCATGACCTTTTGTGATGAAAATGGTTATTCCCACAATTTTTCTGCACCAAAAACACCACAGCAAAATGGTGTGGTAGAAAGAAAAAACAAAATTCTTCAAGAAATGGCACGCACAATGTTAAATGAATATGAATTACCAAAATCATTTTGGGGGGAAGCTGTAAATACCGCTTGCTATGTTGCCAACAGAGTTTTTCTCAAACCTTTCATCAAAAAAACCCCTTATGAATTGTGGCACAGTAAAGTACCAAACATTTCATACTTCCGCGTATTTGGTTGCAAATGCTTCATTCTGAATGACAGAGATCATCTAGCCAAATTTGATTACAAATCAAATGAAGGAGTATTTGTAGGATATTCAGTTCATAGCAAGGCCTATCGAATTTTCAATAAGAGGAAAAGAACCATACAAAAATCAATACATGTTGTCTTTGATGAGACTAATCCTCTTATTGCCAAAGATACTTTGAGCATAGAATCCACAAGTATTGACAACATCATCGAAGCAGTACAACAAGAGAAGGAAGCTGAGAAAGAAAGTTCCAAAATTATTGATAAAGTCTCAAACGAAACTACCAATGAAGGAGAAGAAGAAAAGATGCTGAAGTTCAAACATGCATCAAGTCATCCAACAAACAAAATAATTGGAAATCCATAAGCTGGAATAATGACTTGATCAAAGGCCAAAGGACATAATACTAGTAACATTGTTCTTTTATCACTTATGGAACTTGTCAATTTACATGAAGCACTAAATGACAGGTACTGAAAAAATGCAATGGAGGAGGAACTATCTCAATTTGATAAAAATAATGTGTGGAATTTGGTAGAAAGACCTACTGATAGACCAGTAATAGGAACCAAGTGGGTCTTTCGGAACAAACTTGATGAAAAAAGAATTGTAGTAAGAAACAAGGCAAGACTCGTTGCAAAAGGATATTCACAACAAGAAGGTATCAATTTTGATGAAACATATGCACCCGTAGCACGATTAGAATCGATTCGCATGATGCTTGCATATGCATCTTACAAAAATTTTACCCTTTTTCAAATGGACATTAAAAGTGCATTTTTAAATGGTTTTATTAAAGAAGAAGTTTGTGTTGAACAACCACCAGGATTTGAGAATTCTGACTTTCCAAATCATGTGTTTAAATTGTCTAAAGCTTTATATAGTTTAAAACAAGCTCCTAGAGCTTGGTATGAAAGGTTAAGCACTTTTCTTCTTTCTAAGGGATTTTCCATGGACACCATTGACACCACTCTTTTTATCAAGAAGATTGATGATGAAATGTTACTAGTACAAATTTATGTAGATGATATTGTTTTCGGTGGTACTAAAGATTTTCTGTGTAAAGAATTTGCAAGTTCCATGCAAAGCGAGATTGAAATGAGCCTCATGGGAGAATTAACTTTCTTTCTTGGACTGCAAATCAAACAAAGTTCTACAAGAATATTCATCTACCAAGAAAAATATACAAAGGAGCTACTCAAGAGGTTTGGAATGGAAAATATTCATCTACCAAGAAAAATATACAAAGGAGCTACTCAAGAGGTTTGGAATGGAAAACTCCAAAGAAACATCAATTCCTATGGCACCAAATTAGAGGCTGATCCAGAAGAAAAAGGAGTTGATGAAACAATGTACCGCGGGATCATTGGAAGTTTACTGTATCTCACTGCAAGTAGACCAGACATCTTGTTTTCAACAAGCTTATGTGCCAGTATCAAGCAAGTCCAAAAGAATCTCACCTTCGAGCAGTCAAACGAATATTAAGATACTTAAAGGGATTTCCTCACCTCGGTATCTGGTATCTTTGCTCTAAACAATTCTCTCTTGTTGGATACTCTGACGCCGATTATGCAGGTTGCAAGATTGATCGAAAAAGTACCACAGGAACTTGTCAATTCCTTGGAGAACGATTAGTAAATTGGTGTAGCAAAAAACAGAGCGTTGTCGCACTATCAACAACGGAAGCAGAATACATGGCACTTGAAAATTGTTGTACTCAGACACTTTGGATGAAACAAACTCTCCGGGATTATGGTATGAACTTTTTCAAAATTCCTATAAATTGCGATAATACTAGTTCCATTAGCATAACAAGAAATCCTGTTCATCATTCTAGAACCAAACATATAGAAATAAGGCATCATTTCATAAAAGATCATGTTTCCAGCGGTGTGATATGCATAAATTATGTGGAAATTAAACTCCAGTTGGCAGATGTTTTCACCAAAGCCCTTTCTGATGAACGTTTTACTTTCCTCAAAAGTCAAATGGGGCATAATCTCTTCTCCCACAAATTTCATTTTTTTTTAAAATATATATTTATTTTTATTTTAAACAAAAAATTATGAACATGTCTGTTATGCTTCTTAGGAATATTTGTCTAAATTCTTCCAAATCAGAAAAAGAAAGGAAATAAATCTTTTATTGTGTTTTAATTCCATCTTGAACACCTACAAATCCCTTCGTCTCTTCTCTCTCTTTCTTCCTCATCTAAAAACCCTAAAAATCCTTCTCTTAGTTCATCAATGGCAACACGTTCCCAGCGTCGATACTCAGGCCGTTGCACCTCTTCATCTGAACCACCAAAATCCTCTCACGCTGCTATGAAACCCAAACTTGTTGCGTATGATTCTCCATCTGAGAGTTCTGACCACTCTGTCTCCGACGTTCCACCTCCCACTAAACAGACTCCTACAACTAGGGAAATCACAACCCATTCTCCAAACTACCATACACCGCTTCTACGTCACTCACTCCACCGCTCACCTTCTCCCAATCCGCCTTACTCTTCATCCTTCGTCCTTGCATCCCAGAAGTTCACTTCGTCAAGCTTTGATGGATGGACTTTCTCCTCCATTCCCAAATCTATAAAACTTCATGTCTCTCACGCTGCGGAAGCCTTCACTACAGACATCTCATCTCGCAAAATCAATCGCGGGAGGTCCATTCAGTTTGAGACCCTTCCATCGCTCCTCGCTCTCTCTTGGATTGAACAGGCTGGATGGAGACCATTGATGGCACTCAATGAGCCATCCTATCCAATATTGGTACGTCTCTTTTATGCCAATCTCACCTTCGTAGAAGACAAAATCTCATAAAATATCTCTATCTCTTCAAACGTCCTTGGGTGTCCTATTTTCTTTGATGTTGAGAAAATCAATGCCTGTCTGGGTCTTAACAACAATGGGGTTCGTTTCTTTGGGTTTGGTGAGTGGTGTTCTGATCCTGCATTTGACTTAACTGAGGCCAAAAATCTTTTCTGGAATGGCAACCTTCCTAAACTTGGGGGAGGAAAGGCCTTGAATCAACTCAATATCGACCATTTTCTTTTTCATTGGCTTATAACCTTACCATCATGTCTGCCACTGCTCCTAGTGGTGGTCACACCACCGATATGAACTGACTTACAGTTTTTCTGCTGTATATGGGTGTTTCTGGCAAACCCGTAAATATTGGTTTTCTCATTCTTCATCATATGATATATGCCCTGCATCACCCTTCCAAAAATCTGCCCTATGGAATGCTTCTTACCAGACTCCTTGTCACTGAGGGTGTATTTCTCCCACCATCATGGATTGAAGATCCTAAAGAAAGGAAACTTATTGATCTTTCCAGCTTACGCAAAATGAAAATCCAATTTAACGATGATGGTATTTGGTTTAAATGACATATAGGTTCTGTTGCACCTCCTACTGGCACCCGACGCTCTTCTCGTCGAACCAAGAGCAAAGCACCTCTCTATGTCTTTCTTGATTCTGATAAAAAGTTTGCATCTATCTCTGTTGGAGCCACTTCCAAATCAAATCCTATTCATGTTGTTCTTCGTAGCCTTGAAGACTTACAGCTCAGTCTTACATCTCTTAAGCATGAGATTGCTTCCTTCAACACTCGCCTTCATGATCTTACCACATCTGTTGATGAGAACTTTCATCGGATTCGTCATCGCATCTCCGATTTGCTTCATAACGTATCTAATCTTGGCAAACATTACCGAAAGCGTGCTAGAGACAATAATTAGCTCCTTTTTGATGATGAGGGAGAAAAGACTACTCTACTCTTGTGTTTTGATAGTCTTAATCTCTGGAACTAAGCCGTATGTTTTGATCTTCTGTTTTGGTAGTATAAAAACTCTTTGTTTTGATATTATGCTTTGTGCTCAACATCATCTTTTATTGGAACTTCTACTAGATTTTGTGTCTACTTTCTGCAGGAAATATGAATATTTGAACTATTGCATCTTTATGCTATTTAAACATTTATTATCACAGATTGTGTTGCTTAGCATTGAATCTTATCTCATTCTACAATAACTATGTTTAACTTGTCTTGAGAAATTTGAAATTAGTTTTCAGCACCACAGCTTATAGTCAGGGGGAGCCTAAACTCAGGGGAAGCATCTTAAAATTACAAAAGGATCATCATCAAAAAGGGGGAGATTGTTGGAATCCCCGCAAGACATGTTTTGATTATGATCTTTTGTAAAAATAGATCTTGTTCCATATTGTATCCACTACAAATAAGGAAAGGGTTCACCCATATCAATCACACAAAATCAGCAACCAGTCAACCCCAATTATAGCCTTGAGGAAGAAAGGAAAGATTCTGTCAAAGAAATGAAGTAGCCGTTGGAATCTCCATATGGTAATCTGCATAAATAAGGAAAGACCTCTATGGAAGAAAAATCTATTTAAACTGGGAGCCATCTCAAGCTAACTATGCTTTTCTCAAGATATCAGAACTCAGCAGAATATTTTTCTGGATTTATATTGGAAGTTCGCCTTTGCCTTCTATCTTCCAGTCTGTTGGTAGCTTTCTGCAATAGAGGAAGTTGGTTACTGTAATCACTCTTTTACATATTTGTTCTTCTTTGTATCTTCACGTTTGTTGAATATAAGTGTAGGTTAAAAAATCCTAAGATTATATCTTAGGTAGTGGAGTAGGCTTGCCGAATCACTATAAATCTTGGTGTCTCTCTTACTTATTAATTTTTGTCAATTATTCCTGTTGGATCTTTATTTGTGTTTTATAAAATCTGCTACAAACTTTTAAATAAAAATTGAAAAAATCGTACCAAGGATCAATTCACCCCCCTCTTGATCTCTTATATCCTTTCAGTTGTTTTCTTCTTCTAATTGAGATTTGGGCCAACGAATAAATACACAAAATTATTAATTCATAAAACATATGCATACATATATACTTTTTTTTTCCTTCCTTAAATATTTGGATCGGCTTAGGTTAGGCTGTATCAAGTTGGTGGGTTACCTGATAAAATTATCATGTTAATTGGGTGACCCAAACCAACCCAAGATTTTTGAGTTGCTTATCATGTCAACCCAATATCGATCCAATCCAATAACTCCAAATGCAAACCCAATAACATCATGTCGATTTGTCTCGTATTATCGTATCATGTCAAAAATTGCCACCATCAATGGATGCTACTAATGTTGCCTTTCTTGTATACTAAAGCAATGGCAATCTGAAAGTAATCTCTACAATAAAAGTTAAAACTCCAACTAACTTATGTTCTAGATGATAATAAGTTGTTTTAGCGTAGCAACTTGGCTTATCATTGTGCATCCATGTGGGAAATTTTGGTCTCCCATGGATCATGCGTGATAATGTGGTTTTGAATCTTTTATCTGTCTTTTTTTTCTTTTTTGTTTTTCCTAAAAAATATAATTTGGTATATTATTGGCCTTGCAATGCCAAACTTGCAGCACTTTCTTTTATTTAATCAGGATTTGATTTGTTAATAACCTGTTTTTATTTTTCCAACTGCTGAAAAGTGTTTGTTTTAATATTTAGTCTTGACATCCCAAGTTTTGAACATTTTCACATATTGCCATGCTTTCTTAGTGCTATAAATCAAGTATATCGCAGCTACCTTTAAATCAATTCTTGTTATCCTTAGTTGCATGCTCTTCTACCGTGTCTGCTAGCTTGCTAGGTGTATAAATATAGAGTTATCTGAGACTATAGAAATGCTCCTAGTAAAGTGTTTTATCTGGATTCTAGAATTTTTCTCATATTCTTTTCTTAATTACAGGTGTCTGTTGTCACTAATCAAGCTGGAATGTAAGATGTTGGGGCAAATGTTGTTGATTTTGATGATGATGATGATGATGATGAGTGTAGCTTATGTTTATCATGCCCATGTTTCCTGTGTTTTCTTTGTTTTCTGTTGCCGTCCTTTTGGACCTTATTTTATTTAGACTGTTGTTTGGCTCTCATCTAGATATTCAGAGAGTTCGGTTTGCTTTCTGTCATTCCTATTCCATCCACTAAGATTTGAAATTTTGGAACTTTACTCAGTTAAACATTGTATCTGGATTGCTATGTATTTCACAATGGATTTCACAAGTGTTTTGAAAATGTTGACATTTTTTAGACGCAATCTTAAGAAATTAATTTTAGAATCAATTGATTGTGACGATTTTGAGAATGCAGTTCTATTGATATGTAAGTGAAATAGCATACAAGGATATGGAATAATAAATATAATAATAGCAGGGATTTAAAACTCCCACGAAAATTCTGAAAAATAATACATTTTAATAATAGTGGGAGTTTAAAATCGTTGCTCAAATTATGCGGAATAATAATAGTGGGGGTCACAACTCCCACTAAAATCATACTAAATAATACTTTCTAATAATAATGGGGTTTTAAAAAATCCACTAAAATTATATGAAATAATACGTATTTTTTTATAATAGCAGGGGAAAAACCGCTGCTAAATAAAAAACAACCCCTGCAGATTCACTTAATTATTAGTGGGGGTTGTCATTTTGGTTACTCAAAAACCCCGAATTGGCGGGACAAATAACTGTGGGGTTTTGGTGAACCCCCACTAAAGGAATTAATCAGGGTTAAAAACCCCGCTATATTTAATTTTTTTTTTTTTTTTTATTTTTTTTGTGTAATGGCTCCCTTCTAATTGGTAAGTCCAAAAGAGATACTTCTGCTTATATTCGAGACAGGGTTTAGAAAAGGATTAGTGACTGGAGTGACAAGTCTTTATCTTCTGCTGGTAGAGAAATACTTTCGAAATCGGTTGCACAAGTCATACCAACATATGTTATCAGCTTCGAACTTCCAGATGGTTTGATCAAGAATATTAAATCCATGATGGTTTCGTTCTGGTGGGATAATAAACAATCACGAAATATACATTGGTTAAGATGGGATCTTCTTGGTCAGAGTAAGAGAGATTGTGCATGGGATGGGATTTAGAGATTTGTGTTCTTTTAATACAGCCCTTTTCGCTAAACAAAGATGATGATTGCTTAAAAGACCAAATTTTTTGTTTGCAGGAGTATCGTGAGCTAAATATTTTCTGGATTGTGAGGTTATCAATGCTCCTCTAGGGTCAAAAATAATCGTTTTCATGGAGAGGAATTTGGGAATCCTGCCCCTGCTAAGTGATGGTCTTCGGTGGAGGATTGGATGTTGTGCAAACAAAAATTGTTATATGACTCGTCTTGCAACATCTGTGAGAACTTAGAGGAAGATATTCTTCATTGCTTGCTCCATTGCCATTCTGCTAAGCAGGTATGGGTACTGTCTACTCTACCTCTTTCCTTGATGCCTCAGTTCTGGGTTGGTTTGGGCGTGTTTCAGCATCGAGTGATCCGAGAGACCTTTATTTCATGCTGGTCTATTGCTGGAGCTTATGGCACAGATGGAAATTGGCACAGATAGAATCTGTTCGTTGGAATCCTCTTGTGATTGTGTCTTTTGCTCGTAATTTCCTTAATAGGTGCCCATTACCGAATGCAATTAACATTCAGATAAGCAATGTAGACAGTTGGAGAGCACCCACTACTAACCAGATTAAGGTGAACTTTGATGCAGCTATTTTCAAGGAGGCTCAATCCATTGGCCTAGGCATTGCAGCAAGAAGTTGCAGGGGATAGTATACGGTCTAGTTGTCCAGGCTGATTCCCAGTCACGTTGAACAAGAGACAGCCGAAGCTTTAGCAGGGAAACTAGCTTGTCATATGGGCAGAGAATTTGCCTGGCCTCTTGTAGCATTAGAAGGGGACTGTTTCTCAGTTGTCAAGGCTCTACATGAGAATACTATAAACTTATCCTCGGTTGGCCCAATTATCTATGATACTAAAACCAGTATTCACATTTTCGATTCCATCTCCTTTCACCATATTCGCCGCAGTGCTAGCAAATGCATCCATTACCTAGCAGACAGGACTTGTTTTTTGCATAATTCTCCTTTGTCTAGTTCAAATGTGATAAACCAGACTTTGTCATTTGATTCCTAATTAATAATATTACCAGTTTCATCTAAAAAAAATGCATTTATAAATAGTCACTTAATTGTTTCTTTTAATAAAGAATTCAAAAAATGAGAAATTAGAAACATACATAGATATTATAAAGTTCATTAGAATTCAAATACTAATCAAACCAAATATTGATCGAACCTATAAACAAAGTGTATTGTAAGGATGATGCGCATACATAAATACATACATAAATAAAGTGTAAGGATGATGTCTGGAAATGTATTGTAAAACAAATACTAGCTAATCAAATTAATTAGAAAATCAAAATAACCCAATCGAACCAAATCAAATCCAATTTTGGTTTTTTGGCTCAATTAACAAAAATAAAACTAAAAATAGGCAAATTTTGGTTTTCTTAATTTGAGTTAATCGAAAATCAATTGGCGTCCCTTTTTTTTGCTTTGTTGATTTTACTTTTTAGACCTAGGATTTTCATAACAATTTTGTCTTGGCTAGCGTCGTATTTATATTTTCCTTTTGAATCTTATGGCTAATTGTAGTTTTAGTAGTTTAGAGATAATGTATTTGTCTTTAATTTGTTTGATTTGATCTAACATGGCAAGTATTTTTAATTAAATTCTTGATTTAGATTTGTATAAATATTGGAACATTACTAACAATATTTGAAAAAAAAACAATTCCGAGTTTAATTTCAATCAAAACCAATCAAAAAATGTATCAAGCATATCTAATTTATTTGATTCATTTTGATTGTAATTAAAATTGAATCGGTTTAAATTGGACCTGTTTTGGTTTGATTTTCGATTTAATCTGTCCAATCAAATTTTAATTTAATTTTCGGTTCAATCAATTTTAATTAAATGAATATCCCTAACAATGTTACTCAATCAATTAGTAACATAAAGTGCAATTTGAATATAAAACTAAAACAACAAAATAAACACACACACACATAAAGTGCAATTTGAATTGAACGCATTCCTTCTATAATTCAGTTATAATTCAGTTGAAATAAGTGCAACCTGGGTCAAACACTCAGAGCAATTGTTGACCAATTAGATTTAAGTTTAAACTTATAACCAACCAAGAAGAATTTCTGCTATGGAAAAAAAAAAATCCAAAATTTTAGAAATAGAGTCGACAATGATCAACTAACTTCTTCTGTGATATACATATAGATATACATACACAGTTACACACATAGATATATATATATATATATATAGTACGAGCATCCAGCCTTCATCTTCATTCGCGTCCCTCTGATTCCTCTCTTCTCCTACCCCCTCCCTATATTCAATCCCAGGCT
The DNA here is from genome assembly GCA_018894105.1 of Jacaranda mimosifolia. Taxonomy (NCBI): domain Eukaryota; kingdom Viridiplantae; phylum Streptophyta; class Magnoliopsida; order Lamiales; family Bignoniaceae; genus Jacaranda; species Jacaranda mimosifolia. Next base: position 7,064,105 of record CM032125.1, read on the forward strand.
ATTCACAAGGTTCTCCTTCAATGGCGAATTATGACAACCAAAACCCAGAAATGAAAACCCGAAAATTAACCCTGAGAAGCTCCGACGGCTGCGATTTCTTGATCTCCGAATCCGCCGCCATCTTATCCACCACCGTCAAGAACATGCTGGAAAACAATTCCGCTAAAGAAGTGATAACGGTTCCAACTGTCAAGGGAGAAACCCTCGCCAATATCATCGCCTACCTCAACAAGCACGGGGAGGAGGGAGTCTCCGACGATGAGAAGAAGAAGTTCGATGAGGCATTTCTCTCCTCCGCAAAGATTCACGTCCTCCTCGACGTCATTGTGGCCGCTAAATACCTCAATATTAATGGTTTAGTTGTTATGGTGGCTGGCAAGATTGCTGATGTTATGAAGAATAAAAGCGTGGCATGGATGAGGAAAACGTTCAAAATGGAGAACGATTTTACTCCTGAAGAAGAGGAGGCGATCAAGCAACAGTACCCCTGGGCTTTTGAAGATGTTGACCCCGACGAGGACGATGAGGAGAATTGATGATTGATCTGAAAAGTGGGTTTCTCTTTTGTGAGTTAGGGTTTCTATCTTTCGGTTCTTTCTTTTTCTTTTCTTGGATGTTCGATGAATTGACTGTCGTGAAGATTTTAGATCGGATTTCGTCTTTCTTTTTCAAGAAATGTTAATAATTCGATCCATCATTAGTTGTTTTTGATCAATGGATTTGTTTTCAGTTCTCATAATTCAAAGCATATATAGCTTTATGATCAAGTACCATATATGCATGGGTTTAGGGTTTTCATTACGGCCATGTTTGGTTAGTGGGATTAGGTGGGATTGGGGAAATTTATCACACTCAATTCAATATTTGGTTCGTATGATTGTATACACACGGGCCGTATTTTATCATCAAACCTGTGTATATAAACTCAATTCTTGATATTAATAAATCCACCTCACCCTCTTGGATTATTTATCCCATTTGAGCCATTTTAGCAAAAAGTCCAATTGGCCCTTAAATTTTTTGGCAAATTACTAGAATGCTTAAATTATAAAATAGTTTTTTTGAGAAATTAAATTATTATAAATAATTTCATATTTTTTTGTAATTATAAAATTATGAAACTATTTTTGAATAGTTATGTGAAGAAAAATCATTATAAAATTAATTATTTTTTATTATTATCTTGAATAATTATAATATTATTTGAAAATTATAAAAAATAATTATGGATTATGAGAGTAAATTACAGATTAATAATCAATAAGGCCTTTCAATTTATAACTATAAAAAATTTAATTTATTTTTATTCTAATTTATTAATTTTATAAATTAATGTTTGTGAAAAATTATAAAAATAAATTAAAAATTATGGGTTAGATTCCTTCTGTTGAGACTTTGGAAAGTGATTAAATCAATAAAAATAGGGAAGAAAAATAATTAGAAAAAGTGAATGTGTCTCTGCAACTATTCATTGCAAAAATAATTTGTGAAAAAAATAGAAGAAAAATAATTGCTTGTCTTTTTTAAGCTAAAGGATAGCATTGCCATTTTATAAAACAATCAAATGGCAATAATTATTATACCTCCAACCAAACAACAATCACGTGGGTACATTAACAAGCAATCATTCAAATCAAACAACACTACAATAGTTAATAATCATACAATTTATCATGAGATAAGTTATCAAGGGATAAAGTTAAAATCCAACCAAACTTGCCTGTTTCTTTTTTATAATGGTATGTGCTAGTCAATCTTAATAACCTCTTTTTTTCCTTACTTTTTTTCTTTAATTTTTTTTTTTTCTATCATTACCTATTCTTTTGTTAATGTGTTTCTTCTTCCACAAAAATGGAAAGATCCAAATTCACATTGCCCGTGTTCTAAACAGCAACGATTTCGAAAGTAATTCTCTCAAAATAAAGAAAAAAAAATTATATATATATTAAACTTTAATTTACATATATAAGTATTTGTATATATTTTATTTATAGTATTCTTTTTTATCTTAATTAAAATAAATAAATAAATAAATAAATAAAGTAAAGGCATTTAGCAACAACGAGGCGAACAAGTAACATGAAAAAATATTCTAGTCACTATTAAAAGAAAAAAGTTATGAATTTATGAAAAATTATGGGCATAGAGATGCATGTCACTTTATCCATGGTTTGACTTGCAAGGAAGGTATTAAGTTATTCAATCAAAAATATCCTTGTGCACAATAATTCTATGGGATATCTTCTGGGAAATTTGTAAAAATAGGATCATAGATAAAGTTATTTTGTAAAAGAAGACCAAAATTAAGGCCGCGACAAAACTAGAACTATAACTATAAAAAATCGAAAAATAAAAAGCTTGCCAGAAGTACAGTTAGATCACCAAAAAACACAGTCAGCACCAGAATATGCTTACATAGCGCTTGGCTAGCACAGGTTTGTGCCTCGTCATACGTATACTTTGACCAAAAAAAATTGCAAAATAGGACCATAAGTAAGGCCATTTCGCAAAAGAGAACCATAATTAAGGAGCGACCAAAAAGATAACCAATCTTAAAAAGTAGAACATTAAGGAGCAGCAAAAAAGAAAACCACATAACACAAAATATTGAGTAGCAAAAAGTTGGACAAAAATTGATGACATCAGAATGCTATGAAATTTTCCCGATTCATCAGAAATGACTACTGATACAAAATCAAAAGAAAACTTACAAAGCTAGAATGCTGTAGAATTCAATCAATTTATCCAAAAATGACTAATGATGCAAAATCAGATTAATTGACAGGCTTGCATCAAGTGAAAATTGACGATATTACTCCTTATTTCAATTTTATGTATTATCTTTTTTGTTGTTCCTTAAGTTTGGTTCTCTTTTTTGCTGCTCATTAATTTCGGTCCTCTTTTGAAAAATTGCCTTACTTATTGTTATATTTCTACAATATTTTTTTTATCAAAATATACATGGCATATGACAAGGTGTGAAATTATTCTAGCACTGACTGTGCTTTTCGGTGAGCTGACTGTACTTTCCAGCGAGCCTTGTCCTTTTTTTCGATTTTTTTATAGTTATGATCCTAGTTTTACCACAGCTTTAATTTTAGTCCTCTTTTGCAAAATAACTTTATTTATGGTCCTATTTTTACAATTTACTAGATATCTTCTTGTGGTAGATATAAAATTATGAAAATATGTCTTGTCTTCAACAGACGGCACTATTCGCTATAGGTAGCTCTATAATTCTATACTTTGTAAATGACCGTGATATTTTCTTCTATGTATGAAATCTTTCTTGGTATATTCATCATTTTTCTTACAGAACCTTCTTTTCTTCGGAGATCTTTATGTAGAAACTACTACAACCTTCTTCCTACAATTACATATTTATGTGATAAAATATGTAATTTGCATTAATAAGAACACTCAATTTGGTAATCACGAGCAGGGAAGCTAGCTTCAATTTACTTAGTTATAAAAAAAATAAAATAATATAATGCGAACTTTATTTTTACATAAGCGACAAAATTTAAAACATATCAGTAGTACTAAAATTTGAAAACTATTTTATCAGTTCTTGTTATAAAAAGTACAGTTTCAAAAATTTAGAGAAGGCCGGAAATGTTTTAAAAAATATATGAAATGTACAAGCAAAGTTAAATAAATCAAGCCAAATATTTGATATTTTATTTTCACTCTAATTAATTAAAATTATTCGATCAGCTTATTGTCCTAAATTGTGCCTAATTATAATTAATTTGTATCGTTTTATACTAACACAAATTAAGATACTTTCCTAATTTATATCTAATTAAATTTTGACTGTAATAGAATATATATATATATATATATATGTGTGTGTGTGTGTGTGTGTGTGTGTTTATTTTCAGCAATTTATTTTAGTTTAATTTGCGCTTATTTATATGACTAGATACATTTGAAGCTTGCAAAATCAGTACACGTGGGAGTGGGAAGGATTTGGACCCGACGAAGAGGAGAATTGATTGATCTGAAATGTGGGTTCTACTTTAATTTGTGAATTAGGATTTTTTTTCGATTCCCGTTTTTTTTTTTTTTGGTATTTTTAGTGTTCGAGAATTGATTTGGAAGGTTTTAGGCCCTTAGCGGAATCTTTTGGAATGTGTTTAATACTAACTTATCACATAATAGCTAAGGGATTTTTTGTGTTGCCGTGTTGATAATACCATTGTTAATTACTAATTAGAGTTTTATTTGGAATCAGTTTGCTCACTTTTTGATAAATTAATTCATGCAGGGTGTTTTAATTAATTTGGGGGTGGAGTTTTATACTTGAAACGAGAAATTAAAAAGATAGGGATATACTATATATATGCAAAAAATTTATAAACACATATTGAATCAAAAAATTGGATATATATATATATATATATTCTTTACTATAACAAAACAACATATATCATAATTTACAAAGTGATTATCAATCTAAAATTTTCTTACAAGTGCACATATTTATCTATAAATCATAATTCTATAAACTAAAATTAAAATTTATAAACTTACTACAATTCAACATATACTAACATAAAGTTTAACTCAATCAGAATTCTAATAAAAATTTTAATTGACATAAAAATATAAATCTAACATAATATAACAACATTTAATACATAAATCAAATTTAAACTAACATAATTTAATCTAATATATAAATTAAATTTAAACCAACATAATAAATCATAATTTAAACTAACATTTACAATTAATAATATTTTTAAATACATAATGCCACATAAACACTCCTTATGCCCATCATCATTATGCAAGCAATTAAAAATCAATCAACAACAAATGAGAAGGCTTCAGCCCTTCTCCCAACATCCCATTCTGCTTCCTAATTCCACCAACTCTAAATATATGTCTTAATTAAATACATAAATCATATCTTAACTAAATACATTAATATATAAATCAAATTTTAACTAAATAAATTATAATTAAAAAAATCCTTAATTAGGGGAAACAATGCAAAATGTAAGCTCTCCAAACCTAAAACAATAAATAAACAAAAACCATTAGCATTTTTTTAAAATTAAAATAAATTGAAAAAAAAAATAGAAAGAAATTCAAAAGGATGGCCAGATACACCTGCCGGTGTAGCCAGAAGCCCAACAGACCCCTAGCAAGTTGTTGGGCGCACTAGGAAAGCGGCCAACAAACTGCTAGCCGTGACCGGCTAGCTACAATAAGGAAAATAAGCAAAAAAGAAAAGAAAAGGAAAGATGGGAAGGGGAGACGCTACTCTTGCAAAAGGAGCTCCAAGTGTGTGTGTGTGTGTGTGTGTGTGGGTGGGTGGGTGGGTGGGTGGGGAGTTAGGGTTTATTTCCCCCCACTCTTCTATTTGCAATGAATTCAAAATTTGTCACCAAAAATTTTATTTTTTTTCTTTTTTTAGTTTTGGGATGGATTTTTCCATTGCAAAAGTTGAAATTTGCAACAGATTTTTTTCCATCACAAAATTTCAATTTTGCACATATTTTTCTGTCGCAAAACTTGTGATTGATTTTTTCCATCGCAAATTTTTTTATTTTTCTTTTACTTTTTGCAATGGATTTTTTCTATCAGAAAAGGCCAAAATTAATTTTTTCACAAAGTGCCATTTTGCGATGGATTTTTTTTTTTTTTGCAACGAAAAATTCATAACAAATTTCCGTCACAAATTGCATTTTTCAGTCGTAGAAGAAGGAAATAATTGAAATTCGACTGATGATTTTCTTAGAAGTTCATTTCAACTCTAGTTCAATTTAATGCAAGAAATCAATTTTAGATTTTTTTTTTTTCTATTTAGCAAGATTTTGGAGTGCAGGTCATACTCGAAATATTGTTTAGTGATATAGGATAGCCCAAATACCTTGGCCCAAACCAAGTTGGCCCAGAGACGCGGCACTAGGCCCAATCTTGCAACTTAGGCCCATAGGAGCAATCGACGTCGATCGACCTCTCTCTTGACTGTGCCTCCATGACATAACGGCGTCTGGTTGACAGAGAGGTCAAATACAATACAGTACTCTGCCACCGCATTAAATGCACTAACGGGCGGCATGCCTCCACATTAATGGCGCATGCCACCCGCCCACCGCCTGACACAGCAGGCGCCTCAACAGTGTACTATCATGTCCTTAAAACCTGGAAAGGTAGTTATCTGGAAAGATGCAGGGAGAAGAAATTACTAATCACCCTTGCACGAGGGTAAAGGCCCCTGAATGCATTCAAGAGCATCTCAGACAATTCTCCAAAAAGGAGAAGGCTATAAATACTCTCATTTCAACCTTTCTGAGGTACGCACTCATATATACACAAAGTCCTTACTCCGCTGCTCGATATATCTCGTTGATCTATACTAACATGAGCGTCGGAGAGCCTAAGCCGATGGCTCCTCGACTAGCCTAACGTTTGCTGTGATTACAGGATTCACCCCACCTGAACAAGAATACCGACCAGTTAGGTCGAGTCTCATTCAAATTATTAGTTGGACCAATACCCAGCAAATCGAACCCTCATCATTTGGCACCGTCTGTGGGAAACCCTGAATCCTCTATCGAAAATGGTAAACACCAGGCGAGCTCCCTCGGGAAGAGAAAAAAATATGAGGTCCAGCTCCCATCCCCTTCGACAATATCCAGAACCAAATGCCCAAGGATCCAGCGCCCAACCTGAGCCTGTGGTCACATTAACAATGCCTCAATTAATGTAGCTCATTAGTGAGCAAATTTCGGCGCAAATTTTAGCCCAACTATCAGCCGCTTGAATCGACACGCCGTACATCCGGAGCCGACGGTCAGTGCCATGCCCCAGCTTGCAGCCCCGGAGAGAGCGCGGCTTGAGGAGAACTCTCAGCAACCAAAATCGCGAAGGCCCCAATCGAGAAAAGAACTGAGCCTAGGCCGTTTTCCTAGAGAAGTAGCCCATCCCCTGTCCCAGGATGAGGTAGCAGATTCTATTGATCACGGCGTTCGACCCCTTCGAGCCCCCGCAGCGCGATAGGGTCGAATGCTCCAAGTTCAGACCAGGCAGAAATGCGTCCCAAGCGGACCAACAGGAATGGGATGAGGCATCTCATCAAGTGCAGCGACTGAACAAGCGCCTAGATGAGATCTCGAAGAGGAATGTAGAAAGGACTCTCCATCCAGATGGGCAACAGAGGTTCCGGAGGGAACGAGACTCTCCGTTCGTTCAGGAGATCATTGACGAGCGCATTGTTGTTGATGCTAAGATCCCAACTGGACTACCAAGGTATGATGGCTCAACAAACCCGAATGAACAGCTGTTACAATTTGAGTACATGATGCAGCTACATGGGCATAATGAGTACATCCATGCGAAGATATTGGTAACCACGTTTCAGGGAGTGGCTCTGGATTGGTTTGTGGAACTGGAACCGGCGTCTATATTTTCTTATGACCAACTATGTGATAAGTTCTTGCATCAATTTGCAAGTAGGAGACAAGCTAAACTCCCCCATACACACTTGCACACAGTAAAGCAAAATGAAGGGGGGTCCCTCCCCAACTTTTTCACCAGATTCAACACAAAAGTATTGAAGATTGACAACCCAAGGATTGAGTTCTTGATAGATGTGCTTTTCTTGGGCCTGAAACACAAGAAATGTGCAAATGCGCTTATGTGAGAACAGCCCAGGCCAATGGAAGAGCTTCTCAACCTCACTAAGGGGTACATGACCCAGGAGGAGATGAACAAGTTGACATATGGTAGCCTGGAAGTTGACAGAAAGAGAAAAAAGGAGAAAGATGACCGCCACGTCAGAGAGGGACGTCGTTCCCTAATAAAATGCTTCCACAACTACACTCCACTCAACCTCCCGAGGAAAGAGGTGTTGTTCGCCATACAGCATGAGAACCTGCTCAAGAAGCCTAGAAAAATCACATAAACTGAAGCTATGAAAAAATCAAAGAAATACTGTCATTTCCATAGGCAGAAAGGCCATGACACGGAAGAGTGTTTCAATTTGAAATATGAGATTGAAAGACTGATAAGACAAGGCCATATGAAAAATTTTGTCGAGGAGCAGGCCAGGCGAGAAGAGGGTAGGACCGATCGGACTCCCCGTAGAGAAAGATCGGCCAGCCCGATGAGAGAAGAAAAGGGGAAAAGACCTGCCCAACAACCCAACCCGCCCATTCGAGGAGTCATTGACATGATTGCAAGAGGCCTTACTGGAGGAGATTCCCGAAATGGGAGGAAACAAACTCAAACACAGCTTGACTCGACCAAACCTTCCAAAGTCAAAACAGTTTACCAACTATCGACCAGTGCCAAACCGTTCTCCTTCAGCAACTCAGACCTTGACCATATGGAAGATAGGGGAGTCGATAGGAAAATAGACTGCCCCATGGTGGTAGCTTTTGAAATTGCCAACTTCAAGGTCAAAAAGATACTGGTCAACAATGGGAGCTCAATGAACATCATGTTCTCATCTACTTTAAACAGAATGAAGTTGGGGAAGCTAAAGTTTAATCCAGTCAAAACACCGTTGGTCAAGTTTGGTGGGTCCGAGATCATCCCTGAAGGATCCATCAATCTTTCCACAACATTTGGGCAAAGCTCCCGCAGCCGAACATTAATGATCAACTATTTGGTGGTCAACGCCCCATTTGCATACAACGTCATCGTAGGTCGACCAACCCTCAATGCCTTCAGAGCCATCGTCTCCACTTACCACATGAAGATAAAGTTCCCGACCTTAGCTAAAGTAGGGGAACTCTTATGTAACCTAAAGGACGCTTGGCGCTGTTACACCATTTCAGTCAACTCCAGCGAATAGAAGAAATAACCTGAATTGAAGCCTCAGGTCCTCTAGTAGCGAAACCCGAGGAGGGACCTTCATCAAAGAAGAGGAATCAAAGAAGAAGAAGCTGGAAGACACCAGGGTCAAGCCTGTCGAGGAGTTCAAAGCAATAGAGCTCGAACCCGACAACCCCGACAAAACCACCAGGGTCGAGAGTGATATAAGAGATCGATTGGAATGCCTTATGGTTGACTTCCTCCGACGCAACATCGATGTCTTTGCGTGGAAAGCTGCAGATCTTCAAGGCATCGACCCCAACATCATTGTCCACCAACTCAACGTGGACCCAGCTCACAAGCCAGTAAGGTAGAAGACAAGAACCTTCAACGCCGAGATGTCGCAAATCATCGAGGAGGAAGTTAGCAAGCTCTTAGAGGCAGGATATATTGTAGAAATTCAGTACCCTTCTTGGCTTTGTAATGTTGTACTTGTCCCTAAAAATGAGGGGAAATGGAGGATGTGTAATGATTTCACTAACTTGAATAAAGCTTGCCCGAAAGATCCTTACCCCTTGCCTTATATAGATTTTTTAGTTGACTCTACTGCTGGATGTGAACTGCTCAGTATGATGGATGTCTTCCAAGGCTATTATCAAATATTTATGGCACCAGAAGATAGGGACAAAACCTCTTTCGTCGTCCCCAATGATGTATACTATTTTTTGGTCATGCCTTTTGGACTTAAAAACGCAGGTGCAACATACCAAAGATTGGTCAACTTCATGATCAGAAATGAGATTGAGAGATCAATGGAGGTCTATGTCGACGACATGATTGTAAAAACTAAGAAGGCCGAGAACCTCCTGGCCGACCTCAGCCACACCTTTGCCATATTGAGGGCTTTTGGTATGAAACTCAACCCTAACAAATGTACATTTGGTGTGCGATGAGGCAAGTTCCTCTGGTATATGGTCAGTCAGAGAAGGATCGAGGCAAATCCGCAGAAGATCCAAGTGATCCTCGACATCACTCCACCCTGCATAGTTCAACAAGTTCAATGTCTGGTTAGCAGGGTTATAGCCCTGGGCAGATTCATAGCTCGACTGGCCGACAAGAGCCTACCTTTCTTCAAAATCCTTAGAAATGCCAAGAAACCTGGGTTCCAGTGGGATCAACATTGTGATCAAGCCTTGCTAGAGCTCAAGCAATACTTGTCTTCGCCGCCCATGCTCGCCAAACCCGAGCTAGGAGAAGTACTACAGCTGTATCTAGCAGTATCCTCGGCCTTAATCAGTTCAATGTTGACATCGACAAGAGAAGGAACCCCCCGTCCGGTGTATTATTGCAGCAAGGCTTTGCACGGAGCCGAGCATAATTATTTGGAGATCAAAAAGTTTGCTCTAACCAACGTCACGTCAACCAGGAAGCTACGGCCTTACTTTCAATCCGATGCGATTGTGGTGCTAACGAATCAGCCGTTAAAGCAGGTTTTGTCGAAACCCAACACCTCAGGTCGACTCACTAAATGGGCTATCGAGCTCGAGGAATTCGACATCACATTTCAACCGTAGACTGCCATAAAAGCACAAGTCTTGGCCAACTTCATCATCAAAAGACTCGACCTACCGACGCAAAATGTTGACAACACCTCGGTATGGACCCTACATGTGGATGGATCAGCAACCACGTCAGGAGGCGGGATAGGTATATCTCTCCGTTCCCCACTTGCTGAGGAGTATGATTTCGCAATAAAACTCAACTTCCCGATCACCAACAACGAAGCAGAATATGAGGCTCTCATCGCAGGAATGCGTATGGCTACAACTCGCGGAGTCGAGCAACTGGCAGCATTCACTGATTCTCAATTGGTCGCAGAGCAGATCGAGGGCAATTTCGAGGTGAAGGAGCTCAAAATGACCCAATACCTGTCAGAAGTAAAACAATTACAGTAGTTGTTTAAGAGTTTCACCCTGAGCCAAGTCCCCCAGGCAGAGAACGAACGAGCAGACGCGCTCTCGAAGCTCGCCAGCTTGGCGAAGGGTACCAAAGAAATTACCATAACATTTTTGGCGGCCGACAAACCTTGTGTCGGTGCCACCAATCAGAGCCTTGTCAGATGTATTGAAGAGGCAACCTTCTCCTGGCAAGAGCCAATCAAACTTTACTTAAGACAAAGTACCCTACCCACCAACGACAAGGAGGCCCGTAGATTCAGAGGGCTGGCAGCCAAGTTTGCGCTAGATGAGTATGGACATCTTTATAGGAAGTCGATATCAAGACCTCCACTGAGGTGTCTAGAACCCGATGAGGCGAACTAAGTATTGCAGGAGATACATGCCGGCATCTGCGGAAACCATTCTGGCAACCAATCTTTAGCACACAAGGTTGTCCGTTATGGTTATTTTTGGCCAACTTTATTCCAGGACTCAGTTGACTTCGCTAGAAAATGCCCGTTGTGCCAGATCCACTAGAACATTCAGCACCAACCAGCCACATCGACGATCAACGTTCAGATCACCTGGCCATTAGACCAGTGGGGGATTGACATAGTGGGATCTCTCCCGAAGACTTCAGGCCAGCGTAAGTTTATTATAGTGGCGGTCGAGTACTTCACTAAATGGGTAGAAGCCGAAGCAGTTCCAAAGACCACCGATGCGGCTATTAAAAATTTCATTTGAAAAAATATAATCTATCGATTTTGGTTGCCTAAGGTTTTAATCTCGGATAATGGCACTCAGTTTCAAAGCAAGAACACGAGGAAGTAGTGCGAGACCTTGAGAATCGCCCAACACTTCACTTAAGTGGGAAACCCCTAGTCTAATAGCCAAACTGAGGTCACAAACAGAACTGTTCTCGACCACCTCAAGACTCAAATAGCAGGGACAGGAGCCAATTAGGCAGACGAACTCCCAGGGGTGCTTTGGGCTTACAGAACGACACATCGAACAGCCATGGGCCGCAGCCCATACAGCCTAGTCTACAAGTCCGAGGCAGTATTCCCGTCGGAGCTGATTCAGCATACAGCTCAAGTGATCCACTATAACTCGATCAAAAATGACCCGATCAAAAATGTACCGGAGAGGACTCTGGATCTAGTCACTGTCGACGAGCAGCGCCACGTAGCCTACAACACAATGCAGCGATATCGATCGAAAATGGCGGAACACTATAACAGGACAGTGCGACCCCGGAGTTTCAAGATTGGCAACCTCATTCTCAAGAAAGTGGAAGTGTCAAAAAACGTTGGAAAACTTGACCTAAAATGGGAGGGACCTTACTCAGTGGTTAAAGTGTCAAAAAACAACGCCTACCGGCTACTAGATGCATCAGGCCGTGAACTAGCTCGACCTTAGAATGCAGTAAATTTGAAAAAAAAAATTATGTAAAGGGCCGTTGGCACCCATTGTACCTCTCCACCGAAATAAAATTATGGCACGTTCAAACTATATGAAACTTGCAAAATCTCCCAAACAGTCGACCCAGTAGTCGACAAAATAAGCTTTCCGCTGCTAAGTTGAGGCCTATGAGCTAAGACCAAATAGTCGACCCCGTAGTCGACAAAATAGGCTTTCCGCCGCTAAGTCGAGGCCTATGAGCCAAGACCAAACAATTGACCCCGTAGTTGACAAAACAGGCTTTGCGCCGCCAAGTCGAGACTTATTAGTCGAGACCACAAATAAGGCTAACTATTACGCTTGCGTATTAATCACGATTTACTTGACGTGGACCAAGAATGAGTTTCGCAAAATACAACATCGTTTATTCGATGAGGGCCATGAACGAATGTTACTTAATACGCTTGCGAGCATTCACCCAAGAATTTCAGTACGCAAGATAATAAACACTGCAGTCAATACCTGTTAAACAACATGCTTATTAATGGGAATAACTTATACGAGAAGCAAAAATAACCATCGTTGAACATGGAATAAAAAAAATACACATTCATCCATCAGCGTATGAAAGCCTCATCGAGGCATATACATCCCCTTTCAAAAATAACAAAAATAAGCAATGAGAATAAATGATCAAGCCTAGCTGGAACTGGCAACCTCCTCAACATCAGGGCCAGCTCCGACCTCATCGGCAGCAGGAGCAGTAGTAGATGCAAGCTCAGGCAAAGCCATGAAAATGGGGACAACAGTAGTTACTGGTCGAGAAGGGCCGGCAGCATCTTGTAAGAATTGCTGTTCAGGAATTGGGAAATATGCAGCAGCATCGACTGTCCCTTCCGATACCTCAAAGGCAAAATCGCCGGCAAACTCAAACTCCCTGGTGATAGCCTTCAGCCTTCTCTCGACTTCAGCCTGCCTTCTTCTTCTTCAGTCAGTTCGATCTCCGGTGCACCCTCCACCCCTGCGGCCTCGACGATCGGTCCCTCGGCATCGCCCCCTCCCTCGGGGTAAGGTCGCAACTGCTCGTCGAACAAGTGGCTTATGCGTAACTGGTGTTTAGGTCGAAAGCAGTAGCCCAAAAACTACAACTGCTTAACGACCTTCTCGAATGAGCTTCGGGCGTCGTCGAGAGCAAGAACGACACTTGCATCCTAGAATGCAGAACTTAACATGAATTGTTACACAGTCTCCCGACGTACCAGCAGAAGTATCCGGTTGAACCCAGTCCGGGCCTCCGCTAGACTTGTATTCCGGCCCGCAGATCAATCGAAATCATAAGCCACCTGCAGATCCAACTGCAACTTCTTCACCAGTCCATCCATTTTGGTCCGCTCATGGACCACCACAATCACCTGCTCGTCTTTCTGCTTGAGGTCCTTGGTCAGTTGCCCCACTTGCCTCTCTAGCTCCTCGACTCTCATCTGCAAAGACTCAAGCTGAGCCTTCAGAGTTTTCGTGTCCCCTCCGGCCTCCAGCTGCTCCTGATCAGACAGGGCCAGCTCCGACCGTTGATAAAAATTGTAGCCCAATTGCCCGACCTGAAAGATAAAAGCCATCAGATACTCGATCAGAATGCAATGATACAAAAATAAAAATAGAGAACTCTACCTGTTGGCATGATAAGCCAACTTTCGATGAGCAGCGTCCTGGCTCAGTCCCATGATCCTTCTCTGGTCAGCCATGAACTGACCTGCTAACAAGACCTTCAGAGGAGCGACCCCGGTTGGCCCCGCAATATCCATGCACAAGGAATTATGCACGACAGGACTCGGCTTTGCCCCGAATCGAGGAGAGGGGAATTTTGGTAAGTTGAACAATATCTCATCCCCTCGATCCCCAAAAAGATCATTCCCAGTTGGCGGCCCTGACCCCGCTGCTTTGCCTTTTCCCTTCCCGGCAGCAGCTTTCTTCGAAGCAGGCCCTCCCTACTCCACCATGGCTCGCTTACTCCGACCCGCGGGGCTGTCAACCAGGTGATGGCGTCGGAGAAAGAATTGGCGCTGCGATCTCCAAGCGCGGCTGCTCGGCGAGCCGCCGGACCCTGTCGTCGCTGTTTATTTCTCTCTGCTCTTGCCAAAGCCTCTGCCCTTGATCTATTCATGATACATACGCGATCTACCGAGCAGCAAATTAACAACAGTCAAAAACCATAACAACAATGAAAAAGCAAAAAAATTACAAGAAACGTTGTCTACCTAGCTGATCATTCGCAGGCAAATCTAACGGAGTCGGCGATAATCCAGCCAACACTAAATGTCTCTCCTCGATAAAAATTGAGGCCTCCATCTGGCCAAATTCGACCAGGTCCCGAACAAAGGTGTTTGTCCAAGTCGAGGTAAAGTTCCCCGGCATATCGACATGCCCCCTCCACCAGCCCCGTGGAATATTGAAACCCCCCACCACTCGAGCAAACAGGTACCATTTTTTCTATTATTGCCCATATGAAGAAGCAGGGGCTACAAGGAATTTACAGCGTGGTCAAGTGGTTAAATAATAGAAGCCCGACTCATCGGCGCTACCCGACTTGTGAGACATGAGCAGATGAAAAAGGTTGGAAAAATTTTCAAAGCTAGCGAGCTGATTGAACAGATGCATCAAAACAATAAAACTGCAAACAGTAGAGAAACAGTTGGGCAGCAGTTGAGTTATGCACACTTGGAGACCCCTAAGCAGATTAACCATACTACCCCCTAGGGGGAACCTAAGACCACATTTAAAATCATCCTCAAAAACAGTAATGCAACCTGCTGGAGGACGCTGCATAGACCAGACTCCCCGGGAGTTAGAAGTTCATATTCAGTGGGAATATGATATCGTTGCCTCAGGCGTCTCAGGTTGGTAGGGTTTATAGAAGACATAATCTCACTATAGTGATTTAGCGTAAATAATCGACCTCGCGATGGAGGAATCTGGCTTGGCCCATCTTCATCCCCCTCACGGTCGCGACTCGAGCTGCTGGAACTGGAATCGTCACTCGACGACTCATTGGACCGCCCAGAAGCATATTTAGGCCTATCAGATTGGGTGGCCTAACTATCCTCCCCTTGACTACCCTCAGAACTGTATAAACCCAGCATGATGCCAAAAAACTGAAGGACATGAAGTAGAAATGAACGAACACTTACTGAATGCAAGAGCTAAAAGTAGGAAATCTTGGATGCGAAGCCATTTAGGCAAGCGCTCGACCAGAAGCTAATGCAGTAAAAGTAAAAATGGTTAGTTTTACCGCGGATATTTATAGGGGAGCAAATGCGGAAAACCAAGCGCCTGTAATAATGCATGTAACAGCCATGCGCGGCACGATGTAACCGTTCAATAAATGCACCAAACCCTGGTCAATTTTCAAAAAACCCTGGTCGATTCTCAAAAATACCCAGTAATCTACTTCCCAATACTTCTTGCCGATTCCCTGTTCAGCCTTGCGAAGTGGGGGGACTCATGATATGGGATGGCCTAAATACCTTGGCCCAAACCAAACTAGCCCAGAGACGCGGCACCAGGCCCAATCTTGCATCTAAGGCCCATAGGAGCAATCGACCTTAATCGACTTCGATCGACCTCTCTCTTGACTATGCCTCCATGACGGAATGGCGTCTGGTCGACTCTGTCGACCAGAGATGTCAATACAACACAGTACTCTGCCACCGCATTAAATGCACTAACAGACGGCATGCATCCGCATTAATGGCGCATGCCACCACCCCCCACCGCCTGACACAGCAGGCGCCTCAACAGTGTATTATCATGTCCTTAAAACCTGGAAATGCAGTTATCTGGAAAGATATAGGGAAAGGAAATTACTAATCACCCCTTGCACGAGGGTAAAGGCCCCTGAATGCATCTCAGAAAATTCCCCAAAAAGGAGAAGGCTATAAATACTCTCATTTCAACCTTTCTGAGGTACGCACTCATATATACACAAAGCCCTTACTCCACTACTCGATATATCGCGTCGATCTATACTGACTTGAGCGTCGGAGGGCCTAAACCGAGGGCTTCTCGGCTAGCTTAACATTTACTGTGATTGCAAGGTTCACCCCACCTGAACAAAAATACCGACCAGTCAGGTCGAGTCCCATTCAAATTATTAGTTGGACGAATACCCGGCAAATCGAACCCTCATCAGTTACCTAATCGTATTTGATTTCATTAGAGCTCATTCAAGTAAGTATAAGTAAACTTACAATGTTTAAGATATATTATATCTATCATTGTCCAAAAATTAAGTGATAAGGCTATAACAAAAATTATATTTATTTTATAAGATTATTTAAAAATTATATGTACATTAATCAATTTTAACTATCACATGTGTATTTTGATGGATCATAATATATATATATATATATATATATGAATGCATCTTTTGTAATAAGGACAATTTGACATTTTATTTTAGAGTTGTATGAATAAATCTGACATTTTTAATTTCTCCATTAGTAATAAGTTTGAATAAAGAGGATGTCATCCTTAAATGAATCATTTCCATATTGAACTAAAAATATCATAAGAATTTTTATCCAATAAACTACGTGTGGTATTTGCTTATATGAAATATTATATCCAATCTAATTACCCTAGTAAGCAAGTCCGTATGGGAAATGTGTCACAAGGTATATTGCAAAGGTGTAGTTTAATATACATATCGTTATATCATGAAAAGGCATCCCTTAATTAACAGAATATTTGTAATGAATAGGTTCCATCACAATTCAAAAATATTTATGATGGATTTTTAATGAATTTTAGAAAAAAAGCTAAAGCATATATATATAAGTAATGACACTTGTGACAGATATAAAGAATTTATATGATTTATGCTTCAAGAAAAATGAATGATCATGTGCTTGTCTTTAATTTGTTTGATTGGCCAGAAATTTCTTAAATTAAACTCTTGATTCGTGCATGTATATTTCAATGTTAGTGATAACATTTGAGAAAAACTAAGTATAATGTGATCCAATTTAGTTTCAATTCTAATCGAACTTGTTCTTGTTTAGTTTTCGATTGCCCAATACGAACACAAAAACTTTCAGTTAATCGATCAAATTAATCATTTGATTTAAGCGATTTTAATAGAATTAATATTCTTCAATATCACTCGATCAATTAATTAGTGACAGAAATTGCAATTTGACTCAAATAAAACGCATTCTTCCTATAATTCAGTGAAGTAAGTGCAACTTGGGTCAAATACTGAGACAAATAAGGTTGACTAACTACATTTAAGTTTGAATTAAGAGTAAACCAAGTAGAATTTGGGTTATGAAAGAACTCCAAAACTTTATAGAAATAGAGTCCACAACAATCAAACAACTTCTTCTATAATATACACACATTGATACACACACACACATCTATATATACAGTACCAGCATCCAGCCTTCATCTTCATTCCTACTCCTCTGACCTCTCTCTTCTCCTACTCCCTCCCTATACTCAACCACGCGCCAAGTGCCAGGCTATTCACAAGGTTCTCCTTCAATGGCGACTAATCATGACAACCAAAACCCAGAAACCAATACCCGGAAATTAACCCTGAGAAGCTCTGACGGCCGCACATTCGTGATCTTGGAATCCGCCGCCGTCTTATCCGTGATCCTCAAAAACATGGTGGAAGACAATTCCGCGGGGGGCGTGATCCCGCTGCCAAATGTCGATGGAGAAACCCTAGCCAATGTCATCGCGTACCTCAACAAGCACGGCGGGAAGGGCGTCTCCGACGATGAAAAGAGGAAGTTTGATCAGGAATATCTCTCCTCGGCGAAGTTCTCCGTCCTCTTTGACGTCATGTTGGCGGCTAACTATCTCAATATTGAGGGTTTACTGCATATGGCCGCCACCAAGGCCGCCGATATTATGAAGAATAAAAGCGTGGCATGGGTGCGGAAGACGTTCGGCATTCAGAACGATTTTACCCCTGAAGAGGAGGAGGCGATCAAGCAAAAGCACGCGTGGGCTTTTGAAGATGTTGACCCCGACGACGATGAGGAGAATTGATTGATCTGAGAAATGGGTTCATGATTTTTTGTGGCTTAGTTTTTTTTTTTTTTTCTTTTTATTTTTTTTTTGTGAAGATTTAGATTGGATTTTCATCTTCTTTCAAGAAATATTGCTAATATTATTATCGACCATTAGTTGTTTTTTATCAATTGATTCTTCTTTTTAGTTCTCATAATCAAAGCATCTAATATAGTTTTATGAACTAAATATAATGCATGCATGGGTTTAGGGTTTTAATTAGTAACCACAATACACGATAAATCAAATTTTTTTATTTTTTTTTATTGGAAAATGAAATATTAGTTGAAAAAATACATATATACTGAATGCAAAAAAATATTTTATTTGATTCTCATGATTTTTGCAACCATAAGATAATGATGGTTTTGAACATATCTGCTGGGTCAGCTGGGACCCACTTCAAGTTTGCTCCTGCTTATTAATTAACACTAACTTATCATGTAATAGCTATGAATTTTTTGTGTTGATAAAACCCTGGTTAATTTAGGGTTTTATTTGGAATCGCTCACTTATTGATAAATTTATGCAGGAAGTTTAATATGGGCGTGGAGTTTTACACATGAAAGGACAAAATACAAAGATAGAGATATTGTTCGAAAAGAAAATTGCAAATACTTGAAATCTAATTCACTATAAAAAAAAATAATAATAATGCACCAACTACATTGAATTTTGTAGCTGATGCGAAAAATTCAAAACTTTGGCTGCAAAATTGTCATAGCTAAGTTCGAAACTGATGCTATTATAGCTAACAGCAATCCATAACTAATGATCATTCTTTTTATAAATATATTAATTTTTTTATGAATAATTCGTAAGTAATCTGTTTTGCTTCGGATGTATAATGTTATGAATTGACTATTTATAATTTTTATTAATTATAATTAAAAATTAAATTTGCTACAAAAATTTGTAGCTAAAATTTGTAGGTATAGCTACGAAATTAATTTCATAGCAATTTTTTCGTAGCAGATGCCTAGTTTTTTGGTAGTGATTGTTTTCTCTTATTTATGTACTAGCATGTGCCAGGTGCAATGCACTAAAATGAATTTTAATATTGAAATGATTTATTCTATAATAGTATTTATTTTACTTCATGTGATTAAAAATGAATAATAATTATTTTTTAGTATTTAAAGAAACAAAATCTATTACTACTTAAATAAAATAATTGAACACTTGGCACAATACAAAGTGATTACATGATAATAAATAAAATAAATCAAATAGGATTGTAGAAAATCCTCACAAAGTATATCTACATGAATGAGGATATTAAAAATATACATCTTGCTATTTGACAATTAACAATCCTTGTTTAAATTAGCCATTACAGCTAACATGTTGTCTGCTTTTGTTTTTAAATCCTCTTTTTCTCTTTTAAAATTGAAAAACTATCAACTTCTATACATATTTATTGAAAATATTACTTATTTTTATTATTCATTTTTATTAAACATATTTTATCTTTCCTATTATCACATCAATCAAATTCAAATTCGATTTCATTTAACATATGTTATCATCAAAACAATTAAAAATATACATATGATTTGAAAAATACGTCTTCTAAGACATAAAAATGATAAAACCATATACATTTTCACTTCTATATCTACACTAATTATTATTTTTAGAGAAAATGTCCAACTATGAGCTGATTTGCATTTTCAAAATTGTAATTAATTTTTTTAACTTTGACAGTAATGAAACTGAAAATGAAAATAAAAATAAAAGCACATTAAAGAGCCTTTATTGAAGCCAATGAACCTTTTTGGCTAGCAACGCATTGAAAATATAAAGAAGGAAACTTGTATTTTCAACTTGATGTTTTGAAACTAAGAATAAAAATTAGATTAGTGCCCTAATATTGTGGGAATCTTCTAACTTCTTCCTTTCGCATTTTAACAAACCAAAATTTTATACACAAACTAAGAATGGCTAATCCATAAATTAGTTTGAGCAAAAAATTATTGTGTTTGATTGTATGAACACATTCCATATATAATGTACAGAGTTATAAACTTAAAAAGGTGTATTTTCTATTGAAATAACCATCTCATATTTTTTTTTAAATAAATAAAAAAGATCTAAGAATATATATTAATGTCGTATATATAATTTTTAAAAAGAGTTTGA
The DNA here is from genome assembly GCA_018894105.1 of Jacaranda mimosifolia. Lineage (NCBI taxonomy): Eukaryota > Viridiplantae > Streptophyta > Magnoliopsida > Lamiales > Bignoniaceae > Jacaranda > Jacaranda mimosifolia. Next base: position 7,084,441 of record CM032125.1, read on the forward strand.
ATTATACATACTTATACATACATAAATACAAATATATGAATATAAAATAAAAATTAAATGACATACTTCTAAAATTATAAATATTCAAAAAGTAAAATAAATTTTAAAAATATTCAGCAAAAAAAAAAAAAAATAGATCTCATCTTATAAAATTATAAACTTAGATGAACAAAAAAAAAAAACAAAAGCGAATTGAAAAATAAATTACAAAATTTGACAATAAATTAATAACTTGATTCAAAAAATGAGTAAAAGGATACTAAATATATAATAATTTAAATAAAATAAAAATTAAATGACAAAATTTACCAATAATTAAAGAGAAAAATGTAACTAATAAAAATTAAATTAAATTAAAAATATTAAGCGCAATTAATAAATCTCGTAAAATAAATTGATAACATAAACTTAGTAGTAAGCAAAAAAGATATAGAAATTTACAAATTTAATAGTAATAAAAGCTAAAAGATAGATTTTATTTAGGTTAAAAAGAAAATTATAGCATTAAAATCCAAACAATCTCTTCCATCATGTAATATACCTAAAATAAACTAAAATAAAATAAAAAAGGTGAACAATAAAATCAAATAAATAATAAACACTTTGAATAATGAACTAAAGAAGCACACAAAGAGATGGAAGAAAAAAAATGCTAGAAAATAAAGAGGACACAAAGAATATAGTGAGAAAAAAAAATGCTAGAACCTAAGAATATTAATAAAATGACTTTTGAAAGACTTTATATATAGTAGTATAGATATAAATTAGTTATTAAAGATCAGAGAAAATCATGAAAGACTTATCAAACTATAGAGTTCAAATGATCAAGAAACCTTCCATATATTGAAAGTAGAGATGGAAAAAATTTTATAGATAAAATGCAATTATTTTTTGAGATTAGAAATAAATAAAGAATATTGTTCTAATTAGGAAAATGATTTCAAAAAATCAGATATCTTTAAAAGGAATAAATAATATCAAATTTAATAACTAAAAATTAATTTTTAAATTTAGTTAAAAAACTAAAAATTGTAAGAATTTAAAATTTGGTCAAAATTGCACAATTATGGGTTCCATACTGTTGTACTATATATAACAGTATAGATATGCATAGAAGAGTTTTAATACATCTAAATATCTATAACATTATCTCATCAATGATACTAGCATGTACCCCGTGTTATGCACGGATGGAATTAATTACTATTGAAAATATAATATATTAGTATTGTTTTTATTTTATGTAAACGTAAGTTTAATACGTGTTTTTTTTAAAAAAAATTAGATAAATAATATCAAAATTAAAGAGTTTTTCCCACCAAATCATATGTATTAATATCAATAAAAAGCAATGAAAACTTAAGCTCATCACATTATTATCAATTTAAAAAAGTACGATGTAAAAATGCAAAGACTCTTATTTTTTCCATAACCCAAGACAACTTAGTCAATTTAAAAAAATTGAACAAAATAATAAAAAGTGTAATACCTGCAAATATATGAAAGAATGATAAACACTATTAATAATATAAAAACTTACTGAGCAATTTAAAAAAAAAAAGTATCAAACGAAAGGTGAATACATTTGGGACTATTTTGAGTTTGAACACCAAATTTTATACATATAAGTGCAAGGATAATGCTATTAGGCCAAATGAGTAGCTGCAAATTTTTATACAATTAGCTCGAAAGTTTTGATATCACATTTTAAAAGACTAAGCGAAGTGGAACAGTACATTAACGGAAGAAAATGCTCTTCAAAAGTATTAGAAACCATGTTTTGAAATACTAAATCTAGCAAAAATTTAATCACATTTTGAGAAACTATTGATGAAACAAAAGTAATATTATATTTTGAGGAACTACTGATGAAACAAAAGTAACATTTTGATGAACTACTGATAAAACAAAAGTCACATTTGAGGAACTACTGATGAAACAAAAGTAATATTATATTAACTTTTTCAAGTATTACAAATACTCAATCAATAAAAATAAAAATCGCATTATCTAAGTTATGAGTTTTCTTTTAAAGTAGAAATTAAGACATGATTCATCTTTATCTTGAATTCCTTCATCACTTATGAGACTATATATCAAAAATTGATCACATTTCAATATGCTTGGAGACTTTCTCAACCTGAAATCACATTATGATAACAAAAATTCTCTGTATTCCAAATAATTATTGAAAGTGGACTATTAATAAAAAACAATTTTTTCCATATGTTATTTACCTCAATTTTCCAACTTGATTGTATCGCCGTCGTATTAATATAATGATTTCTATTACTCTTTCATCAAAAATCATCCATGTCCAGACTTCCTAACCATTCATATAAAAAAGGTAAAATAAATTAATGATCAATATTTCTCATGATCCTTAAAATATTAAGGTTGTAGCAGTACTCTAGTGTGGGGGATGGGGCAAGAAATACATTTATATGATTCGATATATCTTATACTTGAAATGAACATGAAGAAAATACCACCTGAATCATTACAAATAAGTCAAAAAAGAATCATTCTTTGATGCAAATTTTCTTGCTCACCCATTTCCTCTGCGCAGCTCATTTGTTATACTCAGCCATATTAATATAGAAAACATCAGGTTTTCAACAATCAAGAAAAAATAATTATGTTTAATTATATATATGAAATCAAAATTTCAATAGATACCAAATATCAGCAAAAACTGAATTTATTGTGAAAAAATTTATTGATTTCTCCTTCTTTTATATTTGAAAGACCGAGGCGAAGCTTTTGAAATTTGAATTTTTTCTATTACTTCCAGTTATGTTTGCATGGAATCACATAGCCCCTTTTATAGATGTATGAAGTAGAAGAGTCTTAACCTACTGAAGTATTTTTGATATTATCTTACTATTATATATAATATTAAAGGATAATATTAAATATTTATTTGATAGAGATTTGATGTCGTCTGATGAAATTTACTTTATTGTTATATCTTATTAGACTACATTTTGTTGGTTGAAAAATCTCAACTTTATATTTAGCTATATTAGATTTATGGACCAAATAAATATTTAGAATGTTATTTAAATTTATTATTATATTTAAAATTGAATTTGATACTTCAATATATAAATAAAACCAATAAATTGATTATTAGTACTTTATTTTACACATAGCCTCTTGTAATTAGTCGTAAAGTTAATATTTATTTTTTTTCAAAAAGTTTTCATCATAAACAATCAGGTATAAATAAATTTAGTTATTAAAGCTAAGAGAAAACTTAAAAAAGATATTTGAAAAAATTGTAAATTAAGAAAATTTTTATATATTCTAAGCACGAGATGAAACAAATTTTATAAATAATTATTTTTTCTGATATTAAAGATCAATTAAATAATTATTTATTCAACCAAGAAAATAATTTTGAAACTTTAGAAATATTTATATGGAATAGATAAGTATTCAACTAATATGAAGAGAGCAACCAACTATCAATAATTTTTTTTTCATTTAAATAAAAAATTTTAAATTTTAACAATTTAGTGTGAATTACCTAAAAAAGTAATGAATTCATCTTAGAGACTAATGTTTATTATTTTTCAATGAAGATGTAGCGACTTAATCTTAAATTATTAAAGAAAAATATTTTATCATTTTTTTATAATCTAGTATTAATATCTAATTGTTAATAAATAAAATAAATTATATTTTTAAATTTGAATTAAGTTCTTACTTAATAGTATAGAGAGATTTATTTTAAATTTCAAATGAAAAAAAATTAGAGATAAGATACAATCATATCGGTTAGAGATAATAATCAACAATTAATAAAAAAAATTTAATTTAATTAAAGAACTCAAAATTCTAAGAATTTGCCACTTGGCCAAAATTGCAATCAAAATTGAGTAATTGTGGATCCCATACCGTTGTGCTATATATAATAGTATAGATAAAAGAGATAATATCAATTTTGATTCATCAACTGAAAACTCAAATATGAAATCATTTATCTAATGAAGATTTTTCTTTTCAAATATAATACATCCATATCATTTAGAGATAAAATATCTTTAAAAACAAAATAAATAATATCAAATTTAATAACCAACAATTAATGAAATTTTTTGAATTCAATTAAAAAATTAAAAATTCTAAGAATTTGCCACTTGGCCAAAATTACAATCAAAATTGAGTAATTGTGGATCCCACACTGTTGTGCTATATATAATAGTATAGATACATACATTAAGAATTCATTAGGGTTCAAACTCCTACTTTTAGATATACATTTGACCAAAAGTCATTCAATACTTGAAATTCGATGATGATTTCCTAGAGTTTATTTTAACTCTAGTTTAATCAAAGCTCACTCTTGTCTTTTTTTTTTTTTTTGTTTTGGGGGGGGGGGGGGGGGGGGGGGGAGAGTATAAATATACTTACTATGGGAGTTCTAGCATTAATAAATCACCCTTGTAGCTGATTACGTTATTCATATCCTAAAATTATGACGTGTACTTTATTGAATTTTCTACAACAATTAACTAGAAAAAAATTTTAGTCCCGTGGTTTAATTGTTCTCCACTGGTCCTCCGGAGCTTGTAGCATTCAACATATTTATTCTAAATTTCATAAAAAAAAAAAAATATATACTTTTGGTCCTTCATCCAATTTTTCATTAAAATCTTGACGAAAATTGTTATCTATTTATGAAAAAAAAAATCCTATATTTTGATTTATTTATGAAAAAACTCGTAAAATATGAAATGTCCATTTAACCCTCATTAAAACATTAAAAAAATTAAAAAAAACTAAAAATTAAATACCACGAAAACACTCTACAAAAAAATATATATTTCAAAATGATATCTTTTTACATATATGTGCATATATACACATTTATATTATGTAAAATAATAAATACATATATAAATAAATATATATCCCATATCCCCCAACAACCACCCGAAACTGACTGGTGGCCAGGCGCTGGCCATAGTAGGGGGGCGAGCCAGCGTTGATGGGTGTCGGGGGTGTGGAGGAGGGGTGGGAGGAGGAGAAAAAGATAACTCTTTTTTTTTTATATATATTTTTTAATTAATTTATTAATTTAATGAAATTATTTTAAATAGTTTGAATTTTTTATGTATTATTAAGTACTAATCTAGAATAATTAATTTTTCCTTATTGTATTTATTTAAAACTATTAACTTATATTGGTGGTCAAGACAATCTATGCATAGGTCTCACATAAGGGTCGTACAAGTAGCAAATTTAAAAAATATGTTTAGTAAGTGATCTATTACAAAGAATGAATAGTGTGGATTGACTTAAATATATTATACGGACCAAATTTGTTATGACTAATATTAATCACCCATGATTCATGACTGATACTAGAATTATCCTACTTACTATTTATAAAAAATACTATTATCATTACCCCAACAATAAAAAATGGGTTGTTCATACAATTTCTTTCCTCTATTGATTAATCAATGATTGAAAATCAATTGCTAAATTAGTACTCAGAGAATTATTGTGCGTTGATGTTGAGATTTGATTCAATTGTTTGAAAAACAAATTTAACTAAAATTAAGATTTCTTTTTATATTAGGTTTTCTAATTCTAAGTGAAGTTAGTTTGTTCTTATAAATAGAGGTCTTTATTTGATTACTTAAATGAATACTCGTGGAACTCTTGATATTCACTAAATAGTTATTTTGAGTTACGAGTAAGGCAATACAAAATAGTAGAGTGAGTATTCTTTTGATAGATAGTTATGAGAATGTATTAAAATAAATTTGATATTTAGTGGCATCAGCTTAGTGGCATTTCATAATGACACAAAAAATTAATATAGTAGTAGCTGTAAAGAATGCAATTATAACATAATATTTGATGGCATTTGATTATAAACAACAAATAAAATAATGACACTTAATTAAAAATACCGAGATACAAGTATTTTAAAGATATTTGACTAGTGCCACTAATTTTTTCTAGAAAAATGTCATTAATATGTAGCTATGATATCATTTGAAAAAAGAAAAAAAAAAGTCATAAAGTGTTTAGTAGCATGCATTTTCTAGTATAATGACAAACAAAGGTAATTTGGTGTTAGTCTTAGAAAAATGTTGCTACAATAAAATATTTAGTGGCATTTGATTATTAAATAGCATATAAGATAGTGGCGTTTGACTAAAAATGCCAACAAAAATGTATTTTGCAGCCATTTAGCTAATGTCACTAATTTTTCTTAAAAAAATTCCGCTTATATTTATTTATGGTGTTACTTAGAAAAAAAAAAAATACCACAAAATATTTAGTGGCACTAATTTAATCACATTTTATAGTGTATAACACATAAGAGTAATATAATGATACTTATTGAAAAATGCCACTATCTTACAGTGTTTAATAGTATTTGATTAATAAATGACAAATAAAGATGGCGACATTTGATTGAAAATGCCAATATAAATGCATTTCAAGGCATTTAACCAGTGTCACTAATTTTTCTTAAAAAAATTTACTAGTATTTAATTATGGTATCATTTGAAAAAAATGCTACAAATTATTTAATAGCACTACATAAAAGCAATACAGTGATAAAAGTAATATAGTGAAAAAGATGCCACAATAGTTAATCAATACATTAATGGCATTTTACAGTATAGTAATACGTTAAAGTAATATTGTGATAGTTAAAAAAAATATCACTATAATATATACAATACTTTGTTTCAATTGATTAATAGATATTGTAAAAATATTGTGGCATTTTGCAACATTGATGGATAACTTGATGGCAAATTAACTCATATTTTTGCAACATGATTGTAAGTTTGAATCTTTTAAAGAACAATTGAGCCATATCGGAGTCTCACATATTATTCCCTTGCTTACTAACAAATTTATGCAGGGAGCCTTAACATAGGGGTGGAGTTCGACTGATGATTTCGTAGTTCATTTCAACTCTAGTTCAATTCAATGTGAAAAATAAAATTTAAATATTCTTTTTTTTTTAAGCAAAATTTTGAAGGGCAACTCATACCAGTGATTAAGAAATCGAATCGAACTGATAGGTTCGACCAGTTCAACCCGAAACTAGCAAAGGTTCCGATTCGATTTGATAATTAAAATCAATTGGCCAAAAAATCAGTTCAAACAAGTGCAAACCAGTTGAACCAATGAACCGGTTAACAATTTTTTTAAATAAAGATTAAAAATTAAATAGGCCAAATTTCTCTATTTTTTTTCTTTAGAGTTCAAACTTCTTTACTTTTTTTCTTCTTACATTTTCTCATTCAAATTCTCCTCAAACATCAAGTTCCAAACCCAAATTCAAGAATTAAACTTCAAGATAATTGAAAATTTGTGTATCGTGACTTTGTTTCATATTGTAATATTGGTCTTAATTTATGTTTTGAATTTTTTATGTTATTTGAGTTAATATTTGTTCTTATAAGTTGTAATAAATTCTATAAGAATTTTTTTTTTTTAAAAAGACTTACTTCATGATTTAGCATTTTAAATTAATATATGGATATTATTGTGGAATAGAATTTGTAGAAAGTTTAAAAAATACAAGGCAATTTTTTTTCCCCTTACATATATTTTTTGCATTTTTTATATTTTTTACATATTTATATAATATTAGATATAATTATGACGTCTAGTGGATAAACCAATTGAACCAATAACCAATAAGGTCTCCGATTCGATTTCTCAATCATTGGCTCATACTCGAAATATTGGTTACCTAATCATATTTGGTGTAATTAAGGACTCATTCAAGTAAGTATTAGTCTACTTACTATTTATAAAATACACTATTATCATGGATTTCGAAAGCAAAAACAGGTCTTGGAACTGATCTCGATTTTAATTTTTAAACCCGAACCCGCTCCGCTAGATTTTATATATATTAATTTTATTTATTATATGTATATTTTATGTGGTGTGTATTTATGTATATTAAAAAAAATATGAATATTACATATATGTTCTATATAAAAAATAATAATAATATTGTTATAATAAATAACTTATACATTCAATATGTATATATAAGTAACAATAATATTTATAATTTATCATTTTTCAAAGACCTAAACATGCATATATAAATATTTAAATAATAATTTTTTTGTTAATAATATTATTTTCTCATATTTTGAAATTATAGTGATGTTAATTTTGTTTTATTTTAAATTATTTTTTTAAAACATTTTAAATAAACCTAACAAGTCCAACGCGCTAGATAAAGATTTAGGACAGGACAAGTCTCAGGTCCATAAAAATATTAATGGGGCAAATCCTGAATTTTGCCTAATCCAACCCATTCCCATCCCTATCATTGCCCCCAAAATTAAAACACTGATTTTTCATCTAATTTCTTTCCTTTCTTAATTAATCAATGATTAAAAATCAATTGCTAAATTAGTAAAACCAATATTGCCCAAGAATTATTATTTTTTGACAATGGGCACACCTCATAGCCTAAACAAATATAGTTGAACTCATCTATTTCAAAAATTCAAAAAAATTTGCAATCAAAATATAGAAAGTTGGAAACTTGTACAGATAACACAGGAAAAACCTGGACCCCTGACCACTTGGAAACAGACTGAAACTCTCTCCAAGCAAAAGAAGGAAAAAAGGACAGTTGCGGCCACAAGACTGCATTCTTATCTTCCAATAAAAATGAAGTTTTCTAGGAAAACCAGAATCATGAATCTTTACCAAGTCAAACCGATCTGTCTACAAAGGTATCTATCAAGGTCTGGCCATTGACAATTTTTGTTGTTCCTACAATCAAGTCATATGCCATTCCTTCCTGCAGAAAACAAAAGTTGCACTAAAACGAACATTCAAAAAATAATAAACCACGGAGTCATTTCAATCATGCTGACTACCATCTGATCTGATTTGCATTACCACAACAACTAATAACCACTCCCGCTAAGAAATTTCATCAGACAGAAAGGAAAAGTTCCCATTTTTTGGTGCGCATTTTGAACAATTTAATCTTTGATAGCTGATGATAAGCATTCAAAGACATGAATTGAAACATGTTTATGTCCTCCCAGTCATGTAATACTCTTGTTTATATACTATACAAGATGAAAACCACCAAACTTATATAATGGGTCATTCATAACAAAAACCTATACCTTCCCTATTTACTTGACAAATTAAGGGGGTTATTTGTCAGCACGGGTTTAGCTGCTTTTCTAGTATAGGTTTGGGGGCCCTCACCATGAGTATTTTACAAAGAGCCAACAAGGAATTTCATTAATAACTGGCCGATTCTTTGGCACAACTTGATGAATTTAGTAGATCCTTTTAGGAAACGTGAGACATTTCCTAAAACACCTCCTGTTTAATCCCATGCTACAATCTCAAATTCTGGACCAAGACAAACTTATGGCAAGAACAATCAGAAGTTCCATATATAATTCATGATGGAACATTAAAAGTATACCTGGGAACTGAGGAAACGAAGTGCAGAGATTTCTGCAAATGTAACTCCACCAATAAAAACTACAAGGACTAAAGAGCGCCTTCCATCTGCAAGTCTGGAATAAAGCAAAATGCATTATTAGATCAGAGAACTGCATGATGAGCATTTGCACCTCTACCATGAGACTTGACCACCACTAAGTTATCCAGTATTGATGCAATCTAGATACTCCAAGAACAGACAGGTGGCACTATCAAAAGCACAATCTTGAGGATCTTTTCAAGATTTTATAAATACTATATAGTTGGCAGAGTCATACCCTTTCAGCTTTAAGATCAAACTCACGGAATGCCTAGAATTGTCATTACAATTTAAATGCATTAGAATAGGCAACAAGTCTTTACTTGAAACTACCAGCACCTTTTAGCTTTTGTCACTTTTATTCATTAATGTCCTCTCCCAAAAGCCTCTCCCACCCCCACCAACAGGGCAGGTGGGCAGCAACCAAAAGTACAAGAATAAAACAGCTGAAAGGTTGCAAGGAAATAGACATGAAGAAGCATTATTGTTCCTCTCAGGTCTTCTAAATGGACATGAAGATGTAGGATCATCTCTACAGTTCTATGAAACCACCTATAACTAGAGTGATTGAAAGCTTGGCAGTCTCTCTTACTACTTTATGATGGAAATCTCTAAGAATGCTGATAAGCATGAATTCAACTAGCCTACCTTACTCCCCAACTCCTTCTATTTTTCTGTCCTTCTTTTCATTTTTCATTTTTTTTTCTTTTCTTTTGTGTGTGTGTGTGCGCGCGCGTGTTTGTGTTTGTTTGGGCTGGGTGGGGGTTGTTTGGCATGGAAAATCATCATCTGATTTATCTAGTAGAAATGTTGAGGAATAATACTTTTCCGAACTGTTCAGAGATCCTGGCAGCGTGTCATATGATGGGATGCTGGCAAATCCACTCTGTTCAACATACAAGTGTCTATAAGCCATTTGTTGAGGTTAACATAACAAAATGGAGAGGGAAGAGAAAAACATGAAAAAGATGACTGACTTTCTTAGTTTCAGAGTGTGGTCCCGGCAGCAGCCTTAGTATTTCTTCAATGGGGCGCCTGAAGGATAAATTGTTGCAAAAGAAGAATTATGAAAAGATAAACTGAATAGAATAAAAATTCTATGTCAGTATTAAATATTTTGCCCCTCCCCCATAATATGTTTGTGATGTGCAACAGGAATGAGTCATTACAGATTAGTATCTGATGTCATCTTCAATTTTGAATAGATTCTTTACAGCGCTGATCATGAATTTTGATGCATAATAGTCATGTATTAAACATTTCACATCATTTACTTGGCAGAAAAGTCTACCAACTTGTAATTGGATAACGCAGACAGTCCTGCTCATTAAAAGCGTATGGACATAATACTTGTCAAAATACCAAATAGCTCAGTGATCATAATAATGAAACTGCAACCTTCCCACAAAATTACTATCTAGTGCCAGATTATTCATTAAAAATTCATTTCGCCTTTTTTCCCAGTTAGCTACATCCCAGTCATCTGGGTAGCCACACTGGAGAAATTAAATACGGGGAAAGTGAAACTTAAAAAGTCTATGTTGTGAATATAAGAAACCCAAATGGTATGCTATTCAATTAATTTCTGACACAGACACAAGCAGCACATAAAATCTAACAGAGTCCTCATTATCATATTTCAACTAACCATAACAGGAGACAAACGAATATAAATTAGATTAATAGCCCGCATAATCAACAGCCAACTGATTTGCTATCCTGCCTGTGCACAAAAATAATGTACCATACTAGGCCAATTCTGAAAGTAAGCTCACCATCCAGATCGTATTGCATGCTGAACAAGTCGAATGCTGAGAGGTGCATATCCAGAGAAGACATAGGAAATATCATTTGGACTGAGAGAGAGAGAGAGAGAGATTAATAGGAAGCAAGAGCACATCAAAGAAAAAACAACAGAATAATGCGCAGTTCAAGTATTGCTCTTGACAAAGCCTTTAAATACCACGATACATGCTTGAAACACAGAGGAAAAAGATAAGTTCTCTTATTATATTAAAAAAAATGAAGAAAATGGAGAGAGAGCGCAGAATCGTAGTTTGGCCACTAAACCTACATCCCCAGGCAAAATGTTCCAAGGGATGAAACACTTTCATCACATTACAATTAAGATCATAAATATGTTAAATAAATGTGTGCTGAAATCAGCGAAAGAACTGACTCCAAATATTTCATTTAAACCATAATATTTGGTAAATATTCTCATAATCATAACCAACTCTTGTTCAATTCTCAAAAGTTCTTTAAATTCAGAAGAATAACTCTCACTGCTTCTTTGGGTGACACTCCAGCTAAGAAGCCAAAGCAGAATTTCGTTAGCTACTTGTAGGACTTAATAAAGAAGCAAGATTATAGCTGCTTTGCTACACTATTCATGTAAACCAATATCAACACCTAATACCATCAAAACATAGATAAGTAGACCAAGCTTGCTAATGCAACCAAGTTGAAAGATCAGAAATAGGTTAAATAAACGTGTGCTGAAATCAGCCGATGAACTGATTCCAAATATTTCATTTAAACCGTAATATTTGGTAAATATTCACATAATCATAACCAACTCTTGTCCGATTCTAAAAGGTTCTTTAAATTCAGAAGAATAAGTTTCATTGATTCTTTGGGTGATACTCCAGCTAAGGAGCCAGAGTAGAATTTCGTCAGCTACTTGTAGGACTTAGTGAAGAAGCAAGATTATAGATGCTTTGCTACACTATTCGTGTAAATCAATAGCAGGACCTAATGCCTTCAAAACATAGATAAAATAGACCAAGCTTGCTAATGCAACCAAGTCGAAAGCCACTTGAGCTCATACCGACCTGAATTTTCACATGGACAGGAGAAACTCATCCCCGACTAGTACTCACAACCCAAACATTCCCATAGTGCTTGGTACCAAGGAATTGAATTCCTTAAATTCGAACTAGAAATACTTCCATCCAATTTTAATAGACTGTTTATCAACATCAGGAGCCCAATTTCATAGGTCCAAGCCACTTTTCAGGCTACAGAAATCTTATGTCCCATTTATTGAGAGAATTGAGATCAAGATGGTAGTGAATGAGGCTAATCCTAGTAAAATTCATAGTGTGCCAGACAATGTACAGCTGTCATGCTCACAAAGAGGTACTAGATAAGTAGAGGTCCCACAATAACGCGCAATATAGGTTATAAGATTTTCACCTTAACATAGATTAAGAGCTGATATCCAGTAACAGAGTAACTAATACCAAACATAACATTTTCACAAGTAAAATAAACAAGAAATTTCAGTCAAGATCAAAAGGAAAATACTTAGTGGTGTCTGTGTCCTCAACTACAAGGTTCAAAGCACGTTTGATTGTCAGCCAGTTGCTCCTTGAGTCCTGCAAGACATGAACAGAATAAACAACCATTTCATGGAAATTATGTTAGGTTAATGAGGTGGATAGGCATACAACCGCCTTCCCCCACCCCCCAAACCCCCAGGCACCCAAATAAACAAACCCAAAAAAAAAAGAAAAAGAAAGAAATTCCTCATAATTTGACCTGTTTCCTCAACAGCCCAGCTTTTTCCAAGTTATTCAGTGTAGCAATATGCTCAAAACCATAGCTGTGAAGAAACTCTCTCCTGAACCAAAAAGTGAGAGTTCAAATTTTCAAGATATTTCAATAATGTTAGAGGATCAAAAAGAAAAATGAAAAACTTCATAAACTCCACTTGCCTCAAATAGTCAAAATTCTTTTTTGGCAACCCAGAGTTTGTTATTGAAAACAAGATCAGAAGGCGCAGGACATTTACAAGAGGCTCTTGCTTATGAATCATTTCTTCAATGTAATCAAAACATCTGCATTCATAAATAATATTTATTCCAGTTCAGTCACATGTAGAGAGCACAAAGATCATATCTATAATGAAGATGAAAGTAGGCTTCTAAAGACAATTGCGTGTAGAACAGAACTAAACTTATAAACTCAAGGCCATCGAAAGATAGCCATTAGAGGAAAGCAGATGTGTTAAGCTGACCAAGGGTGTAGAATCAGTTGAATTCAGGGTCTTGACATTTGCATAAGAAAGAGGAAAAGGATCAAAAAAAAATTCCTCAGACAATTCTCAAGAACGCCATAAGGCTAACAGCCGCCATAGTTTCAGTTCTAAAATCAACCACAAGAACTGGTAATGATCATATTCAAAGTACATATGAAATAGATCAGAAAATGCCTCTTGCATGTATCATGTCCAGATCTTTTAGTGTATGTGAAAAGCATCTTGATTTATAAAGTTGAATGCCTCAAAATATTTGGTTGAAGCACAACATTACTTTTATCTGGTGACCAAGAATTAAAAAAGTTGTCTTCATCCAGAAACTAACAAAAACCTGAAGACAATGGGTCTGCATGCATGCAATAAAAAGAAATGACAGACATTCAACTAAACTCAGGCAGAGAGAGAGACAGATAAAACAGAAGCCATATATCCATGTTTGATGTAAAAGTGTGTGTGCAAAGCCTTTTAAACAATCTTTCATATTTTTCAGTGTAAATCAAGAACGTTTTGTGCCAGAAAAATGAGATGGAGCAAACTAACTGCATCTGTTCGACGGTTATACAATTGAGGAAGTTTTGAGCATTGATTGAGTTCAAAACCACAATTTTAGATTTCAAAGATTTGGCTATTGAGGTTCATGGTAATAAAACAATACAAATAACATAGCAACGCAAAGGATTTGAAAAGAATTCTAAGAGAATTCCAGGTCCATCATGGTGATCTTAAAACCAGCTGAAAGAGTTATTTGAGAAACTATTAATCCTGTTAATAGACCCAAAACCATACAAAAGAGTACAGTGGAATTGTCATTATGGATTTGAAATACTGAAAGTCCAAATTCTCCACTCCCAATGAACTCAAAAACACTAGTACTTGACCATATTTTACCTGCGAATGAGTCTGCAGATGGTAATGAGGCACCACCTCTGCTAGAGAAATCAAGACATGCAATGAACAACATATTTTGAAGGGGGAAATCCTATTTTTGGAAAGTTAATTTAACTGCTCTCAAGTGACTAAACATTTCTGTTGACAAGTTTCAAAATTGCATCCCCAAATCAAATTAAACTACCGATGTTCTTTTACAACTTTTCAATAAAACACAAAGATCTTAGAGATATCTTGGTTTAGAAATAAGAGGCAAATTGGTTTGGACCCAACCAACCAGACAAAATCACCTGCCTATACACAGGTTGGGTTGGCAATATGAAGGAAAGGTGAGTGATGAGCCTGTTTGGGCTAGGTTAGGATTTAATTTATTGGTTACAAGCTGGTCAAAGGCTGAAAGGAACTTTATACTTCCACTGTTGTAGCAAGATCACCAGACAAAGAAGACGTACAAGGAACTGTTAAGCAACAAGTGGGACATTACTTGGAAGCATGAATTTGCAGAGTGTAACCCGTTGCTATTAACTTGTAACTTAGGCACAACCAGACCAATCAGACAACACACTTCCCACATAAATAAAGTTTGTCGATGGGTTTAAGCTATAAACATATGATATTTGTACTGTTGTTCCCACTGAAGAACAAGCCATATGTCTGTATTTGACTAAAAGGTGAGCCCTCATACTGGAAAGTGTCTATGTTTGCTATTGAAATACAGCAAGAAAGTAGTGGAATAAAAGAACAACCATGGCAAAAATATGTAAAATTGTCATGGATCGATAGTTTGACTTGATTCACTATTGACCTAACCTGCCTTCATCTGTGAGATAAATGAACCTCGTATTTTGAAGTTTGGACCCAACTTCTCCCTAAACACCCCAAATACAACACACCAGTTTTCACTCCTAATCATAACTATGAAATGAAGCAAGCAAAGCAATAAAAACTCATCAAGAGTCATCACTAGAGATCTCAGTAACGAATAAAAGAATGCACAACAGCGTTGAAGGTTGTAGCATACATGTCATAGCTCTGAGCCTCCACAAGTGTTTGTTCCATATCAAGTCTCCCAAGAAATGATGGTTTTGATGTAAACGTTGACAAATGTTGAGCAAGATTTATGTGCCTCTGAATTCACAGGGTAGATGCTTAGTGCAAAAGCTAAAGCATGCAGTAACTTTCCAACATAAGCATGAGTTCTGAAAGGGAACTCACAGTCATTTCTGGCAATGAGTTAAGCTTCTTCACAAAGTCTTTCAATTCGGAGACGGTCTGAGACTGTATACATGGAGCAGAATGAGAATTAATGTAAGGTATTAGACTTCATTTCAAATACAAAGTTGTTCTACACAACAGAAGGCAAAATCCAAATTTCCAAAAGACTGGCCTGAAGGCGGTTTCTGAAAACTTTTATTTCATACTAAATTGGTAACAATAAAACATTTTTCGGGCACTCTCACAGTGAATGTTCTCATTTGCTTATGGTAAGTCCACATATAAATGTTCATGTTTTGCAGAAAAACACTTAATACTTTTCTTAAGACCCTTGCTTAAAGTTCATGACATGATGATCAAAGCATAAAGACACATATGGATTTCCTCTTTGAACAGTCATCTATAACAATATGCCAATGCAAAGGCCACTTACTTTAAAAAGAGGGAGTTTAACCTAACTTGTGCAGGACAAGTGGCCAAGTAGGACTTAGACATCCCAAAACAAAAGAACTGGTGGGCTTCAACTAACTCAAAACTTTAGGAGATTTCCAATTAAATGCAGAACAACATGAGCATATTTCAAGTTAAGCCCAGGGTACAAAATCAGCTTCAATATGGTAACGTAACTTCAAATTTTAGCTATTTTCTGAAAGATAACAGAATGACTACGTTTTTGCAACAAGAACTGGGTGAAATAAAAGACAAAATGCAAGTTCAAAAGTGTATTGTTGACAACTTACGGTAGTAGAAATCTCTGTATAGTCTTGCTTCATGGATGTCGCTTTTTGACGAAGAACCTGAAACATACTGCAAATAGCAATTAAAGTAACAGAGCTTCAAAAGTAATAGACATGAGATCTGCCAGAACAAGAATCTGAAGACATCATGCAAGTAACCAACATATGAATGTAAGTGTCTACACCAAAATCACAAATGGATCAACCTGGACAACAACTTCAAAATTCAGATCCCGTATCTCTTTGAATAATTTGTCACTGCAATAAAGACACCACGATGGTTAGTCATTATAAGATGTCCGGAGTAAAAAATATCACTGATATTGACTATGCATTTAAAGATAACTATGGGACTAATGTGGATTTAGTAGATGAAAATCAACCCTATGTCAAGTACAATAGTCAGTGAAAAATTTCAACAGGTAAAGCGAAGGCCCTGAAGAAAGCCTAAACTAGTTGAGGTTGATGTGCCTGTGGGATTAGCAATTCAAATTGTAGAGAACATAAAACAAATTCAGTGAGGCAATATAAATCATGCCTAAAGAAGAGATGGAACCATGAAAAAAAAGAAGAGATGAATAGCACACAGCCCTAAAGATGTCCACTTGAATGCTCTCTTCAAAATTAGATTATTTTTTTCTCTATTTTTTTTGGAAACTAAATTATAAAAACTAAGTGCACAATCAATGAAGTAAATGTTGTCTACCTAGAATTAAGGGGAACCTTCATTTTCTTCCCTTCTTGTTGAAGTCCCATAACGGATGCATCTAGCTCCACAGCACCATTATTGACACCAAGAAACTGCATCAAACCTATTAGAGATAGCTTATAAACAAATCCAAAAAGGAAAATATCGAAAACTTTTATTATGATATCAATCGCTAGAGAAGCTCGTGGCTACATGGCATTCTTCATTACGTTTAACCGCCACGGGTCCACGAACACTTTGTTCATTTAGATTCACAAAATTAACACAGAGATATGTAAGATAAAATGACATACACAACTAGAAAGCATTTCAGATTCTCCAGAATAGCCTTCCAAGATGGGATTGGGAATAAAAAAAGAAAGAATAGTTTTGTCTACACTTGTAGTTCTACCTCATCTAGCAATCCCTCATATGTCAACTGAGAACACATTGGAGTGACCATGTCCACCTACAAGAAGAAAATAGCAAACTTAAATCTCAAAGGCTTGTCTGTATACCAAAGAAGTGTATAAACATAAGCAAGTCTTAAGTGGCACATATTTGATTAACTTAATATTAAGTGGAACAGATGATTAACTTCTGGAGTATGTACACTTGCGGAACAACAATACCTGGAAAAAAGTAAAAGATACCCCTCAAATGATTATACATAGGAAGTAAGCCTACTGCTGTTCATCACAGCAGCATCAGGTTTATCACTTAACCTCCCTCCAGATCTCTTTCACTAAATGCAGCATTTTTCATAACATGACTTCTGTAAAGAAAGACTAAAGAGAAGGTAAAGATGAGACGCTCCTGCAAATTCACTTGGAAGGGATGCTTATTGGCAGGAATGATGATTCTAAAATCACAGGAAATAGTTAATAAATCACTGGCAAAAGTGCTTTTTGGCCAAAGGACCAAGTTTATGAAGAAAACAATATTGCTAGAGGTGAAAATGTAGAAGTTGAAGCTCACAAACTTTTACCATTGAAGATTTGGGTGCTTCTGAGTCTGAAAACCTGACTGACAGGGTCGATAGAAGGGAAAACCATAGAGTTGTAATTGAGGTCAATAATGAAACTTTGTGTCAGATAAGTGCCATTTGAGTTCCTTGATTAATAATAAGGGATTTTTTTGAGTTCGAGCTTGAGCTTGAGCTTTTTCACAGAGCTCGAGCCCAAAAATAAGTGTTCGAAAGCAAGCTGGCTCATGAGCTTTTATTTTTTCATTATATTCGACTGTTCAAGATATACTATAATTTAATTAATAACAATAGTAATAATTATGATATGAATTCATAATAACAGTGTAAAGATAATGATAATGAATGCATATGTAATTTTGAACTATAATAATTTCAAATTATATTGTAATTCTTTATGATAATATTATACTAAGTAAAATATTAATCATAATCAATAATGCTAATAACTGTATTTAAAGTATCTAATATAATATAAGTGATAGTCATACAAGTATCAAACTATATAATTTTATATGGATGATTTCGAACTATTTTTCATAATAATTCAAATATTATAATAATCATAATTACTAATTCCAACTCATGTTAATTTGTGTGCAAATATATAGTAAAAATATTTAAAAAATAGTAATATTAATATTATATTGGAAATAACCAAATCATATAATTCATATTAATTCAGTACTTAAGGTTATAGTTTCAATATATGTGAGCTCAAGTTCAAACTCAAATAGGCTTGACTGTAAATGAGCCAAGTTCAAGCTCTAGCTCAATTTTTTAGGAGAATTTGGGCTTAGGACTAAAAGTTTGTAAAAGCTCGACTT
The DNA here is from genome assembly GCA_018894105.1 of Jacaranda mimosifolia. NCBI lineage: Eukaryota > Viridiplantae > Streptophyta > Magnoliopsida > Lamiales > Bignoniaceae > Jacaranda > Jacaranda mimosifolia. The sequence goes on from CM032125.1 coordinate 7,103,349, forward strand.
AAGCTCGAATAATTTACAGATGTAATTAAGACTCAGTTTGACATGATTTCATCTATGTTAATGTGGCACAGGGTTCAATATATTTCAGATATATGCACGAGGCCCATTCCATTTGCATTCCAACATAACGGGGCCCTACCATGATGGATAACTAACTTAGATTAGTTCCAACAGCCAGATGTTTACTTGATTAGACTCCTGGTAGAAAGTCAATCTCTTGGGACCTACATTGAGACTCTTTTTGCACACTCATTATGCGTGCCTAAACTTATGCAGCACTAGATCTTAGACTGCTCACCTTCTATGCTTCCTGTTTGACCATGTTCCAACAGACTACATCCAAGCCTCGAAAAAGACGTCTTATAATCTCTAATATACTGATCCCCATAGATAGTTTTTCCCCACCTATTCAAAAACAAAATGAAATGTAGAAGACCCTAATACCTAAATGGATTATTCATGTGTCATTCCCATCACCTTAGACTGGTCATGAAAAGTTAATTAACACAACTGCAATGCCTAAAGTTTCAGCCAGTATTTTTTTTTTCTTTAGTGATGGATGTACACCTAGGTCCTAAAGTATCCATGTTTGATAAAATGAAGACAATGAAATGATCCTAATAGAAAGGGGTGTTGTCAAGTGGCCTTTGGCATAAATCTCACACATAAAGTGTGAGGTCAAAGTTCAAACCTAACAGACAACCAACATGCCTGTGTATAAATTATTTTTAAAGGAAAAAAAAAAAAGAGAGGAAAGAAAGGGGCGAAAAGAATCTGAAGTTGCAGTATTACAGACACAAGATGGAAAGAGAATCTCATTTTAATCAGATTGCAATATGTCTACTGACAAAGTGGGGAAGAGCTTTCAATGGGTGACCACGGACCAACTGCCAAAAGGGCACATATTATCTAATATATTAGCAATCTTGTCTTCATAGCAACTTCCCATGAAACTCTCATAAGGCATAGCTTCTCCATTTGACAACAGACAAATTAATTGACATTCTACAAAAACAACAAAGAAGCTTCCTAAAGGCTATAGAATCAATTGAACATGAAATAATCCTCACCTCACTGTTCCAAATACTAAAACTGAAATATTAGGTCATTAAATGAAAGAAGTTAAAAAGAAAAAGAGGAGTGGAAGTATACCTCTCTATCTAGAAGTATAAGAGTATTTATTTCTGGAATGCCCATCTGTGGTTTAAAAGTATATATATGTAGTCAGTATTTCTCTTATACAAACCCAGAAAATTATAAAAAGAATTGATATGTATTTAAGTGCAGAATAATTACATCTGACGTATTAACTGGTTCTTCAGCTTGCATGCGATTCAAAATGTCAGCAACACGTGTAGCTGCTTTCCCTTTGGCCCTAACATTCGGTATTACTCCAAAGGAAAACTACATTACAATCAACATAGAATCATCAAAAAGAAAACAAACTGGAGCCACAAATGTAATTTTTCTCATTAAACATGGTAACATACCAAAAACTGATTACAGGATTCGGTGAAGCTGTATAATGTTTAAAGGTATCCACCAACATTAACAAACTATGCGGAAAACAAATCAACTATACCTCCAGATTGTGAATAGCCTTTGCAATATACCAGATAGAGGTTGCATCTCCATCCACCAAATATTCCTGTCAGACATATCCTCCTAACATTAGAATTTAGAAACAACTGACTCAAGAATGAAAACAATTTTCTTCTCTCAAATTATTAGCCATTTCCAACATAATAAGTAACACCACATACTTTCTGAGCAAGGTCAAGCTCAAATGACAATACATCCTCATCCAGTGGAATCATGTATAGGGGAAACTCGCCGATGTTCAACAACTCATATACTTTTTCCTCCTCAAGTATCTGGAGACAAACGAGAATAAATGCATTCTGGGCGGTTATTTCTTAAAAGCCATCAATTTCTCAAAGACCATCCTGCTTACCTTCTCACATACAACCACCCGGCGTGGAACAAAGTAAAGATAATATTCTCTGTGAAGTCCTTTTGATGTATCATTGTGAATGTGTAAGGAAATGAATTTCATCAAGTCAAGCTCAGCTCGAACAAGGTAGACCACTTTGGTGCGATCAGTTTGAACTGGCTCAGCCGTTAGATGCCGCAATTCAGCACCATGTTTCTGATCATAAGAAGCATCACTGCTTTAGTTTATTCCTTAACATTATTATAGCATTTAAATTAGCAACAATAAAATTACTAGCAATATCTATAATATCTATTGCTTCTATACTAATTACGATGCCAAGGCTTAATTCAGTGTCTTCTTCACGTTTTGATGCAAATAAATAAATTATACATACCCATGTGAAAACGAAATGCAGGACCTCAAAATCAAGTAATAACACTATTCTCATTCAAACATAACTTGTAAGAACAACTTTCCACAATGCATAAAAACAAAAACCTTACAAAATTCCCGTGTGCTTTGCAAAAATGTTTTAACTACCCCCTTTGAATTCCACAAGAAATGCAACAGAAAGATGCTATACAATGATCTCAATACTCAAGCCAGGACTTCAATAATTTACCAGCTTAAAAAAGATTAATCGATAGTCAATCGCATAAAATCAAACAAAAAGAGTGATCAAAGGAACCCAAAATACCTTCAGTTCTGAGCTTTGGACAAGAAGCGAGAGCGACCCACTAAGCTTCGGATCAATTACCAAACATTTATCTCCTCGAATCTTAAGAAAATCAACATAAATTGCAAATTAAATATAGAAAAACAAGTATACTAAATTGTAACCATAAAATAAAACAACTGCAGAAGGATTAAATTCAATTGAATTGCACCAAAACCCACATTTCTAAGGATAGTTTCCAGCTCCGCCTGAGCTCGGGCTCTGGATTCAACAACAAAAACAAAAACAAAAAATTATTAAAAAAAGAAAAGGATTGCTCCATACAAAATCAAAGAAACAAGGGGCCGCTACCAAATGTTGAATAGAAGCAAGAATCTTACCGTATGGCGGTGAGATTGATGGGAGCATTATCTAAATTGGGAATCTGAGACATTGTTAGCCGCTTTCCCTTTCTCTCTCTAGAATTTCTTCCTCTTGCGAGAGAGAGGCTTTTTGAGTGATCGATGATCTTGTGTAAAATGAATAAAGTGAAGCGATATTAGTTTTTAATTAATTAGTTCACTATTTGGAATTTTCCACTTTCTTTATAGGAGCTTTGGAAAAAAAAAAAATGTGTTTACTAATTTAAAATTTTTAAAATAAAATAAAATTAAGAACAACTTAAGTTTATAATACTTTTTTTATGATTATTTATATAACTAAATTATTCAACATTTTTTCTTTTAATTGTCAAATTAAAAAGAAAAAGAAAAAGAAATATCGACTTTGACTTAATTTGAAAATATAATATAGATAATTTTTTATAACAATCTCCACCTTAAAATGTATACTTGAATTATTATTTTTTTGTGTATTTGTAATTCAAATTTTAGAATAATCATATTTCAAAATAATTGTTCCTTCCATTCTTTATTTTTTGAAGCTTAGCCAAAAATTCTTTTCGACATTAAAACAAAAAGAAAAAATTAAATAAAATAATTTATAAATTTAAATGAAATATAAAGTAATCTATAATTTTGCTGATTAAAGTTTGTCCTCGTGACCCTTTATGTCTACAAGGATATCATGCTTTTCTTCTTCGTTCGTATGGTGGGACTTATGCCCCTCTCATAAATTTTAGGGTTAATTTTATTTTACCATTTGTATTATGGGTAGGTATCAAACGCTCTCTTATACTATTAAAATTTTTAAATACTCTCTCAAAGTTATCTATCGTTAGTAAAATAGCTGACAATGTTAAAACTTTACAGTAAATTACTGATTTAACCTCATAAAATAACTAAATAACATAAAAACTTGAGACATGTGGCTTTTTTTTTTTTTCCTCTGTAGACAAATCTGTCATTGGCATAAAGAAAAACGTGATTGGAAAGAAACAAATATATTCAACTTACTTTTCTTCTCACTCATAAAGAAAAATCCTAAAATATCATCCCAAAATTTTAAAAAAGAACCAACAGAAATTTGATGGTGAATACTAAAAGATATAGTGTCTATATGTGGAGAAACAATCAATTTGACTTTTGACAAGTTGTTTGAAGTTAATCGGTTAGTAGACATCAACCTTGAAACCCTTGAATTTTGGGATTGTTTCAATTTGTTTATTCAATTAAAGTTTTACAAAGTAATGATAAATTATAAGTTAAATACAGTAAAACCCTACATATTAGTATAGATTTTTTGTATCTCAAAATGAATGTAGATTTGAGAATTTTAGATAAACAATTATGAAATAAAAAGACATATAATGGTTCCATGTGTTTTTTCGGCACAAGCAACCTCTGGTTTTTTGATACTATATGTTCTGTATTAGAATAAAGTTATTTAATATTCTTTAAAACAAAATAAAATAAATTGATTTAATATTTTTGTTGGATAAGAAGATAGATGATGTTTTAGGTCCTAAAATGAAGTAACAAAATTGAAATAAGAAACTTGAGCATTATATAGTAACTCATAGAGGTATTTTGGACATAAATTTTTCCAATGGTCATATGCATAAAGGGTAATGCCAAACTATAATTATCACTATTTGATCAAAAGATAATTTAATATTATCTATATATAATATATTACTAAATTTATTATTCCAAAAATATAGTTCATGCATTACTACAATTTTAATTGAAATAGTAAATAAAATAAAATAAGGTATATTAATCGATTAAATATGAAATAAAATTCTAGGGCATTACAGTTTGGCTGATGTGGTACATAGTATATATAATATATAGATAATATTAAATTATCTTTTGATCAAATAGTGATAATTAATACTATATATATATACACACATTGTAGATACTCTATATTTTGGAGAGTATAAGTTATAATTCTACTTGAATTAATATTATATTAATATAAGGAGTTGAATTATTGAATTCTGAGAATTAACAATAGAGATACTAGAATTATAATGGGATCATCCTAATCCTAAAAAGAAATTGATTAGAGTCCTACTTGAACTAAACCACTTCTTTCACATAAATATAGTCCCTAAAAAAACCCTAATTACATTTAATAGGAAACGAAAGAGGAAAAAGGGGAAGAAGGAAAAGGAATAACAGCTGTGGCAGAGGGAAAAGGAAAAGGAGACGGCATTTGTAGGAAGTGAATTAGAAATTACACAAGGTAATTCATGAGTTTGTAGACTTCATATTTGATAATTGCGAAATTCAATGATGCTGTTAGGTTTTGATTTTCTCAAAAATAGATATTTGTGATAGTTTTTCTACTTCTTTTCGACAGAATTAAGCAAAGTGACAACATGAAGTTTTTATATCTGTGTATTAGGTCTCTAATGCCTCCTAAATCACCTCAATCCGATTTAAATGCAGTAAGTTATGACCAAAATAGTAAGATGTGTCCAGTCAGAAGATATAGGACTTCGATTTTTCTGAAAATGGATATTGGTGATGCCTTTACTACTTCTTCCCTACCGAAATAAGTAAAATAATAAAAATAATAATTTTAAATCTGTTTCTTAGGTTTCTATTTCCGCCTGAATCACTTCAATCCAATATATAGGGGAAAAGTTATGACTAAAATACGAAAGTGTGACAAGACAGAAAATACAAGGCTTCAATTTTCTTATAACAGAATATAGTGACACCTTTTGCTACTTGATTTAGATTTAATTTGGAAATATGGTCAACATAAGAACTGAATATCGGTATCTTATCTTTTTACAGACTTTGTAATCACTTTAATTCGATGTATAGGGAGAAATTTATGACTAAAATACTATAGTGTGGCCATGTAGAAAATACAGGGCTCCAATTTTCCCATAACAGAATATTATGATGACTTTTACTACTCTATTAAAATTTAATTAGGAAATATGGTCAACATATGAATTTTATTTCTGTCTCTTAGGTTTCTAATTATTCATAAATCACCTCAATCCGATTTATATAGAGAAATTTATGATCAAAATACGAAGATGTGTCATGTCTGGAAATATAGGGCTTCGATTTTCTTAGAACATAATATTGTAACACATTTTACTACTTGATTTCAATTGAATCTGGAAATATGGTCAACATAAGAACTGAAAATTTATATCTTAGGTTATTATATACATTTAAATCACTATAATCCGATGTATAGGGAGAATGTTATGGCTAAAATACTATGGTGTGGCAATATAGAAAATACAGGACTTCGATTTTCCTGGAACAGAATATTGTGACAACATTTACTACTCGATCCCGATTTAATTGGGCAATAAGGTCAACATATGAATTATATATATATATATGCTAGGTTTTTATATAATTTTAAATCACCTTCATCTTAAGCTTGTAGTAAAAGTTATAGCTTAGATACAATCAAGTGCCACATCGAAAAATTTCCTAAAAATTGGAAATCTGCTTTCGCACCACTGCTGCCTATTAAACTCGATTTTCCTATCTCATATTAGCCAATTGAGACTGTATCATCAACATAATAGTTTTAGTACTCTTTCTTATCTTTTTAATTCCATAAGAATCGAGTCAATCGGATATCTAGAAAGAGTGTTATGAGCGAATCAACAAAGTACGTACAAAAGGATAAATTCTTGATAAGTTTTGTGAGTATGTATGTACTAGGCTAGTGCCAAGTAAATTTTGTCTTGTTAGTCAGTTAAATTGGTAATTGATTTGTTTATTAAATGAATCAGGTGACTCAACAATTGAGCTGATTGACACTGAGATAGGATTGACTTCTAGGATCGATCTTAAAGGTGAGTGCCTAACTTATAAGTATTATATGATATGATATTGCTTTTCAAAACCAGAAGGATATATGTATAGTAACGCATACTATGAAACTTTTCTTCAATATACACTGCACTATTTATGTATTCCATTGCGTACAAAAAGAAATATTTTCTTGTTTTATTTTTGGATAAAAGAAAACATATGCTTTTGTGATTTTTTTTTTAATGCTTCTAGACCTGCAATTAAAATTCAATGATCAACTTATTATTGTTACTGTTAGTTGGATCCAATTTGGTCTGGGTGTGTGAGGGTTTGCCAACCTGGCATTGTTTATACCTATTCATTCTTGTGGAGTGACCCCTGTGAGGGTTCAACATGTTTTGTTCTTGATTGTTGAAATCGTACTTGCTTGCGTACTTGTCTTGTTATCCGAATCTTACTTGCTTGAGAGCTTGCTTGTTAATTGTTATTTGACATGTATACCCCTATGAAGTTTATGTTTTGTTACACTCTGCTATGAGATCGTACTTGTTCGTTCTGGCGCCCAGAATTTCCAATTGTTTTATGTTATTGAACTTGTTTTTTATCAATACTTGTTATTGTCTTGTTATCCATATTGATTGGTATCGTTATTTGTTTCCTTGTCAGCATACTTGTTTTACTTGGTATTAGCAGTGCGCTAGAGATTTCCCCCTGGAAATTTGCATAATTGTTATTGGTACTTGTCAATTGTACGGAGAATTGATTGGCCAAGGGCCTAACCGGGCTAAATGTTTGGATATATGATACGCTAGGGATTTCCCCCTAGGCATCACTGTGCACCATACGGTCCGCATAGGTACAACCATGTACCAAGCTATCACGCTTTGGTAAAAGCACTCGTTTGATTGGTATAAGGTGATTCTGATATGCATATCTTGTTTGGATTTATTGGAATGCATATGATATTCGGGTTTGCTTGATCATACTTGTCTCTTGATTGTTTGAAATCTGTTCTTGGAGCAATAAGGCAGGAGGGATTCCTGTCTGCTAGACTGTTTATGAATTCCACTTATATTTCTCGAATATCTTTCATTGTACAACTGATTTTAGATCATGAACTCACAGTGCACAAACTTGGCACCCACTGAATCTTTTACTCACACTCGTTTTCTTCTTTAACTTCCTTCTTGCAGACCTAGATCCTAGCCCTAGTGAGGATGTTGAACCAGCTTCTAACGAGAACCAGAATTCAAGGTTTTCTTTAGAATCAGGACTTTGCAGTAGGTTTACTTTATTGCCGTGTTGGCAAATTAGTTCTTCTCTTTTAATGATTTTCCAGTTGAGGAAAGAATATTGGACATTTTGAGTTTCTATGTTGCTAGAATTATTATGAATGTTGGAGTTTTTTTTTATCCTATTTAAGATCATGATTTTAGATAAGTGATATATTTTTATTCGGAATTGAGTTTCACGCCTCGAGACTAGTATACCTGGTTAGATTTTGGGTATGACACAAACAACCGTTACTTTTCTAACAACAAAGAAGTTTAAGGAGGGATATTTGACACCTACCCCATAATACAAAGGGAGAAAATGTATTTAACTCTAAATTTTAGGGTAAGGAAAAAACAGAAATTGTCTTGTTTTTATTAGTTTAGATTTTAACATTTTAAGTAATATCAACTTTGATTTCCTAATGTGTAATACATGTGATCTTTTTAACTATATATTGATAAATACCTAACAGTTTTTTAGCACAATTTTTGATGAAGATCAAAATATTCTATTCTTATTCTTATTGAAGAGGGGGGAAAAAAAGATGAAAAGAGCTCATAAAAATTGTCGGGTAGTTATTTTTTCACTAGACCAATTAATCACTTAACTTAATACTACTTAAATATGGATGTTTATGAATTCACCCAAATGTAGCACTTGATAATGATAAATAGGAATATTTGATGTGAAATTTTGTATGGGCAATCTATGGTCCAACAGGCATGGTACCTGTTGGACCGTAACTTCCAATAACAAGCTGCCACCTTAGTGATTGTACCCTTTATTTAAAATAATGGATAAATTTCTATTTAGCAAAAGACTAAAAACTCCCTCTATTAGGAAAAAATAGAAAAAAAAAACAAAAAATGTAAAAGATATAGATGTAAATATAAGATGAAAGAAAACCCATTAAGCCTGGGAAAATATTTTGCAAAACAGAATGAGTTTTCACTCTTCCACCACTTTTAAACGAGAAAGAAGATTCAAAGAAGATGGATTCAAAGCCTCTCCCAACACTTCTTGAACCAAGAAAAGGTGAGGATTTTTGAAACCCTTTTCGTGAAAAATAGATGAATAATTGTAGTGAAGACAATGTGGGTGTGTATACACTGTAGTATATTTTTCTTGAAGAAGTGAGTCTTCCACCATGAGAATCGATAAAGAAGATTGGAAGAAGATCGAATCAAAATCTCTGCCAATAATTCCCGAAGCAAGAAAAGGTGAGAAATTTTGAAACCATTTTCATGAAAAATAGTTGAATAATTGTGGTTAAGACAATGTGGGTGTGTATGCATTGTAGTGTATTTTTCTTGAAAGTGTTTTAGGTAAATATGCATAATACCCACTAAAATCAACTAATTTTTTGGGAAAGAAGAATTTTTTCCAATTAAGCATATTTTTTGTTTTTCTTCTTGTTTTTTCGGAGGTAATGAAGATTTAAGTGGAATGAATTATTAATATTTGTATGAAATGATAAATATAAATTGCTTGTTTATTCACATATTATCATAGAAAGATAGGAGAATTATTAATTTTTTCTGAAATTTGACAAATAAATAATCAATTTGAGATAGAGCATTCTGCAAAGGACACACGGGTATTGAGATTTTAGGTAGAATAATTTTTTATATTGAAAAATTAAGTGTAGGGAATTGTAGACATTGTTATGAACTCAAGTGAGTTTAATATGTTGTGTATGTGGCTTAGTTCGATAAATGATAGTTATTCGATTTATTGGTTTAGAATATTTGAAATTGATGGTTGTTGTTTTGAATACTGCTTGATGAAGGCTTTTGTGAAACTTACTTGCCATATGAATTTCAAAAAATTTGTATTATGGTGTCGTAGGCAACATACAAAGTCATATGGGCTAGTGTTTCATATTATCTTCTAAGTGTTTAATGTTGTTTGAGATGAAGTGTTGCATAAGAAAATATAGATAAAAGTTATTATTTTGATTCGGAGAGTGAATGTAACTCAAATTCTTGTAGTGATGCTTATTCTAGTGATAGAGATGGAATTAAGTCTTGGGAAGATATTAATGATGGGGACTCAAAAGACGTATACGAAGAGGTTGTCCGATAATTGAAAATTTCCACAGTGGATGATGCCGAAAATTTTTTTGTTGCATATGCCAACATTGTTGGTTTTTGTATTTAAAAACAGTTTGTGAAAAATCATAATGGTCACATAAAAAATAGGGAATGGATTTGTAATTGTGAAGGGTATCATAGGCAACGTGGTGAGGTTTTTGCTCGATTTCTAGAACCAAAACATTATTTCATATGCGGTTGCGAAGCTAGTTTTCGAGTATCATATGATCGGCATTCTAACCAATATGTTGTAACAAGATTCAAATCACAACACAATCACTCCTTGGAAGGATGCAGCAGGAGGTATGCTACAACATTTTTTTAATTTAGATGATATATAATTATGTAAATTATTCATATTGTAAATATCATGGTTTTGATTTATAATTGTTGTAGGTATTTTTCAAATGCAGATAAGTCAATGTTGTTAATAACGACAGATTATGGTATTAAACCATCATTTATTTTGAATTTTATGGAAATGTTAGTTAGTGGCTCTGGAAAAATGACATTCAAGAGAAAAAGATGCGTATAATTGGTTATACAAGTAGCGACAAAAAAGAATTAAAGGTGTGGATGTGAAAACTTTATTATCAATGTTGGAGAACATGAAAAAATTGGATAAGGGTCTGATATTCAAATACACAGTTGATGAGGATGGGTCCCTTAATAAATTTTTTTGGTGTGATGGAATATTTAGGATTGAATATGAGTTATTTGGAGATGTGCTCGTATTTGACAGTACTTACAAAACAAATAGATATCATTTTTCACTTGTCTTATTTTCTAGTGTTAAAAATCATTGCTCGACTTGTGTGTTTGGGGCTGCAATTATAGAAATGAGACTATAGAGTCGTATTGTTGGTTGTTGAGAATGTTTGTTGAGGTGATGAATGGGAAATAACCAATCTCTATTCTAATTGACCAAAACTCCTCCGTGCGAGCAGCAATTCTTAGTGAATTTCCACAAGCCGCCCATAGAATTTGTAGTTGGCACTTAGGAAGAAATGTTAGACAAAGAGTGAGAAATCCTCATTTCATTCCGAGTTTGTGGGGTTGTTGAGAAAGCGCAATACTGGGTGAAATTAATTGAACATCATGGAGTAGCAGAACATCCATGGGTTACTAACATTTATGAGAAAAGGGAATGTGGTGTGAAGCATATTTTCGAAGTGTATTCTTGGCAATGATGAGAACCACACAACGGGCAGAGTCTCTAAATTCACTAATCAAATTATCAATCAATCAAGTACTAACATTGACTAAATTTTTGAAGCATTACAATCGAACGTTACAAAAGATTAGGAGTGATTTCATTTACAACTAGAATGAGTCTGAGAAGAGGAAACCTAATATCAGACCCGATCCCCTTGCGAACTTAGAGAAGCATGCAACCAAAATTTGCTGTAGAAAAATCTATTATGTTATACATGATGAGATTGAGGCCGAGCAAGGCCTTTGTTGGAGAGGCAACGTGATGTCGGTGAGAAAAGACACAAGTTTATCTTTGGTCAATACAATAATCCAGAGGCTAAGCAACATGTTGTGATTATTGATTTAGAAGAGGAAAAATTTGTGTGATTGTATATGTTGGAATCTAAGGGAGTACCATGCTAACATATTATATCGGGCTTTAAGTGTTTGAGGCTTTCCTCATTGCCAAGTAGGAGTATACACTCTCGTTGGCTTATTGAAACAAGGATGCAATTGAAAAGTAGATTTTCATCACCTATACCAGCATTTGACATGCAACACCTTAGGTTTGCAAACTTGACGAAAGAAGGCTTGAATATGTCTTGCATTTCTTCTCAATCCAAAGTTGCGAGTGCAATATCTTTGAAAAGTGTTAAAAAGTTGGCTAGTGAAGCCGAGGATGAGTTGTTAAGTCAGAAAAATGTATATGGTGAACGTAGTACTGAAGATAACTCCCATGATGATGTGCATGAAAGGGAGATTAGTGAACCTCCTAAGTATAACTATGATGCATTTGTGAGGGACCCTAATAGAATCAGGACAAAAGGTTGTTCTCCTGCAAAAAAACAAAGATGCAGTGCATGTGGTTAAGTGAAATAGATGTTGTGTCGTAAGTGATAGTATTTTATTAAATCTATCAGTGTTTGCTAGTTTACGTGTTAATATTAGTTGTTGTTTATTAGTCGTTAATGGTGATTTATGTATAAAAATAGTATGAAACTAATTTTGAATTTATATTTTTGTAGTCAGTATGGGCATAAGGTTAGTACTTGCATAACTAATATGGACATGAAGAGGACAAATTAGATCAATCGACAAAAAATGTTAACTCGAAGTGTAATAAGGGTAGTAAGACTAAGTACAAATGCGAGACTTTCCAACCTAATGCAAATGTGGGTACACGCGATGAAAATGAAAGTACCACTTTTAATAGGAGTAGTTGTTCATTGTCCTCAACACCACAGACATTCTCTGCTCCAAGAACCTATGGTGGTGGTACGTTCATACAACAGTTGCACCAAATGCAACAACCTTATTCATCTGTGGCATACCCAATGCACTCTTTGCATGGCAATACACAAAATATATTTCGTCAAATGTGGGTAAGTTGAGATATTGCAATCAAAGTTTAGTTATTGATTAATATTTTGAGTGTAGAAGATATGATAGCTATTACTCATGGTTATTTGTTTTAGCCTTTTGTTTCATGTTTTGCACAACTTTCGAGTAGTAGTCCCTCAATGAATGAGGCCCATCATATTGTCAATCCGTATCAATATGTAAGTTTTGAGAGTTTGGGATTTTAATTTGTATTTTTAATTAGTATACTCTTCTTATCAATATACGTGTACTCGGGTTAGGGTTTCTAATTAAGATTAATATATTATATAATTACAGGCTGGAAGTTCCATGGATTATATGCATCCAATGTTTGGAATTGGTGTCGGAGTGGGCGGTCCCCCAAGAATGCGTGTTTATTATCCTATGATACCTCCTGAATGGTTAACATGAAATGGTGAACAATAGTTTATATTTTAGATTGTCCATGTATGTGAATTGAAGAATGGACAAATATTTTGTATGGTATGATGTGAATTTTGAGCGAAAAAAAGTAAATGACAAAAAATTTGTATTATTAATTTTGTTGAAATTAGAGTGAAGAGATAGGTTGAAATCAATGGAGTCATCTAGAAATTTGTATAATTGTTGTAGCATTATAATGACTTTCAAAAGATGTATGTTGGAAATTTTGTTAATTTTGATGCATTATTTAAAAGAAATTATAGTCATCGCTTGTCATGTGCAGACAGTCCGTGTCAATGCATCAATTAAGTCCAATGTTTGATTACTAATGATCTCATCTCAAAGAAAGAAGAAAAATATTAAATCAAATTACATCAATGATAGAGAAAAAACAAATTGGTGAGCTTCAACATTAGCTAAGTGCCTAAGTCATTCCAGCAAAATCTCATTAAATGCCTTGCTCCCATTAATTTTGTTTCAATTTCGAATCTATGCGACAACAAAATTATGGCAAATTTAAGGGCCAAAAGGTGAGGGATCGACTAACCATTCTAGCAAATGACAACAAAATTAGTAGGGCAAAAGATCCAGTATCGAATCCTCTCAACAACAAATAAAAACTACTTGTGTGCACCCAACTCATGATATAATCCCAAACACCCAACTCCAATTGCTACCAGACCCAAGATCAAAACCTCTCTTCAACAAATTTCTCCCTTTAACTAGATGCCCATGCCCAGACCCAAGTTCAACTCCCCCATTCAACATAAATTTGTTAATTAACCTGGATGCGAAATTCAGTTGAACAAAATAGAAATTAGAAGTAAATAAAAAACAAAAAACAGATCAAATCCTCAATTAAGCACCACTTATGCAGCAACCCATGCACAGCCAAAAGGTTCCCACAAAATCCAACTTACTACCAGCTGAACAAAACAGATATTAGCTGTAACAAAATCTAACCAAATCCACCATTAAGCACCACAATTGCAGCAAACCAAGCAGAACCAAAATTTCCCATAAAATCCAACTGACAACCAAAGTAAAAAACTCAAGTTCCCTGCCACAGTAACCATTTAAACAAAAACTACATCCATAGCAAAATTAATTTAAAGATCATCCCAAAAACATATATTCTAACAGACCACAAACAAATCCTGTATTCTGAATAATCCTCACTAAACTAATCAAAATCATGCATTGGGTAGAAAGATTGATTTACAAGACCTACAACCAATGATTGTATCATCATCAAAACCCAAGCCACCTCATCTCAAATAAGGCTAAATTTCTACTCAGAAGAAACATCAGCAGTAAATCTAAAGCTACAGTCAAAATCATCAAAATTCAAGCTGTAGCAGCCTAATAGTGCTAGCTTAATTAAATTGGACATTTGAATAACCAATAGTGAATATCCATCAAGATGAAATCAATTGATAAACAAAAAAAATATATAGTTGGCACAGTTGTGGATCAAACAAGTCAAAGTACAACAACAAAAGCATTTTAAAACATCCAAATTATCTGACACATATCCTTCAAATAACATAAGAAACAAATAAATTGTTCATCCATCAATCCTCCACGGCAAAACATCAAAAGATATAAGAGACCTTATTTAAGGAAACCTCAATCATCGTCTTCTTCTTCATCCTTGCTGGAGTCATCAGTTGAGGCAGATTCAATGTTTGGAGCTATTAGGAGAGCTGGGAAAGCTGGGAAAGTAGACATGTCGACACCAATTTACTGTGCACAAGTGCGAAACATCTGCTCAATTACTCCAATACAAGCATTTTGATATACAAACTACTCAGCACATACAATCTTTAGGCATGTGATACACCCCTTTAGCTTTAAATTTGGGTCGACATGTACATCTAGCAGTGAGCGAATATCAAAAGAGGCAGAACCGCCTATGTTGGGGTTATCATTGCTCCCACTAAAGATTTTTGCTATGGTGTTCTCACATATGGCACTCCTTAGTTGTAATAGCTCATCGTCCAAGCCCATTTTTAACTCCAGCTCTATTACAAAGAGCAGTAATGTGAGATGGAAACCATAGGCCATCCAGAGATAAGTTGGTAGATTGGACAACAGCAGAGTAGATC